>JZKD02S1758670.1:209203-256110 GCA_000966675.3 Picea glauca
AACTACCCGTGATTAATAAATCATCTACATATAGCAATATAATCAATAGAGTCACAAGTTCTCAAAATATAAACATTTGGATCAAATTTACAATGAATGAAATTTTGAGAGAGTAACTAAGAATCCATTTTAGCATACCATGCTCTAGGTGTCTGCTTGAGGCCATAGAGTGATTTCTTGAGACTTCAAAATAGAGATGGATTCTGTATGTACCCTTGGGACTGCTCCATGTAGACTTCCTCTTGGAGATCAACGTGAAGAAATGCATTCTTCACATCCATGCGGTGAACCTCCCACTTCCTTGCTACTGCAATAATGAAAGCTAACAAAATGGAATCCATTTTGGCCATTGGAGCAAATGTTTCGTCGTAATAGATCCCATGAAATTTCTAAAGGCCATTGGCCACCAACCTTGTTTTGTATCTGCTCACAAGTCCATTTGTTGTTTTCTTCATCCTATAGACCCATTTGCATCTGATGAGCTTCTGATCCGATGGAAGCAGAACCAAGTCTCAAGTTTGGTTCTTGATGAGGGAGTTGTACTCCTTGTTCATGGTATCTTCCCAGTAAGGATTCCCTTCATCCTATGAATAGGTCTAAGGGTTTGATTCTATAACCATATAACAATGAATGGGCATTATTGGTTCTATGGCTGTGAGTGCATGAGGAGCTCCCTCAAATTGGGATCTTATCTTCAGATCTACATGATCACCCACAAGATCATTTGCTGCATGTAGGGTGGATTGTGTCAATTTAGGTCTTGGATATGGATCTTCACATGCATGCTCATGATATTTCAAATCAAATCTGAACTTTGATCTACGTGACAAGAAGCATCATCTTTGATATTTGCTTCAAGAAGAAGCACAAAAGTTTCTGCATGTTGTTCTTGAAATGCACACAGGGAAATTTCTTCAAATCAAACGATCCTTTCAATGATCAATTCCTCTATTGAAGGATCTATGAGTCTGTATCCATTTATTTGGAATAACCCACAAAGATACATTCTTGGATTTGATGATTCAAAGCCTTCCTCTTTTTTGAAGGTATGCATGCCCATGCACGAGATCCAAAGATGGAGAAGTGTGTGACTTTTGGTTTCTTGCCACTCGAGGCTTTAAAGGGTGTCATTTCTTTCACACATTTGTGAGGAGATATGTTTTGTATGTATGTGGCACAATTTATTACTTCAGCCCAAAATTTAGAGGGAAGGGATTTTACATGCAACATGCAACTTGCCATCTCTTTCAGAGACCGATTCTTCCTCTTAGCTACATCGTTTTGTTGTGGAGTGTATGGAACTGTGTGATGCAGCTGAATATCTGCTTCATCAAAAAGATGTTGTGCATCCTTGTTTGTGTATTCAACTTCATTATTTGTGCGGAGGACCTTGATCATCTTCCTCAACTACTTCTTTTCATGTGCTTTGAAATCCTTGAGATGCTCAAACATTTCAGATTTTTGCCTGAGAAAATACACCCATGTATGCCTCAAGAAATCATCAATAAATGCCAACACATATTTTTCCTTTCTCATGGAAGGATGAGGGTAAGGCTCCATGAGGTCACCATGAACAAGATCCAAGGGAGAGGAGGCCCTCCAAGGCCCTCCATGCCTTCTCTTTGTCAAATTTCTCTAGCAGATGCTTGCCAAGGACACAACCTTGAGAGACTCCATCAGAAAAGTGTATGTCCGACAAGCCTTTCATCATCCCCTATTTGCCAAGATGTTGCATGTACCTAAAATTTAGGTGGCCAAATCGTTCATGCCAAAGTATACTATCGTCATTGGCATGAGTTAGTAGAAATGTAGAATCTGATTTAGCAACAAATTTAGAGAATGTGTACAATCTAGACTGATGATTTACCTCACCAACAACAATTTGGGAGTTATATTCCATGTCAAATATGGTCACAAAATCTAGGGTGAATTGAACCCTCTTTCCTGTTCTTGTTTGTGTGATTTGGTAAACAATGAGTAGATTTACAGAGACTTTCAGAACGTGCAAGACATTCTCGAAATTTCCATTTCCGAAATTCACTCCCCATTGTCCAGAGATTTCTACTGGAGAGTCATCTCTCATTAGAATGAGAGGACTCATGCATGATTTTAAAGATGAAAGGACATCCTTTGTGGCTTCCATGTGGTGTGATTATCTTGAATCAATGATCCATGCATCTGGAGAAGAATTGATTGCAATTAAATCATGTGCATTACCTCGATTTTTTGGTGCGTTTTCTCCAATCTTCTTCTTGGCGTTCTCAGGAATGCAGTCCCCAAGATTGTTTTGTTGGAGTGTTTGTGCCATGAGTTCAATGGTTTTATTCATGCGAGAGGATTCAAGATGATAACCATGATTGCAATAATTGCACTTTGATTTCCCTTTCCTACTTTTGAGCTGGAAGATTCATGAGAGGGTTTGAAGTTGGCTCCTCTTTTTTCTATCAGGATCCTTATTTCCTTTTCCTTTCTGCTTTGATTTGGAGTTATCCTTACTGCTTTAATGTACAACAAGTGCATGTGCTTTGGAGTTCTTGAGAACTCCCATATTTATGATCTTGTCTTACTCATGAATGAAGGATTCTGTGAACGCATTCAGTGAAGGCATTTTCCATGTTGCACTCGCCGTAAGATTTGTAGTGTGAAATGTAGAGATGAAGACCGAGTACTCTGGACCTAGATTCAAAATAATGGAAAGGATTAGTTGATCCTTGCGTTGATTTATCTATTTCGCATCCTTTGAGTTGAAGTAGCAAGGCTTTGAACCTTGTGAAGAAGTCTTGAATAATCTCGTAATTGCTCGGATTTAACGAGATTAAATCATTCTCTAGAATATGGCCATGCATTTCATATAGCTTTCCAAAGAGGCCCTCTATAGTAGTTCAAACATAGTTTGGAGTTGTAGATGATTCAACATGGAATAATAATTCAGGAGAAACAGACAAGCAAAGAATTCCAAAAGCTTCGTCCATTCGGTTGAAATATTTGGACTTTTCAATGGCGGATGTGGATTGTGTTTCTATTTCCATGGTTGTTCGATATAAGTCTTTGATTTTGAGTTGTTTGGTTTCTAATCGAAGTAGTTGTATGGTGTAAGAATTGTTGATGGAGGAAATTCCATTCTTTGTCGTTGCTTCAATTTTCTGAACCTGCAATAGATAGTTTGTGTGCCTTCTTCCTAGCACCTGTGGGATTTGATACCATGTGAAATTGGAGTGAAACTTGCACAAAGAATCTAGCTAGCAACAATGAACACAAAACTTGCAAAGTTTAGAGAAGAAGAGAAGAATTGGAGAGAGAATGAAAAAACTATATTCCACATAACGATAGAATGAAAAATTACACCTGATATACTCTACATGGCTGAACTAATGCACCATAGTGGCTGATCTAATGCACCATAGTAGTGATCTACAAAGATGTGGACATACACTGACATAAACTAGAGTGAACTGCCACCTAGTTCTAGTTAATTGGCCATGTAGTTATTAGTTCACTAGTTCACACAAGTGGAGTGGAGATAATCCCATGCATGCACATGTGTAGCACTCTCCTAGCCTCATGTATGTGAAGTGTTCCCTCTTGGTGATGATTCCAAGGTGAGTGTGCAACACTTGGTGATAATTCCAAGGTTTCTATCCGATACTTGTCTCTACTAGTCTAGCTGAAGTACAACTGAGTAATGACTGAAGAGGATGTGGCCCCTCATCTAGGTGAGAATGTTCTCATTTAGGGAAAATATCTCAGACCAAGGGATGCCCTCAACATAGACTAATGAACATAGGAAAAAAAATACTAGGTGACTGTGTAATATCTCCAATACCATGAACAACACCAAAAATATAGAGAGAAGAGCCCTTAAGGTAGGGTAACACCAATAATTATTCCTTATGGAAGGAATCACTCTGGAAGCCATGCTTGCTACAAAACAATACAATCCAATACACATCCAATACAATGATACTCATGTGTATTTATACTTTTTCATGAGAATTCCTAGAGGTCTATGCCAACTATCCCTTATTATTATATTATTTCCTTTTAATTACATAGTGGGCCTTTTCCATTATTATCGCCATATTACATTTGTTTTCCCCTTGGGTACCTCTCTAGGTACATTACATTCGATCCCCCTTGGCATGTTTCGTCCTCAAAACATGGGAAGAAGCCATATATATGTTGAAATATTGTAACTTCGAAGAATATTCTAATTACATTTGAGTTATTATCTTATAGATCAAATCCCCTTTTGTGGATTGATCATGTCGGGTTTTGTATAAGACAAAATCCCCTTTGTGAATTGGTCAAACCATATTTATATGGTGGTATTTGTAAAGTCGACCCCTAGGGTTTATAAAGTGGTTTTAACCACTCTTGGAAGAAGTCGTCCCTACTTAGTGAAGAGACACAACCCTAGCGCCTCCTCAACTAATATTTATAAGTGAGGATGGCGCATGACTTGTTCATTTCACTCACTCACTCATCTAGTCCGCATATATTGAAGGTAGTTGTAGTTGTAGGAGGAAGGAGAAGAGAGGCACATGCTCAGTCTTGGATTATCTTTGGTGTTTTGGTCTTAGTCTTGGCATTGTGTTGGCAATCTGTTATTGATGAAGTTTTTGTTGGGTTTTCTCGCCCATGAGGGTTTCCTAGGATAAAATGCTATGTACCTTGTGATTGTGTTTCCTTTAGTGATCCTCTTTATGCTATTATTTTGGAAATGCATTTAATTCTCTAGTAAATTGAAAATAACCTAATAGCAACATTAAAATTAACAATATATGACCTATTGAGAAATGTAGTCAACTAGTATCATGCATGAGCATCCATCCATCCTAGAGAAATGTGGGCATAGGGTCTGGATGTGGCCCTTCCTCCTTGATATTGATTCTGATTTCTCTTAGTGATCCATGTCTTCGCTACACTACTCTAATATCTCCATGCATTTCATTTAGTCCTCCATATGTCTTTGTATTGGTTGCCTTTCTGGTTCCCTGTAGATCCATAGTATTGTTTTTGTCGCTCATACCCTTTCCTTGATGATTGTTGTTTCTCTGAGTGGTGGAGGTGGCTATTGTGAGAACCCAAGAAACCCCTGGTAGGGTTACGATATTGAAAACATGATCTCCATAAACAATGAATGATATTATTATTGAATGGTACACTATTGCAATGAGGGTCCTCACTTTGATAAAGAGCTTGAGAGACCAAACCTTAAAATATGAAAACCCTAATATTTTAACCTAAAGTCACTAAGGAAACTTTATTACATGAGTAATCCTAATATCTCTAATGCCCCCCCATAAGGCGTACAATGATGAAAAATAAAAAAAAACTGAAATCAAATACATATACTGAATGTAAAACACACAAACTGAACACTAAACATCAATAACATCTTTTAGAAACTTCTTCTTTGAACATAGTCCCTAGACTAGTTTGAGCTCCATCAAGCCGCCTTATAATCCTCATAATGGTGTAGTTGTTGAGTTGATTCCTGAGTTCTCAGATTCCACCTCCCCAAACTCCCGAATTAAGAATCTCCCAAAGTCAATCACTGGACAACAATCCACATGCATGTCACGTTTCACTGCAATCCACATGCGTGCCTCTCCAACTAATGATGGATCTTTCCATAGATCCACAACTTCTGAACTAACTGGGAAACAATCCATTTTGAGTTGTTAACTGATCCCTTCCTACCTTTAAAGCATGAGCTTCCTAAAATGCATAAAATCCCTTTTCTTCAATAGATTCTTCACCACTATCAACATCTGATGGATCTTCAATCGTGGCTACACTTGCTATATGTTGTTTATATTTTACCTTTCCCTTAAGAACGTCATTGGTTCACTATCTACAATTCCAGGCTGCCTGGCCCATCTTGAAATAGTGGCATTCTATTTCCTCTTTGTCTTATGTTGATCCAGTAACACCCCATTTTCCTCCGGTTTGTAATTATAATTAAGACTAAAGGATCATGTTCAACAAACAATGTAATTATGTTTTATGTTTAATGACAATTGTCATTAAGATGATTGAAGGGTGAAGCCTTGAAGTAGTGGCCATGATACCACGAGTTGGAACTAGTGAGGGGGAATTAGGAATTACCTTGTTTTCTCAAAGAATTAACCTTCACCTAAGAAAAGCCTTAGTGCCTAAATCTGGAATCAACTATTTTACCTTTCTTTTTACAGAAGGAATCAATTAATGAGAAAATACATGGTGGTTGAGCAGTTAAGTCTTCCTTCAGAGATGGTACAAGGAGAATGACTAGATCAACTAAAGGGGTCAGCCAGAAGTACCACAACAAGTGCCCCTTTGATTGGGGAGTTTGACTCTCAGAAGCTTATGATAGAAGAAAGTGAGGAAACCTGATGAGCAAGGGGAGAATGTTCCAGATTGAGAGATAGAAAAGAGGAGTGCACAAGGAAGTGCACAAAGGCGAAAGAGAGGAGCGAATATTTTGAGAGGAAAATAGGAAGCTTACTGCTCTGAAAATACCAAATGAGTTCTGATACAAACTTGATTCGAAATATCAACAAACTTTGATACCAATTTAGCCTGAAAATCCTTAGATGTCAGTTAGTTCTTAAATACACATAAACAACTGACCAAATTCAGAAAATTGAAGATTGATTTGACTATTTGCAAATAAGATGTGAAAACACTTAATTGCCCACAAAACTTCATTAACTGATGAATATAATTTGCGGAAATAATAAGTGCCAAAATGGAGAGAAATAGACCCCACTTATTAATTCTCAAAATGCAAAAAATTACAATAAATGGCCTTACAATGCCAAATTTGATGTCACTCTTGAATTTTGCTGCTCAGTCCTAGAAATAGAGGACATTACTGAATTCCTCAGGAAATTCTGAGAAAAATGAGTATAAACTTGACTATGTTATGAACCGGTGCTTAAAGACCCCTTTTTGCACACATAACAAGACTATGGGTCTCATACATGACAAATTGGACTAAGAATTCCAATACATAGCATTTTTACATAAAATATACATCACCATTAGATTCCCCTCTAAATTATGAGAAAAACGAGTATAAACACCTATACTTCCCTCAAAGAACTCTATGGCACGAAAAACGAGACAAACCCAAAAGTGGGACACCTCTTGCATGAAAAACAAGGAACAATTATGAACTTGGCACAAAATTCTATGCAATCCCTTTCTTTGGCATGCATTTCCATGTCCCGTAGCATGTTCGGAGCTAGGTTCAAATAGGTGTGAGTATCCTGACCGAGCCCCTTTATTCTTGGACTATATTGTTTAAACTTAAATATAATACTTATTGTTTTGTTATAGCAGACCAAACTATGGTTTATTGGTAGGGGAATATAGTTAAGGTGCTGGAATATTCTACTGGAGGTTATGGGTTTGATTCCCATCCATGCCAACGAATTTTATTCTCCCTTAGCCATTATTGGCTAATCACATAGTGCCACGTTCCTTGGAATATTCAGATGGAGGTTATGGGTTCGATTCGCATCGATGCTGACAAATTTTATTCTCCCTTAGCCATTATTGGCCAATCAAAGAGTGCCACATGACACTCTTTGATTGGTCCATGTGTCATGTTGTCATTGGTCCACCTTTCTACCACACCACTGTATGAATCTACCACCTCGACATCTAGTCACCTGCCACATGTACTTGTCACACTAATGTATTGATGCCACATCATCCGTACAGATGACATGTGGCACTTTTTTATTGGTCCAAATGGACCCTCAAAAATGTCATTTCTGGGTGACACGTGGTAGCATGTCGTGCTGCCATGTTACCATGATGATGTCAGCATAACGTCATCTTCCAGTTGTATGACCTGTACAGACATACCACGTGGCAGCCTGTGGGATTGCCACATGGCACCCTCATTTTGCTTGTTTGACCAAAACTTTGACCAACCATAACTTTTTCATACGAACTCCATTTGAGGCGATTTTTGCGTTGTTGGAAATATATCATCGAACTCTACACAATGGAGTCATTTTCAAGAGAATATGAGAAGATAAATTTTTGAACATTTTTGGATCCTCCTGGATTTCTTTGAGCATTATGAATCCTCCTGGATCACTTACCCAGGGATTTTTTGGTTGAATTGAGGCAGAGAATACCCAAACCTAAAGTTGAGTAGAGAGGGCCACGGGTTGGTGCTTGCTGGACATAAACTGACATTGGTAAGGGGATGGTGCTGAGGGAGAATATAAGAGTGAAGGGACTCCCTTGTATAGAGGAAATATATTTGGGAAGGAATCTAGGAAGCTCGTGGTGGCCCTGGACTTAACAAGTGGAAGGGATTATGCTTTTCCCTATTAGTGAAGGAGAGCGACCTTCACGTTAAAACCCAATAATTATGAGTAACTTGTGTGTTCCCTTGGTGATATCATGGCTTGACACGAGGGTGGCCTACTGTAGAAAGCACAAGTAAAACAAAGCCTAAGGTTGGGTGGAATGGCATACACCCTCAATTAGTTGGCATATTGAATTCTATTCTGAAAGAAAGATAAGTGTTCTTAGTGCTCTTTGTCAAAATCCTAATGAATGAATGTTAGCCTTGTAATTCTAAATTTATGAAGGTTTCTGAATAGGATGAATGAATTTTTAAGTTTGAGAATTGTATGTATATTTAACACAAATATATAAGGGAGGATACCCATTGATCGTAGGTGTGAGAAACCCTAATTTCAATCCTTGAAATCCCTATGAACTTCCTGTTCTTTGAAATGGAAAGTTGTAGGATGTAAATCATTGTTTCATGGAAGGATGCTAGTAGAATTTCCCTATCCTTTGTTTGCATGGGACATTGACCCGAAATCCCTTGGCTAGAATCCTTGCAAGTGACGAAAGAGAGGTGAAGAGTTTTTCACTCAGGGAATGACATTATTCCCTTGAGTTTTCATTTTCTTAAGCTATGACAAGGGCCAAGCTTGGCTTAGAAGTATGACCATATGATCCCTGTGTGTTTCCTTGAAGAACTCTTGACCATAGATTAGATGGTGAGAGTCAATATTGACCCTTCATTCAAGATTTGGAAATTGGAAGTGCCATAGGACCTGGTATAACCTCGAGACCGATTGGAGTAGCCCTACTGTGGAAATACAAGAGATGATCAGAGTGCGAGTCTTCAGAAAGATCTACAAGAGTGGGATGGATGGCATTCTGAAAGAGAGATAAAACCCAAAGGAGCAAGCCCGAAAGGATGAGGACCATTGATCTGCCATAGAGCCAAACTGAAAGAACCCGAGTCGTCGATTTCACTGTGGAACTAGTCCAATGAAAACCCATCGGAGTCTATAATACTTGCTAACCATCGTGCGGGTTGAGAATCTGCAAAGATATGGACTGATGGATCAAGGAACCATTAGCTGTTGGATCTGTTGGAAAATTATTTTTGAAAGAATTCATTTGGAGGGCCAGTTGGAGTATTGCATTTTCTGAATAAGTATGCTCGGTCAACTAAAGGTCACACCCCTTTTTAACCAAAAAGGATCTAATTTGTCTGGTTGACTAAATCCTGAATGTTAGATATGTCAGAGTTAGAGAATTTGTTAAGGATCAGTTGGTTGGGAAAACCCAAGAGGATCTAGATCATAATAATAGTAGATCTTTTCTGTTGGACCTATTGGATTTTAGGAGAGCACATTAATTTTCGTGTGGTTTGGGAAGACCGCAAGGATCTTTCCCATCGATAAAGATCAATTGTAGTTGTTAGATCTCGCAGGGAATGGGGTTTTCTGGAGAAGCCATTTGGAAAGTTCAAGGGAGGCTTGTGTATCAAGTAGGATTTTCCGACCGAATATATGTCATGCAACTCCAATTCTGAAAGGGATGGGAACTATTGATTTCAGTCAGTTACAACCATCTGATGTTGTTGAGATCCGAGATTTATTGTTGGATTCTGCGTGAGGTTCCATCAAATTCACCTTCGGAACCAGACATGGTGTGTGCCACATCACCACCACATCACACACACACACATGCCTACCTTTTCAGCCGGTACAAATGAAGAGGATCCACATGGATTCCACGTGAATAGTGAGCAAGAGAGACCTATACTCTTCAAAATACCCTAACTTACAATCTCGAACTTAGAGTTTTGCACATTTATAGTCATTGGAAATATCTCAAGGAGAGGAATATATCTATGATCTCGAGATTAGATTGAGAAGGGTGGTTAAGGAGAGGAATTTTTGAAACCCTAATATCCTAAGGACACTTAAGGGGGTTGGGTGTGTTACAGATCTATTGCGGTTGTTTCTTTCATAGAATGCAAGTTCCGATTGGCCATCACCTTTAATGGTTCTCTTTTCTTCTGCTAGAAATGATGCAATCATTTCATCCATACTTTGTGAAGGTAGATGACTTTGGGTAAATTTAACACTACTGCATTTTTGGCAGAAACGTGTTCGAGAGAATAACCTTGGCATCATCCTCATCAACGACTTCCTTGAATTCTCAAGCTGTCTGGTAATCAATATTAGATCGTTGACGTGACTTGACATAGTGGCTTCAAATGGCATC
Organism: Picea glauca; assembly: GCA_000966675.3. NCBI lineage: Eukaryota > Viridiplantae > Streptophyta > Pinopsida > Pinales > Pinaceae > Picea > Picea glauca. Next base: position 219,749 of record JZKD02S1758670.1, read on the forward strand.
TTAAATATGAATAACTGTAATTTTGGGGAGAATTTTTCATTCACTACTTGTGCCCTGCTATAGAGGGAAAACCCCCTACGGACTACACTAGGGTTATAAAGTGCAGGCAAAGCTATCTGTCTAAAGTATCCTACTTTTAACAACTATCCTAACATGAACCCACCATCAAATATAAAAAATGAAGTATAGGGATCCAGTAGTCCTACCTTGAACTCTGTGTCCGGTGTCAATCCCTTTGCACTTAGTTGTTTCTCGACTGCAAATCTCCTCCCAAGGCTGACCTGCATTGACCAAAAGACAAACAAGAAACTACAAGCATGCATTCTATATATGGATTAGTGGGTTAGATATCATAACAAAAAAATGTAAACAAACCATAAAGATTGAAGACATCATTTGGGGGGATGAAAAAAATATTTCTTTATATTAATCTCACAAAATTCGTTTACAACATGAGATCGACAACTGCTCCTCAAAATTGATCCTGGGATCCTCTTCACTATGCACCAACTACTTCCATGTATCCTTCTCCTCTTCAGTTCTCTCTAGGGAAATGACAAGGGTTTGCAATGGAGAAAAAGGGAATTATGGCTCAAACTCACAATGTGGCTACAAAATATTGGGGCAAAGGGGGAATACAGAAATGGATAGAGTTTCTTTTCTCTCGTGCCTCCTCCTGGAATGGGACCCCAAACCCTTATTTTATATGCCAAAAAGGATAGTAACGGTTGGGTGACTGGATATGGGTGGTCAAATAGTTAAGTAACGTCCCAAACACCCGTATCCCTTTGCAATTTTTATTTTTTGCATATTTTGTGAGTATACGCGGGTTGTAATGGTTTAGCTAGTGTGTGTACGCGGGCAGTAGTGGTGCAAGGCGTGTACATCTTCAAAAGAATGGTTTTTTAGAAGAGTTGTTCAATGATGTCTTGACAAAGATAGCAAGTAGGGTGGCCTAATGCCAGGTATGCATGTAAAGTGCAATTTAGGGTTATAACAAATGCCCCTAATGTGTGAGGTCAGAAGAGCATCTGATGGCCGAAATAAATTACAAATATTCACCAACGTACAGAGCGAGTGAGCCTAGAGACCAGAGTTCAGGAGGTGCCATCTACAAAATAACAAATTATCTCACCGAGGCGGGCATACCCATGCTCGAAATGAAATAAAACCATGGCTGCCAATCAAATACACTGTAGATCCATGTCATATAACTATATAAAGTGTAGCCATGAGAAATACATAGCTGATCTACATCTCAAAATCAAAAGATACACTTGTATAATATCCATCTTTAAGAAGGCAATGACACATGATGGTTGGATATGAGGCCTTCAGAGCTCGAGCAACAACTTCAAGAACTTCAAAACTCAGGTAGGAGTCCAATATGAGTGTACGACTTCACTACCTAGAGGTCTTTGATGGCTCGTCGATAATAGAGAAGAGGATCTCGGTAATCAGGCAAAGAACTTCATTGATTTTGAACAAGGACTTGATTGGATTTTCAGGATGGTCGGGCATGATGACAAGAGACAAACTGCAGAAGGGCCGACTCATATTTAGTAAAAATTATCTTGGACAAAATCACGACAAATGGTGAGACTCAGGCAGCATGGCATTGACATAAGTCCACGATGCAAGAGGCAACACAAACTCTCCATATGTTTGGAGGGATAACCAAATGGAGGAGGACACAAATCTATGTAGTGAGAACAACTTCCTAAGGTCATATTAAATCCCATGGTTTTATAAACAAACTGAAGAATGTGCTTTGTCCAAGGGAGACTCATTGTGATGCCAACAAAAAGAAAATACTTTTCCCTTCCTCTTTTTTGGGTATATGTGAATTTTTTTGTCTTTTTCAATAATTTTGGAAAGCTTGAAAAATAATAAAAGAATGCTACATTACAAAGGAGGAACGAGTGTCGCAAATATACTAGTTCCAAGAGTAAGGAACACATTGATGCTCAGAGAAAGGAGACATATGCAGGAAAATGACACTCAGGAAAATTCCTCCAGTGGTCAAGGTATCAAGACGCAAAGGCAAAGTGTTACAAGGATTGCGTTATAAGGCATGCTTCAGATGGTTCAGTTGAGAGCAACATGGAGATGGAATTAGGCCAAAGACACAGGAATGCAAATGCGATTAATAAGACACGATGATAATGTCCTTCGATGTAATTTTAATGAGCCCAAAGAAGGTAAGCTTGACATTTTTTTATTTTTAGAGAGTCTGAAAAAGCATAAAAGTAGACTCCAATGGGGTACCTTTTTGGAAGGTAGTCTAGTCGGTTCGAAAAAAGGGGTAAATAAGAACCAAAAAGATGTCCATTCAAAACCATTTTAACGAGTGTGACAAAGACAATATCACTAAGAAATCTTTTCATATTTAAGGAGTCTGAAAAGAGATTAACTATGGACTTCGTAAGGGATGTTCTTCTAGACCATTTTAACGAGTGTGAAGAAACAAGGTTACTCGACCATCTTTTCAATTTTAGGGAGTCTGAAAAGAGATTAACTATGGACTTTGTGGGGGTTCATTTTTCATAAATTTAGTCCCTCAAGCCTGAAAAAGGGTTAAAATTATACCTGAGAATGATCTTCTAGTGAACCGAAGCTTCTAGAGTATACCTTTGTTCGTACAATTGATCGTCCGGACTGAAAAAGGGGTAAACTACCGCTAGACAGACGTGCCTTCAAATTTTGGTTTGGTGAGCATGAAGGGCGACAAGATCGCTCAAAAAAAATTTCATGTTTAAAGGGTCTGAAAAGGGCTTAAAAGAAGACCCATCATTGTTTGGGAGTCTTGAGGGTGAGGTCAAGAGTGATGATGAATCATGCAAATGAGGCTCAAACTCATAATCAGGATAAGACTAACAAGGACTCCCGAGCCTAAAGTCATTAACGAGGACATGGATGCCAAAATGCAACCAAGATCTACCTAGGGCATCCATGAAGGGGTAAATTATGACACTTCTAAAGCAACAACGATGGTTTTGTGTCGCAATTCGATGGGGTCGATCCTATGGCAAAGCGAAAAAGATAACGAGATGCAGAAAGTGGATGTGGAATCCTAACTTAGATGCAACAAGTTGGAAAAATGACTTTTTACCAAAGGACTTTTAAAATGACCCAACTCTCCAAAAAGTTTCCCAATACTCAAAGTAACACTTATCATAAAATTCCATAAGAAACTCATGAACCATACTAAATGATTTTCAAGCTAGAAAAAACAACAAAAGGGTCCAAAAAATGACAAAAAGGAGCCAAAAAATCTATAAATAGAAGCTTGGCAAATCATTATCACCATTGTGAATTGAGAATTGACCAAAATTCAAAAAACACCCCTTTGCTAAAAGAGTTGATTCTGGGATCTTCAGTGGATGAAACAAACTTCTGCTTGGACCAAGTAAGTACAAACTAGCCCCTCCTGCATTTCCATTCTTCCTTTTTGCATTTTTTTTTTTTGGGGGGGCGTTGACCTTTAAAGAGGTCGTCCCTACATATACACGAGATGTCCTAGGATAGCACATGTATGCTCGTGTGAAGAGAAAAAGATGCATGCCTGCATACACAATTGTGTCCACTATAGCCCACGTACACCCTCCAATAAGTGGAAACAAATAAAAAGAAAGAGTTAACTCCCCATGACTTTGTCATTTTGCAGGATGTATGTTCATTGGAGAGAGAGGGAGCATGAGGACATTGACTTTTTGGTCTCATAAGACCCCGTTGTTGTCGCTATCTTAACACAATGTGGTTTGTTGAAATTCTTCCAGTGTCCATTTATGAGGACACAACCCAGGTTGCTAAACACATTGGTAGATTACTGGCACCTGGATGCGGAGGCATTCATGCTCGAGGGACAGTCGTTGGCTCCGACGATTGAGGATTTTTTTTTCTGACTGACCTCTCAAGGAGAGGGGAACTAGTCAACCTTCGTACTTTTCCCCCGGGGCCTCATAATATATCCGAGTTGATCAGAGTACACTGTGAGGCAGGCACAAACAAAGTGGGTTCTCAAGTGACGATCCACAATATTTCCAACCTATCACTGAAAGTGATAGTTTTACTCATTGGGTGGATCATTGGATCCGCAGCCTTACATCAGGCATCTCGGGCGCACATGCATTGTGCGGTTCAATGCTTAAATGCACAAATTTTTGACTGGAGCACAACCATGATGACATGCATGAAGAGAAAACTGACAGATTGTTGAGTACGAGAACATAGAAACTTTGGGTTTAAGACCGTTTTATGTTCCGTTTTCTTTGAGAGGGTACCCAGTCTCAGTCCTCGAGAGACAGTATGAGGGCACTTGGTCTCATCCCGAGCATTATGCAGATGGGTGGTGCTATTGTAGCGACATGGGGGAGGGAGGACCATTGAGGCCTTCGATGATAAAAATTTTGACTGGTGGGCATGACCGATTCCGACAATAGAGGACTACCCCTATGCCAGGATCGACTTCTCCAGGGATCTCAATATGCCCATACCTCCCAGAGTAGAACAAGGATAGCTAGGTATGTTTTGTTTTTCAAAGTTATTTATTTTTTATTTCTTTTTATATATATCATTTTTTTATGTGTACTAGAGTATCTGACAACTATGTCTCTGTTATGTGCAGATGTGGGACTAGTGCGTCCAATAGATTTTGTGAGGACCAGGCGGCGTCCTTGACCAGAGGCAGGACCAGCCATGACTGGCGGACCAACAACAACAGGGGGACCTCTATCCGGAGAGGTTGAGAGAGTTTTGAGATGGGTGGAGTGGAACCTTACCATTCTCACTCGCACAGTCCCAAGGGCAGAGATCAAGGATCTACCACCATCGATGCAACCTCATGTAGTTGGGGAGCCATGGACCTGGGTCTAGCTTTTTCAGTGTTTGGAAAACATTGTTGTTCACTATGGTAGGGCCAACATGCCCTGCCCTTAGCTAGGCCAGACTAACGTGTCGAGGGCACCTTTTGTATGTGTTTTTTTGGAGGGCATAAGCCCCATGACTCTTACTGGATCTATATTTTTTGAGGCGCTTGTGCCCACCCATGTACTCTGATACTTTATATGTGTGTGTGTGTGTGTGTGTGTGTGTGTGTGTGTTTATATCTTTTTATGTCTTATGGATTACATTTTATTTACAAATGCATTTACATGTGCGTGTGTGTGTTTTTTCTTACATGTGTGAAAAATGCCAATCTAATACATGATTATCTAGAGTATCTGTGATTTGATTCAATATCCTAGGAACATGTATATACATAATGTAATCAAAGATTATTTCTAAGAGACGTACCCTAAGGAATCACTGGTGTAGAGTAGGATCATAAACATGGTAAACCCCATTTAACTGGGACACAACCAGCTAAGCATCTAAGTAGACCCGAAGGTGAGAGATACCATGCGAAAAAGTGTCATGAATAAACTCTAAAACTGTGTTCTATTCGACAACATTGTTTGTGGCATCACCTAAATAGATACCTCCTGAAGATAGCAACTAGCCTTGAGGTGTGAAAATCACCCAAGCTGCAGAAGCAAGTCTCCAAGTGTGCCAGTTAGTGTCGTCCGCAAACCCAACAAACACCTCTGATTCACTTGACATATACCACAGTGAAAAAGATGACATAAAAAATGACACGTCCATAAAACCAAAAGACAAAAACTAAAAGAACAATGTACAAAAACTATACATATGTACAAGAAGTCACCCGAGCTGACCCACCTACGAGTAATAATTCTTGAGGTAAAGCCCATTTCTAGGCTTTTCCAAAGAATTTCCCTCAAAGTCCACCAGACGATAAGCGCCCTTATTCAGTACCTCCTTCATGATGAAATGTCTGTACCACATAGGTTTGAACTTGCCTGCCCCCAGGGGATCCTTATCTTGGTCATAGACTAGGACAAGGTCACCTTTGGAGAAAATTCGAGGATGAATGGACCGATCATACTGACACTTGACTCTTTGTTTGTGAGCCTCGTTAGCCAAGGTGGAATCTCGACATTGCTTAAGATATATGAAACGCTCTTCAAGCGGTGAAGTGTCTGGCAGTAATTGTACTGCCAACTTTAGAGATGGGATCTGACACTCTATTGAAAAAATTGCTTCCAACCCGTAAACGAGTTGAAAAGGTGAGAAATCAGTTGCAGTATTAACAGATGTTCGGTAGGCCCATAATGTCGAGTACACCATCAAATGCCAATTTGACTTGGCCAAATTGATCGTTCGCTGGAGAATAGTCTTAAGATATTTATTCACAACTTCCACATGACCATTCGCTTGTGGGTAGTAGGGTGATGAATGCTCTTGCCTCAAAAAAAAATTGATGTTAACTCGGACATCATTTTGTTCTGAAAGTGACTTCCATGGCCAGTGGCAATCTCTCTCGGGATGCCGAATGTTGCTATTATCTGGTTAAACAAAAAGAGAGTTGCGGTCTCGCCATCATGTTTAAACGTTGGCATAACCTCGACCCACTTCGTGAAGTAGTCAACTTATACAATGATATAACAATGCCCCCTTGTTGAAGGGGGGTTGCATGTAGTGTAATCAATCCCCCACTTGGTGAAGGGACCAACTGTGATGACGGGAAACATGGGAGCGGGGTGTGCCCTCATCTTTCGAGAGAAGATCTTACATAGGTGGCACTTCTTGACCGATTCAACACAATCTTTGATTAATTTCGGCCAAAAGTAACCGGCTCGTAGAATATTTTGGGCTGTTGCCAACCCAGATAGATGACCGCCACATGCTCCAGTGTGGCAATCGTTAAGCACAATTTCTGCTTCTTCACGAGTGAGACACTGACAAAGGATGCAATCTACTCCTCGACGATACAGAGTGTCCTTGAGTATGAGATAGTTCTTGGCCTGATGGCATATACGACGATGCTTGTCACAAGAAGCAGAGGTGGGACACTTCAAAGTCTGGACATAGACCAGTATATCTCCATACCAGGGGTCTGAAGACGTGATAAAAAACATGTCTCCTTTAATAGGCGACTCTTTGAGCATAACATCTCCTAACTCGACCGGAAGTTCTGAGATGAGTTCCAAAAAGACCAACGACTTTTTGGATTTTGTCGAAACAAAATCTAAGTCAAATTCTTGGAGGATAACTATCCATATATTGATCTTTCCGCTGATTACATGTAGTGTCAACACGTATTAAATGGATTCACAAAGACAATGACGGTGGTCTTGTGAAACAAGATATAATGATGAAACCATTGGACATCATGCACTGTTGCCAATGCAAGTTTTTCAACATGGGAATAATTGAGTTCTAGTCCAACCAGTCCTCGGCTCAGGTAATAAATCATGTATTCTTCAAGAAAATCATCCTCCTGAACCAAGACCATGCTAATGGTCGACTCTGCCACATCCAAGTACAATACAAAATATTTATTATAATCGGGTGGCCGAAGCAGAGGGGTGGACATGAGGGCACGTTTCAACGCTTTGAAAGAGCGTTGAGTGGCTTCATCCCAATGAAAAGGATCATCCTTCTTTAGTAAACACATGAAACCGTTTGTGATCTCAGAATAGTTTGCGATGAAACACCGTAAAAAGTTTTCTTTTCCCTGTAAACTCTAAAGCTGAGGGACTGTGCACGGGGGAGGCAACTGAACTATTGCCTCAACCTTGAGAGGATCGACCATGATCCCTGTTGTCGAAAATATGAAACCTAGCAGACGACTTGACGTCACGCAAAAACTGCATTTGTTTGGATTCAATCGGATCTGGTAGTAGAAACATCGCTCAAAGATAAGTAAGAGGTGTGTGGGATGATAAACTCTCTTATGGGATCGTGATGTTAAATCATCAAGATAAGCCTGAATTACGTGTTTGAGATCGTGGAAAGAAAAAGACATGTCCCACTCAAAAGTATCTCCAGCATTTTTCAGACCAAAAGGCATCTTCTGATAAGCGAATGTACCCCATGGAGAGATGAAGAGTTTTTTTTTTTGGTCTTCGGGTTTGATCTATATCTGATTGTATCTCGAAAAACCATCCATGAAAGAAAAATCCTCACAACCTGCGCATTCATCGAATATCTGGTCAATAAATGGTGTGGGGAAATTATCCTTTGGACAGGCCTTGTTCAAGTCATAGACTTCTGTACATACGTGAATCGTACCTTGTTTTTTGTCGATTGGAATGGGATTTGACACCCATTGAGTCAATTGGACGAGGTAGATAAAACCTGCTTTGAGTAGTTTCTCTACTTCAACCTTAATAATTGCTTCTTTCTTAGGATTAATTGGATGAAGATTTTTCCGGACCGGCCTAGAGTCAGGAAAAGTCGTGATTTCATGTTCGATGATTCTTGGATCTATGCCTAGCGTTTCCTTGTAAGACCAGGCAAAAATGTCGCAGAATTCTTTAAATAAATCCGTGTAGATTCAAATCTCCTCGGGGGAGTAGTCTACTCAGATGAAGACATTATGGACAATGCCAAGGGTTCTGGAGATATCAATAGGTATCATTTTAGCGATGGTTTCCATATTTCCTTCAACGTAAAATGTGTGCATTGCCAAAGTATTGATAGGACAAGACCTATCTCCAGTCATAGTCAAGGTGAATTATCCTACTTCAATTCTTCTTAACTCTAGGAGGAAATAAGATCTGTGATGGAGATCATCCCAGGGTCTGTCTGGACTAGTCATTGCATTGATAATTGCCTCATCAGAGGTCAAGACTAAGTCTAAAGAATCAGTATCGGTGAGGGAACCTAGAGCCCAAATAGGCTCGAGAAATGGATCTAACTCCTGTGCAGGAGTTGGATTGGGGTCGGTGGAAGCTTGCTAGACTATAGAGTACGCAACTTCTGTCGCGGATAAAGGCATGGCCATTCCATGGTGCCATGTCCCTTCCATTGTGGTTGATGGGGAAGGAAGAGTCCACGAATCATCAAAGTAAGTCATATGAAACGACGAGACTTGAAAGATTTCAACCCTAGACTGGTCAGGGACAACCGATATGTAATTGACATTGCCGGTTGGGGGTGGGTAATCAAAAGTACCCATCAAATGTGGGCACAAACCAACCCCTACATTGACGATGTCGGGCTGCGGGTTATCAATCATCAGGACCGTGGATGCCCTTGATGAAGAGTTACGACGGGAGAAATACAACTAATCAATGGACACGATATGACCCTCGTGTGGAAACAATAAGACCTGAAAAACTATAGCGACCACTACTTGCATAACATAGGTCCAACTCCTTCCTAACAAAATATTGTAGTTGACAGACGCATCGACCAATTCAACCTCAACGCACACGGTCTTCCCCCCTAACTGCACGGGGAAAGAGGGCATGATTCCATGTGGTCGGAACGAATGACCGTCGAAAGAAGTAAGAAGAGTAGGTGACAGAGACAAAAGGGGTTGGCCAATGGCCTTCCAACATGCCAACGACATTACACATGTTGAGGTACCCTCATCAACCACCGTGCGAAAAATGTTCTGAGTAAAAGTTTTCGTGGTATAATCCACTACTATCTCAAACACCACGTGGTAGGGGAGACGATGTTTTAATTCGGTTGTATCAAGCATGATCGTTCCTGGATTACAAGTCTTAGCAGATCCTAAGGAAGCTAACAAATCCTTTCTCTGAGAAGGGAAGCTCTGGAGGACCTCCAAAGAAGACATGGCGCAGGGGGTTTGAGACAAATTCTCCACCACAGAGTAGTTCTGGGTGACCGTTGCATTTGGATTGTGGGAAGCTTTCTTGAATGCACCTTTTTGGATGCATGTCATTGTTTCACCCAACGTCTTATCAATCTGGAGAGGAAGAGGTGGGTTTTCAGATTCTTTACCCTTTTCAGAGGTTTTTGGCATTCTGTAGTCATGTGCTCTAGTCGTTATATAGGCATCACCTTTCATCATATACACGTTCACGAACGAAGGATTAATCGAAGATGGAGGGGGTCCTTGAATTCCCCCTTCCACGCTCGAAGAGGCTTGAGTTAAATTTTTCCTATGTGGAAATGGGTTCATTAACACAACAGGCTATTGTTGTGTCAAAAACTTGTGGGCCTCTGCAAGCCGAGGGCATAGGTGATTTGGGTGATATTCCATGCAAAGGTTACACAGATACTTTGACTTTTTCCTCTCTGTGTTTCCCCCACCAACATTATTGGTGGGTTTCTTACCCCTCTTACCCTTCTTTCGCTATTTCTTCTTTCCATCAGGCTGCTGGGTGGCCTTCGGGTTTATCGATTGCACACTGTGTACATCCAACATTTGGGTAGGGGGAGCAGCTGAACTAGTGGTCTGGTTGGCCATTGTCTGCTGTATCGATAATTGTTATAGTTGATTTGACAGCTGATTAATGAAATTTGTTTGCGCTGAACCAACAATACCATGGACATGTGGTCCAGATATTTGTCTGGTCTTGTCAAGTATCGACCGAGGTGCATCTAGAAAGACTTCGTAAAGTAAACTAGACTGAGAGTAAATAAAATCTAGTTGTTGAGCTCTCATTATCGCTTCTTCTTATGAAAAGACCCCCGACGTTGCGACGTCTTTGGATAACTAAGGTACCAAAGACTTAAGGAACCACTCAAGCAGGAATGTTGGTGGGACTGGTACTTTTATCAAACTCTTCCAGTGTCTCCATTCTTGGATGTGATCGGAGATATGGTCCACCTTTGTCTTCTCAAAATTGGCCAGCAATTCGGTGCCAACATCATATCTCACAGGTAATTGAAAATGGTTTAAGAAATCCATAGCCAATTCATCGAAGGAAGAGTATCTTGAGTGGTCGAGCTCAATGTACCATTTCACAACACTCCCAATGAGAGTGCGTTGAAATAGACGCAACTGTACAGAGTCGTCTCTCAGGAAGTTGGACGAGCACCATAGATGGAAGGTAGTCACATGATTTCCTGAATCTTCATTGGGCTTAGCTTCAAACTTTGGAATGTCCGAAGGCAACTTGGTTGGCATAGGAGGCAAACGCGGATTGTGATAGATGGGGTCGTTTAGTAACCTTGACAAGTTTGGAAAATGAAAAGTTTCTAGAAAAGGAAGTTTGGGTTGTTGGTTATAACCAGGGAAAAAGGAGCCTGCAGTTTGGCTGGCACCAGGTTGCCAGGAAAAGTTAGGTTGCTAGCTAGGCTTCTGGTAAAAACCATGGTCATGACCAGTGTACGGATTCTGTGTTTGTTGAGACGTCATTGACTGACTCCTGTAATAGGACGTAGAAGGTTGGGCTTGTGTTGCATTCCAAGGATTTTGGGAAAGGTTGCCCCCCACCGATCCGACGGGCATAGGTCCAAAGATTTTCCCTGGGTTCCATTGGCTATGGAATGGGTTTCCCTTGATCGACATCCCTGACAAGGGAATTGATCCCTGCCATGGATTCCATGGTCCTTGTGAGGAAGAAATTCCTGAGTTTTCCCTCTATGTAGGAATAGTACCCTGCATAGGATTTTGTTTTCCATAACCGGGGTTGCCCTCGACCGAGACGACAGCTAACGATAAAGCATTTTTACCAAATGCGTCGAACAAAGAGAATGGTGTTGAACCTACTAACATTTTATAAGAAGGAAGTCCTTCACTACCTGCTCTAGACGAACTATAGTTTACATTCGACCCGATGGAGTGATGATGAACACCGTTGAGCGAAGGGGACGAAGGAGGTATATGACCCCCTCTGTAAGGGAAAGAATTATAGGGAGCTTAAGTGCCCCCCATGGATCCTTATAGAGGAGCGTTTGAGCTCCCTGCCCCCAGACCTAAAGTATGTAGAGTGGAGTAGGAAAGGACTGAGTTTGTATCGAAGCCAAGAATCCCGTATGAGAACGGAGGGCCTGTCGCACTCTGGGTGAAAGGAGAAGTGATCGTTGTCATAGACAGAATCAGACCATTGCCCGAGGAAGAGGTGGTCGAGACCATAGTGGTCCGAACCGATGACAGTTGGTTAGGAGGCGGAACACCCCTTGTAGTGACAACCATAGAGGGAATATGATAATTCCCTGAAGAAGTAGCATCATTTGTTTCCATCGATGCTTGTGACATTACCAGATGCTCGTAAGGGTGAACCTATAAGACGATGGGCGCCGATAGATTAGTGATCATAGGGTTATACAGATGAAGATATTCCGCTCCAATGTCAGAAATGGTTGGTTCCTCTGGAATAAAATTTTCTCCTCTGGGAGATCTGTCGGACACAGTTTCCTGTGACCTGGTCACCTCAAAATACCCTTGTTGGTCTAGTCTTCGCCTTAGCAATGGTAGGGGTGGCTCCAGATTAACCGGCGGTAGGCCAAGAAGCCTTCATGACCGGTGGAGCTCTTGATCATCCACTGTGTGAGAAGATCAATGACACACTAGGGATCTCTATTAACATTCAAGAACCAAGACACACTAGAAAATTTACCTATGAGATAAGACAAGAAAATCACTAGCTAGTTGGAAGAACAATTACACCATCCAACACTAGAGAAACTTACTGGTGCAAGTGCAACTCAAATACGGAAKAACCCTCCAGGTATAATTTTCAAAGTGTGGCCCGATATTTTCCCTAGGTACCATGGTACACCCCCACAGTCACCTATGTAAGTCACTAATAAAAAGGAAACTAGGTTTCCAACACRCGAACAACCACTAGGCGGGTACAGTTGAGAGTCAAGTGGATCGTAATGAGAAGGGTATCAAGCCAAAAACCTACCAAGGGTATCGAAACAAAGCATTCTGAAAGACGACTGAGGACCTCGAATGGATTCGAGACCCACAAAGGTCCGTGGCAAATGCGATCAACGAAATCCCAAGATAAGCCCTCTATATGTGTTCCCCACTACACTTGGTCCACCTTTGGAGGGGTTATCTCTGCTACCTTTCCACATGTGACCTCGTTTTTAGCCCCTATGTTAGAGGGGGGTCCCGAATAATTTTCACGGTTACTGGAATTTTTAAGAACTCCCTAGCACAAACTCTTATGTTTGTTTTTGTAGCCTTGAAGAGTTTCCTCTCCAATCCTAAATCAAGGCTCTAGACTAGACTAAATTGATGAACCCTACAAACACAAAGTCTAATGATTTTTAATTAAGCGTTAATTTTAGTGGTTTTCTTAAGTCAAAAGGAACGAAAGTGAAACCAATGATGTTTTTTAAGAGACGAAAGAGAAGAGCATAAAATGAAATTGAAAACAAAATTGCTTCTTCTTCACAAATAAATATTCTCCAACTTAAACTCTTTCACCAAACTTTTCCTAACTACTTTTCTCATATCTTTGAAAAGAAAAACTTAAAACACGATTTTGCTCGACTACGAGTTACTTAATGTCCTAAGTATTCAAGTAAATAACTTAAAAAAACTTTCTTTTCCCTTGATAAATGAAGCAACTAACCTGAACTACTTTTACCAAACAAAGAAATGAAGAACTCTTTTTTTTTATTGTTTTATGCTTCAAAACAAGAAATTTGAAAATGAATTCTTTTCTTTTCTTTTAAAGAAAAAAAGGGAAAAATGACGACAAGTCAAGACCAAGAAATGACTTCTGGCCAATCATAGATCACAGGGAGTCACTGGCGATACCAAACAGGCAGATCATAATAGACTCACAAACTTGTCTAAAAACCCTTATAAAGAAAACACATGAAATATTTGATAAGCAAGGGCTATACTGAAGTCAAACCTAGGCTATAGACTATCATAACAGAGACCAGGACTAGATCACGAAAACCCCTAAGAAGTATGACTTCTGACAGGGAAGAGGATGACTTCCTCTTCTTTGAAAATGATCTTCTCAATACAAGCACACTACTGACACTTCAACAACCAACGTATGTACGCGGGCTACCTAAAGGTAGGGCACGTATGTACGCTTGCAGACCCACTACAGGTCGCGTACACCTCTGTAAATTCTCAAAAATGAAAAAAAAAGTCAAGCAAACCAGGCAGGGAGTACTGGTATTGAAGACCATAATCCCTTAAAGACACAAAAACTCACAAAAACTCAAAAAAGGAACTTAAACCAATTAAATCACCCAAAAGAGTATCCCCCAAAAAACCATATAGGCTTCCCCAGTATGGTCACCAATTCGGCTATAGCGGGAAAACCCCCTACGGACTACACTAGGGTTCTAAAGTGCAGGCAGAGTTAACTATCTAAAGTCTCCTACTTTTAACAACTATCCCAACATGACCCCACCATCATATTTAAAAAAAAAGTATAGGGATCTGGTAGTCCTACCTTGAAATCCGTGTCCAATGTTGATCCCTTTGCACTTGGTTGTTTCTCGACTGCAAATATCCTCCCAAGGCTGACCTACATTCACCAAAAGACAAACAGGAAACTACAAGCATGCATTCTATATATGGATTAGTGGGTTAGATATCATAACAAAAAAGTTTAAACAAACCATAAATATTGAAGACATCGTTTGGCGAGACGGAAAATGTATTTCTTTATATTAATCTCACAAAATTGGTTTACAACATGAGATTGAAAACTTCTCCTCGAAATCGGTCCTGGGCTCCTCTTCACTATGCACCAACTACTTCCATGTATCCTTCTCCTCTTCAGTTCTCTCTAGGGAAATGGCAAGGGTTTGCAATGGCGAAAAAGGGAATCCTAGCTCAAACTCACAATGTGGCTGCAAAATATTGGGGCAAAGAGGGAATACTGAAATGGGTAGAGTTTCTTTGCTCTCGTGCCTCCTCCTGGAATGGGACCCCAACCCATTCTTTTATAGGCCGAAAAGGATAGTAACGGTTGGGTGATTGGATATGGGCGGTCAAATAGTTAAGTAACATCCCAAACGCCTGTATCCCTTTGCAATTTTTATTTTTCGTGCATTTTGTGAGTATACGTGGGCTGTAATGGTGTAGCTAGTGTGTGTACGTGGGCAGTAATGGTGAAGGGCATGTACATTTCAAAAGAATGGTTTTTTAGAAGAGTTTTTCAATGATGGATTGGAAAAGATAGCAAATAGGGTGGCCTAATGCTAGGTATGCATGTAAAGTGCAATTTAGGGTTATAACATACCCCAAATAACTTGTTGAGATTTTCCCATATCTCCTTGGATGATTTATCCATATCTACATGATGCAGCTCTAAATCTGAGAGGGAAAGGCCAATAATGAATTTTTCCTTATCATCTTTTCTCTCACATTCTATCAACTTGTTTGGATCTACAAGTGTTACCTTGGTTCCTTTGACAATCCCACAAAGGTTTTTATTTATTAGTTTCATATGGATCTTCACTTTCCATGTATGGAAATTGAAACCTCAGTACTTCTCTAACGACATCTTCATGATTGATTAGATTTGATATTTTTCGCTGCTAAAAAATAATTACGGCTTGAAATAAAATATCTGAAACTAAAAAACAAAAACTCACACTCACACTAAGTACGGATTGTATAATATATAGGTTGTACGGATTTGACACTCAGTTTGGATGGAAAAAAAATTCTACCTTTAACTCTGTCGATGGCTCAAGCAAACTTGGCGGATGTTCTTCACTAATTTGATTTGACATTTTAGCATTTGAAATGGAAGCTCGGGTGGTTATACAAATTTGGATAAAAAAATGGAGACTTCTTAATTCAACAACTCTAAAAACGTGGGAGGATTATCTTGGCACCTTGATTAATAAAACTAACAGATGCTATTTGAATGATGACTACAGGAAACAATGAATCATTCCTCCTAGTGACTTTCTTCTTGACGACATATATCTCTAAATGGTGGCTAAAGCAGAACTACAGTGGAAACTATTATAATTTGACCCATGATTTCAAACAAATAATTGAACCCTCTGATCTTTAAGCTTCAACCTTTGACCATCCTGATTTGATACCATATTTCAAGAACCAAATAAACCCTAGGTAGGATTATGATATAGAAAAAATGATCTCCATAAACACTGAACAATAATATTTTTGAATGGTACACTATTACAACGAGGGTCCTCACTCTTACAAAGAACTTGAGATACCAAAACCCTAATATTTTAACCTAAAGTCACTAAGGTGACTTTATTACATGAGTAAGCTTTATATCTCTAATAGTGGCAATAAATAACAACCTTAGCTATCGATTCTTATTTCTTTGAGTCTTCAACATGTGGTTCCTTTGAGACATTTAGCTCCTTAGCTCCTTATTCTTGATTATTCCCTTCCTATGGATTTTCATCAAGTGATTATGTAGTATATTCTTATGATTTAATCCCAAACTCTTCATCTTATGTGTCATTAGGTATTGTAGTTTGTTTCCCAACAAGAACTTTTTCTACTACCCCCTTGGGCCCTTCTTTCTTAGTAAGAGAAATGTACTACAATGTAATTTTATTTTCCTTGTACCCAGTGTTTTTAGAATCATTCTGAGTCAAATCAACTTAGTCAACTTGGACAAGTTGATGGGCGATCGATCTGACTCGACTTCTTACTCGATTTGGTGGTCGGTTTGGTACTAAACCGGTCGAGTCAAAGCATGACTCGGTCGATTCGATACCAAACTGAACCTACTCGGTTGAATACATGCTTACTCGTCCGAGTAGGTACATGACCCCACCAAAATAAAAAAATCATTTTTTCTTTAAAAGGGTTTAACCAAAAAAATTGGCGATTAATGGTAATGTTAAATTCTTGAAGTAAAAGGACAATTTTACCCTTTTACTTAAATTTTTAACATTACCATTAATTGTTTCAAGATGTTTGGGAGTGGTTCCAACCTCATCAAAATTCATATAGAGAAATTAGAATTTCATATCCCATTCAAAATTTAGTAGACTTAATGTTTTTCATGGTTTCATGATCGGTGGGATTGCAACATTTTCATTGGATTCTATCATGTATGAGGGCATGTGATTGGAATTTAATCAACAACACTAGACCATTTATGTACCTTGATGTTGGTGGTATTGATTTT
The DNA here is from genome assembly GCA_000966675.3 of Picea glauca. Classification (NCBI taxonomy): domain Eukaryota; kingdom Viridiplantae; phylum Streptophyta; class Pinopsida; order Pinales; family Pinaceae; genus Picea; species Picea glauca. The sequence continues at coordinate 236,632 of JZKD02S1758670.1, forward strand.
TGAACTCCTTTGTCACGGCCTTGGAAAAAATGTACCCTTCTGTTGAACCTCACAAGTCCTTCTTTCTTTTTCATTACTTTGCACTTGTATTTTTTCTAAGTATGTTTCCCTCAGATAATTTTCATTGTCATGTCTTACCTCCATGACCTATGCGTTTTCCATACTTATTTCATTTTCTTATATTCACGGGCTGATAGAATTGAAAAATCATGGTCTATCACTTTTCTTTCTTGAACCTCTTACCAACACTTAGTTTATTTTTCATTTGTGGACTCACAGACTCACGAACCCTTGCAGACTCACAGACTCACGAACCCACAATTTCTTTTCTTTGTATCTCCCCGTCTTCACAAGTCCGTCCGACAAGTATCAATAGTTATCCATTTTTCTTATCACAATGGACTCTCGGACTCATGGAATCACATTTTCATTTGAAACCTTCAACTTTGCCACCCCATCGTGACGTGTCCTTTCTCTTTCACAGTTATCGAGTCATATTAAATGCTAATTCTATGAACTCAACTGCTAAATTGAATTCTGAAAAGGCTGTTATTCATGATGTTTCTATGAAGGAAAATCACAATTAGTTTAGGTTAATGATTTCATCAAGGATCAAACCTAAATATTATTTCACTGTTTTGAGTGGTATTACGGAGAAGCATGTCAACCAGTTGAACATGGCCAAAAGAAAAGAACATTTCCGTGGGGATACCTTGAATCTATTCGCCAGAGAAGATCACAATTACCACTGGTTGAGGTCATAATGGTACTATTTAATGTCACCAAACAAAGATAATAATAAGGTTTGGACATTAGGAATAACTCTCCCTGGTTGTGTCCCTGAGGTTTTCAAGTGTAAAGAGATTGTCACCTGGTGTATTGATAAATTTTTCCATAATAGAAGAACAATTCCACTACAAAGAGGATCCCATGTTTCATTGGTGCCTTTGGTCTTCAAAACAATGTTAAAACTACCATAGACAAACTTAACATACAAAGGAGAAGAAGCCAAACAATTTCTTAGAGGAAAAAATAATGGAATGGAGCTCCTGCAGGAATATTTACAAGATCCTACTCCCATGCCGAAAGACTTATCCAGAATCTAGATTAGTTCTTTAAAGGACATGTTATCTCACAAGTTTTAGGTTGGGAAAAACCTGATCCAACCACCAATTGGCGACAACTAGGAGGGAACCTACCCACTGCCACCTTAGGCAGGTGTCCCCGTCACTTTATAGGTGAGGTAGTCACCTCAAGGGGGGAATCCTTGTGACTCTAGGGGGAAATGAGATGGAAAATGATAAGTATAAATGGATGTACCTAGAGGTCAATTCTAAGTGGTATGAAGAGCTTGGGAAAAAGTCTTGGGAAGTTTCAATGGTTTTCAAATGAGTTGAGTGATCTTCCAAGTGTGAATACCTGTCTAAGAAGCAAGGAAAACAATGCATATAATGTAATATGTTAGTTGGAAAAGAAATTTAAGATTGATGTCACTAATTTCATCAAATATAAGTGATATATATCATCTCAATAAATATAGCAAAGGCTGCAATATAAGTTCTAAGTATATGATAAAATAGACAAGAGACAATCTAGTGAAAGCTAGCTCAACTCACCAATAATTAAGCAATAAATTTAGTGCAAAGAGGGAGGATGAAACAAAAGGTTGTTGTAGTGATATTATCACCCTTATGGCTGTATCAAACCAAGCATATCAGAAGAAAAATCATCCACAAGAAACCACCTCTAACTAGCCCAATAGGTGTGCTAGGCTTAGTAGAGAGTTAGGAAAAAGTTAGGGCTAAATCCTAGGGTTAGTTTAGGAGTTATTAAGCGTTATAAGGTTAGTTTTCTGCAGCCATGTTGGCTGTAGGTTAGTTTTGTAACAAAATCAAGAGTTTTTGGTTGAAAGGGGAGGCCTCGATGAGGCAAGGGATTCAAGGGCTCAATGAACACTTTCCCAAAGAGATAACTTAAAAACTTGAAAAAATCACGTTTACCAAGGCATCAATTTATTTCTCCAATGAAACAAGTAAATTCTTAGTGGATTCACTAATTGGGTTAATGGATTTAAGAAAAGAAAGAGCTATAGGTACTACCTCCTTGGGGGTGTAAATCCTCTTACTCTCCAAGGCAAGTGTCTCTAGCTAGGGTTTAGGCTAAGAGGGTGTATGGCCTTACACTTCTCTTAGAAAACCCTTGTTAAACCAATGACATGTAGAAATAAAGTGATGGATACTAAGGTGGGGGTGTATTCCCTTATACTTCCCACCTATCTCTAGCAAATAACCTTGACTTGAACAACAAATGATAGAAACAATGTAAAAACCTTACCAATTCAAGGAAAAATCTAGGACAAACCACCACAATAGCAAGAGAGTAGCCTTCCAAGGCTAGTGCATCACTTCCATCAACCAATAAACAAATATTAGCCATAAACAAGATCACAAGAGAGAGAACTAGCGAAATATAGAGAAAATTGCAGTCCAATACTTCTCACAATGGGGGAGTTATGTTTGAAATGAGATCTTATGATCTCTATTTATACGAAATGACTCCAAAATAGTTTTTCCACATAATTTTAGGGTAAACCACAAGAATATGGGTCAACAAACCTAATCTTTCCCCTTTACACAAATAATATTAAACAATTCACTTAAAATTTACTTTTACACAAAAAGAAACCCTAACTTAAGGTGACGTCACCCCTTTAGGAGACATTTTGACACTAGGAGCAAGTTGTTGGTGTTGGAGGAGTCTAGTTAGGCTTCCCAAAGCCACATGTGAATCATCTGAGTCATTTATTCATGGTCAAAGCCTCATTCTCCTCAAAACATCCTTGTGTCAATGAATGATAACCTCATCACCAAACCCTAGCTCTCCTAGATGATGTCATGCCTTCAAAGGCGACGTTTTGCCTCTCCTAGGAAAAATTTGGCATGTGAGGGCTAGGTTACATCATCCACAATGTCTTGTAGGCCTACAAAGGTATGTCTTTCTCATCTAGCATGTGGGCCCTTGACATCCAACTATGGGATTCAAGGCCCATGGAATCCCAAGCTAGGATTATTCCTCCAAAACTGTCCACCAACTAGGTCCTACAAAGAAAAATAAGCATGCCCTCCAAGGATCTCAAGTCAAAATATCATGATAAGTAAATCAAGTCAATAAATGAGTCACCTAAGCATGTGCATCAAATATTACCCTTTCAAACAATTAAGTTCTCAAATACATTATGGGACTTGCCAAGCTTGGATATGGGAGGGTTGATGAGGTGTCCTATTGGGTAGATCTTTTCCTAGGTCAAGGAGTGTTTCCAAGAGATCCCTATCTAAGCTTCCATGTAAATTGGATGAAGTGGTTAAGGATCAAGACTCAATGTGCATGGGGTTCATGACATATAAGTGGTTGTAGTGTCTCATTCATGGTTTCCTTTGTAGAGGGTATGTGGCACCTTCATTTGCAATGAAATTTTTCCAAGCCCATCATTTTTCCATTCTTTATTTCTTTCATGTTTTAAGCATCGGTTGAAGGCCATTGTCCTAGTGTGGTGTCTAGATAATGACAATGTCTCTCACAAATACCTTGCAGAAATGAGAAGAATGGCTCGTGATGATACCCCCTTTCTCTCAGTTGTGGAACTTGAAGCTACTATCTTGGCTTGGTGTCTATATGATAGCCATGTCATACCGTTAGATGCCTATGATATCGATAGGATGACTTGTGATGAGACCTCCTATCCTCCAACTAACCCCCTAATCATTCTATCATTTTATTCTTCTGGGTCCCCTTTTTCTTACAGATAAGCGTTTCATTGTTTTCTTAGGGGGATCCATGAGCGAAGCATTTGGAAGGTTTATATATAGGATTTTATCTTTTACCCAACAACAATCCCTCTGGTCCTTCATTCCCTTCTTCCCATAGAATGAGGTACAACCCCTTCTTGGTTCAATACACCCTAAAGTCCCAAGAGATAGGAAACATGGGGTTTAAGTGATGAAAAGTGGTAAGTATGGTCGAGAATGGTACAATGGCTCTTCAAGGAAATTCCTAGTAGAAAATAAACCATTCCCAAGGAAGACCACTTACTAGGGCACAATGTCAACCACCATGGTGAAACATGGAAAAAGGAATAATGTCCAAGCATATGTCATGAAATCTAAAGTAGTCTAAACACAACATACTTAAATGCCTCAAGTATTGAAATGACACTTACCATAATACTTGACTTGTACCTCATGGAGCAAGGCCCATTGCCTCTAGGAAGCCAACTGTTGTGGTGGTTGCCATATGAAAATACACGATCTCTGTGGTGGTGAGAAGGGTATCCATCCATGAAAATCAATACTAATGGTCATGTAGTCTCTTGACATTCCATATCTGCAACCCGAGGGCCTCAAGACATAATCTCCTTAATTATCCCACAAAATGGGGATAACATTTGGCTCCTACTTGGGGACATGTGCTTGTCAAGTGTATGAGCACCACAACATCTCCTGGTAGAATTTTTCCTACCAAAACTCAGACAAAAACATCAGAGAATCTAGGGTGGTGCTATCACCCTTCATCCATATATATAAAAATAAAAAATGAAAACTAACCTAGAAAAGAAAAAATTTGAATTTTTTTCAAAACTTTCTAAACTAAGCATGAAATGAATACGAAAGTGGAGAAAAATGAAATATGAAATGCACCTAAAATAATATGAGCAATCAATATGTAAGTGAAAGGAAAGAAATATGACCTACCTACTTACCTGGGGCCTTGGGGCTTTGAAGATCAAGTGATGGTTGATGTTAGGTGAATTCATACAACTAGTGCGACCAACTGATCATGTCATCAAAGTATCTCTCCCTATCCTTAATAATGTAATACAAAAAAGATAAATCAAGCACATAATAATCATGAGTATAAATACATATATAATCGATCATGAAACAAAACTCATGGAGATGGGTGGGAGGGAGGAAATCCTGCTGGAGAGAGAAACCATCAGCCTGATCATCCTACCTAAAAGTGTAACCACAAGCCTGATCAATCCATATTTGAAGAGGGATAACATATCTAGATGACGACTCGTCTTCATATTCACTCATAGAATCACTTCTCCCTGAAGGATGAGAAAGGAAAAGAGATCCCAAGAAAACCCTGTGATTTCCCAAACAAGGGGAAACAGGGTAAGGCACAACTTTAGAGAAAAAATCCTCCTTCGAACTTAGGAAAAACCTCTTTTTGTCTACAAATCCCTGTATAAATCCTCAGTATGAAAGTAATTCCTCTTTGAAGAGTGAGCCTCTGATCGCTCTGAGGTGGCCACATCCTGGTATTCCTCCAAAATTGAGGACGAAGGTGGATGAGAGTCCTTGAAAAAATATGTAATCATGTCATCATCAGGATCCCCAAAATATGAATCATATACGCATGGAACATATTCCTTTGAATATGACAACTAAAACCCCTTTTCTTGGGGGCTACCCTCAACATCGCAAATAGAGTCTCTATGTCTCTATCGAAAATGAGATGACCAAAATCCCACCTGCGTCTGCCAGTTTGTATGAAAATGTCTATATGATCATGAACCATATCGAAGGGTACTTTCATAAGACCATATGTATGATTGACAATGACCATATTTTCATCTTCGTGTGTAGGAGGAGTAGAGTCATGTACATATCCAACTAGATCTTAAAATTCTTCATCATCGAGACCGATTGCTTCTTCAACATCATGTGTAGGAGGAAAGCAAGGTTGGACAATCTCACCTTCATCAAGCATGATCAAAGATAAAGGTACCTCAATATGTTTCACTATATCATAATTCTTATTTCTTCTTATGGACACACCCCTCCATCACATCTTCATCATAAGAGGCTTGATCCTTAGTGCATAATTCTTTCCTTTCTTTTCTTCAAGGGGATCTTCCATATCCAAGTTTTCCTCTAATACTTTTTCACTTTCGAGGTCATGGAATAAAGTATCATCAATATCTTCTAAAGGGTCACAAATCATTGTGTTCTCTTATTAATGACTTTCTTCATATTCCTGTTCTTCAAAAACTTGTTCATCATCGAGGGAAGGAAATATCTCTCTTATTCAATTCATCTTTCCTTGGCAAATTTATTAGCAGCCTTTTCCTTTTCCATCTGTAAATATTCCATCTTCGAGTCACAATTTTTTTTTGATGAGGGTTCATCCCATGGTGCCATGATTCCATTGACTGAAATGACACCTCAATGGAGTCGCTAGGTGAGATCAACTCTCACCAAAGGAAGGAAAGGGGAAAGAGAGAAAGGTGGGTTCGTGGAAAGTGGAGTCACTAGACAAGCTTCAAGGGAAACTTATCAAGAGTGGAAAAGGGAAAATTCTTCAATGCAGTTTCCAGACAAGCTAAGGGGTATAGGCTTTGGGAGGGGATATTTCCAAAGTATCGTCAGGGAACGAAGAGGAATCAAAATACTCCTGGACAATGACGCCAAAATGTTATATTACAAGTTGTAGGTTGGAAAAATCCTGACCCAACCACCAATTAGCGACAACTAGGAGGGTACCTACCCACTGTCACCATAGGCAGGTTTCCGCATCACTTTAGAGGTGAGGTATTCACCTCAAGGGGCGAATCTTGGTGAGGGGGAAATGAGATGGAAAATGATAAGTATAAATGGATGTCCCTAGAGGTAAATTCTAAGTGGTATGAAGATCTTGGGAAAGATTCTTGGGAAGGAGTATTGGGAAGTTTCAAGGGTTTCCAAATGAGTTGAGATCTGCCAAGTGTGAATACCTTCCCGAGACACAAGGAAAACAATGCATATAATGTAATATGTTAGTTGGAAAAGCAAGTTAATCTTTCTGTCCCTAGTTGCAGAAAATATAAGTGATATATATCATCTCAATAAAGATAGCAAAGCTTGCAATATAAGTGCTAAGCATATGATAAAATAGACAAGAGGCAAGCTAGTGAAAGCTAGCTCAACTCACCAATAATTAAGCAATAACTTTAGCACAAAGAGGGAGGCTGAAAAAAAAGGTTGTTGTAGTGATATTATCATACTTATGTCTGTATAAAACCAAGCATAACAACAGAAAAATCAGCCACAATAAACCACCTCTAACTAGCCCAATAAGTGTGCTAGGCTTAGTAGAGAGTTAGGGAAAAGTTAGGGTGAAATCCTAGGGTTAGTTTAGGAGTTATTAAGCGTTAGAAGGTTAGTTTTATGCAGCCCTATTGGCTGTATGTTAGTTTTGTAACATCAATAAGAGTTTTTTGTTGAAATGGGATGCCTCAATGAGGCAAGGAAGCCAAAGGCTCAAGGGACACTTTCCCAAAGAGATAACTTTAAAACTTGAAAAAATCATGTTTACCAAGGAAACAATTTATTTCTCCAATGCAACAAGTAAATGAATAGTGGCTTCAATAATTGGGTTAATGGAGTCAAGCAAAGAAATAGCTAGAGGTAATACCTCCTTGCGGGTGTAAATCCTCTTACTCCCCAAGGCAAGTATCTCTAGCTATGGTTTAGGCTAAGGGGGTGTACACCCTTATAATTCTCTTAGCAAACCATTGTTAAACAAATAACATGTAGGAATAAAGTGATGGAGACTAAAGTGGGTGTGTATACCATTAGAATTCCCACCTATATATAAAATAACCTTGACATGAACAACAAATGATAGCAGCAATGTAAAATCCTTACCAATTTAAGGAAAAAGCTAAGAAAAACCACGAAAATAACAATAAAATAGCCTTCCAAGGCCAACACATCACTTCCATCAACCAATAACCAAAAAGATATCCATAAACAAGAGAACAAGAGAGAGAACTAGCCAAAGATAGTGAAAATTTCAGTCCAATACTTCTCATAATGAGAGAGTTATGTTTGGAATGTGATCTTATGATCTTCGTTTATACAAAATGTCTCCAAAATATTTTGTACACATCATTTTAGGGTAAACCAAAAGACTAGGGGTCAAAAAACCTAATATTTCCCCCTTACACAAATAATATTAAACAATTCACTCAAAATTTACTTTTACACAAAAAGAAACCCTAACTTAAGGTGACATCACCCCTTTAGGGGACGTTTTGACAGTAGGAGCAAGTCATTGGTGTTGGAGGAGCGTAGATAGGCTTCCCAAAGACACATTTCAATCATCCGATTCATTTCTTCATGGTAAAAGCCTAATTCTCCTCAGAACAACCCTGTGTCAATGAATGATAACCTCACCACCAAACCCTAGCCCTCCTAGATGACATCATGCCTCCAAAGGTGACATTTTGCCTCTCCTAGGAAAAACGTTTGGCATGTGAGGGATAGGTTATGTCGTCCACAATGTCTTCTAGGCCTCCAAAGGTATTCCTCTCTCATCCAACATGTGGGCCCTTAGCATCCACCTGTGGGCTTCAATCCCCATGGAAGCCCAAGCTAGTCTTGTTCCTCCAAAACTGTCCACCAACTAGGTCCTGCAAAGACAAATAAGCATGCCCTCCAAGGATCTCAAGTCAAAATATAATGATAAGTAAATCAAGTAAAGAAATGAGCCACCTAATAATGTGCATCAAAGATTACCTTGTCAAACAATTAAGTGCTCAAAGACATTATGTGACTTGCCAACCTTGGACATGGGAGGGTTGACAAGGTCCTATTGGGCAGATCTTGGCCTAGGTCAACGAGTGTTTCCAAGAGATCCCTCTCTAATCCATGTAAATTGGATGAAGTGGTTAAGGATCAAGACTCAATGGATATGGGGTTCATGAAATACAAGGGGTTGTATTATCTCATTCATGGGTGCCTTTGTAGAGGGTATGTGGCACCTTCGTTTGCAATGCAATTTTTCCAAGCCCATAATTTTTCCATTCTTTGTTTTTTTCATGTTTGAAGGATGAGTTGAAGGCCTATGTCCTAGTGTGGTGTCTAGATAATGACAATGCCACTCACAAATACCTTGCAGAAATGAGAAGGTTGGCTAATGATGAGACCCCCTTTCTCTCAGTTGTGAAATTGATAGCCACTACCCTGGCTTGGTGTCCATATGATGGTAATTTCATACAACTAGATACTTATGATCCTGATAGGCTGACTCATGATGATACCTCCTATCCTCCAACTAAACCCCTAAGCATTCCATCATTTTATTCTTGTGGGTCCCCTTTTTCTTACAGATAAGCGTTTCATTGCTTTCTTGGGGGATCCCTGGGAGAAGCATATGGAAGGTTTATATATAGGATTTTATCTTTTACCCAACAACAATCCCTATGGGCCTTCAACCCCTTCTTCCCATAGAATGAGGAACAACCCCTTCTTGGGTCAATACACCCTAAAATCCAAAGAGATAAGGAAACAAGGGGTTTTAAGTGATGAAAAGTGGTAAGTATGGTCAAGAATGATATGATGGCTCTTCAAGGAAATTCCTAGTAACAAACCCATTCCCAAGGAAGACCACTTACTAGGGCATAATGCCAACCACCAAGGTGAAACAAAGAAAAAGGAATAATTTCCAAGCATATGTCATGAAATTTAAAGCAGTCTAAGATACAACATACTTAAATGCCTCAAGTATTGAAATGACACCTACCATAATACCTGATTTGTACCTCAAGAATCAAGGCCCATTGCCTCTTGAAATCCATCTGATGTGGTGGATGCAATCTAAAAATATATGATCTTTGCGGTGGTGAGAAGGGTCTCCATCCGTGCAAATGGATATTGCAAGTCATGTAGTCTCTTGACACTCCATATCTACAACCTGAGGGCCTCAAGACATAATCTCCTTAGTTATCCAACAAAATGGAGATAATAGGACCCTTATCGAGAAATTTCTTGGTTATTTACTAGAGTTACTAGTCAAGATTCTTCGACAACTATTCCTCGGCTGGCCCTATACATTTTAGATTTTACAGTTCATTAGAATGTTGTCTTTGATTGGGCGAAAATCATATCAAATGAAATTTCTGCACAGTTAATGAATTTCAGAAGTGAGAACAAATTCTATATGGCATCTTATTTGGTATTTTCTATCACACGCTATCATATTTTTAAAGGTTTGAGTGTTGGAAAAAGCGTAAACTCAAAAAATGACCACGTGACTATTTGGTATCAAGCTCTCTGGAGGTAGAAATTTATCCATTATTTTTATGAACTTTACATTGATTTTGTGTCTTAATTTAAGAAATTACTCTTTGGAGAATATACTTGTAGGATTTCATTGGAAGCATCCACCTTTTTGGACAAAAAGGGAATTATGGAGAAAACAGATAACTAAAACATCATTAGGATTTTATGTTGTCATGAAAAGCCTATATATATCCCTTATTATGTGTTGGACAAGGTATTTATCATAGAGGTGGTGAGGCAGTATAAGTTCTGGTTTCATGATTTTTATGAAAGAAGGAAAAAACAATTTATTCCTCTACCTTGGAGTGTTGGTGAAATTCTCTTGAGTGGAATTTCCAAAATTGATGAATATGCCTCTTACTTTGACCAATTTAATTTGAAGTTTGCAAAATAAATTAAAGGGTTTGACCCTAACCATATTCTTTATAATCACATGGTATCAGTTGGGCTCAGCCCCACAATGATCAATACACTCACATTTGGAGAGGAAGAGGGCGATAACCATGACCCCCCTATTCAAGGTGTTGATAAAAATTCTGATGACATAGAGACAATTGTGAGCACTACAGAACATTATAAGCAAATATGGAAACCCTCAAGTGAAAGAAATTCTCAGTCACTCGTTGTTTCTCACAGAAGTATTTTCCTAAAGTAGATGATCAGTCTGCAACGACCCAACAAAGAAAACCCTCAAGTAACAATTCAGATGATGACGGAGAAAGAAATCCTCTTCAAGGAAGTTTAGAAAATCCCCATAAATTAACAATGAAAAGGAAAAGGGTTAATTATCAGCAAGAGGGAGAAGAACAAAACACACCTAAAAATGATATTTTGCTTGATGATATGGATTTAGATGTTGACATTGAAAATATCCAATTTCYAGATGAAGAATGYGCCTAAGAAAATGGRCAATYCRCTGCATTGGCTRTTCAAGATGAAKTTTTCTCTGACGAAGAGAYGTTTTCTATATAGAATGTTTTATTTGATAGGTCTTCAAAGAAATTGACCTTTGAAAGAACCTTGAAGAATAAGAAGGGAAAGTCACGGTCCACTATTGATACTAAAAACATGYTGTCGTCAAAATTATCCTTAATTCATAAGGTCACAAGAGATGCATTAGATATGTCAATAATTAATAYGGAAGAGGAAAATCTYAKGCTTAAGGAGGGAGTCAAAGGATTGGAGGAAAATMTCATGCCCCCATATTGGMTACCCKAGTCGCTATGATACAACTTGACATAAATCTTCAAAGAACTCTAAAGTCAAATCTGAGAGTAAAAGGGATTTCAAGCTTAATCATTGCTACTCGACACTTTATTGAAGAGAATATACAGAAAATAATGTCACTTGTTTTATATTTATGGGACTTGGAAAAAACATTTTCCGCTCTCGGGCTCATAATTCAAAACACTAAAGAATACTTAAATGCAGATTTGAAGAATGATGAAGGATTCTTCACATATAGAGTTTCTATGTTTATAGCAAAAATATCGACAATAACAGATCATACAAGAAAATACAAAGATTTTCCCTTCTATAACCATATGAAACAATTAAATGCACATTGGATTGAAAGAATTAATACATTAAAGGGGTTTTTGAATCAATTAAAATAACTTTCATGGAAAAAGGTTGAGGCATACTCAAATATTATTGGTTTGGATATTGCAGGCACTAGTATTGAAGTTTCAGATCCAATCTTAATATCAAATTCAATGATCATGAGCATAGATCAATTTGAAGAGAAAGTTGAAAATTTGAAGAAATCATCAGCCGAAAAATTTGATAGTATGGTTGAGTATACTTATGATGACATTGATAATTGGCTTGTTGAATACACAAATAAAAATGAGTACATTGAGACTATATTGAAAAATTTATCTATTGACCATATAGAAATTGAGAGAATTGTTAAATATCAGTGTAAATCAAGAAGTAACCGTTGCCCCCTTAAGAGAATATATTCAAGAATGGTTAAACAAGGCTATAACCAAAATTTTTGAATTTCCAACAGAAGCGGTTACAACCGGCCACTTAACCACAAAAAGCAAAGATATAAAGGGTGCATCCAAAAACAAATGAAAGAGAGAGATTCCATCACATTAATTTCATACTGATTACATACCTTCTTCCTTATCAGATTTCATACAGTTATATTTATTCTTTCATTGGAAAAGTATAACCTAATTCTGATAACTTCCTCCTTGTCTTCTTTTCATATCCTGTTGCTCGTGCTTCACTCCATGTTCTTTTCTTCATCATATTTCTTGCAAATATTTTTATGGTCCATGGGATCCCCAATCCCAGTCCATTAATGGACAAATGCCTTGAAATTTCAAGTATTGTAACATACATTATCATTTTTGAGAAATTCCAGAGAACTAAGTTGGGATCGATTTTGATTGTATTTTATAAGTCTGAGTTCCGAGTATAAGATATTTGAAGTCGATCTATCAAAATCTTCTTTTGATCTTAATAAGTAGTACTCTTTCAAAGTTCTCTTGTGCCATTGGACCATTTCTATTATTTGAATGTGATCATAATTTTCATTAAACTGTGATGGACATGAGGATTTTATCATTTTCTATATTGTGTGGTGTTTGAGGTTCCTGGTCCACTTCTCAGAAATTATCCACATATATATATCTTTTATTTTTCAGTATTTTTAATTTTATTGAGCCATAAAGAGTTGGATTCAGTCATTTGAAAATATCCCATATTATTTTTGATATACAATATTCAAAGAAAATCATAAGCCAAAGAGGAGTACCACCTCTCTAAAACCGCAGGGGGATTCATATTCTCATGAGGTTTCCATTTCGGTCCTGACAGATTCAAACACAAACACCTTCACTTAAACCAAAATAATTGATTAGGCATGTTAATATATTTCTACCATATTATAACTTATAAGTTTTAGATTAGGTAGTTTTATCACAATTGGGTGGTGTTGACTAATGTCCCGAGAAGATCGAGGTAGAGGTGAAAGCTAGAGAAGATGCAAAGGGTGACACTAATGATGAGGATCCTAATATAATAAATGGTGGAACATTTCTTGTCATTTATGTTTTTCATTGCTCATTTATTCATATTGCTTTCTTTCAAAGTTTCAATTATTTTTTGTAATCATGGTTTGGAATCTTTAAAATATATTTTTTTCATTAAAATTTAAATATGTTATGCATTTTTTATTAAACCGAGTCATTGAAATCATATCGGTCTATGTAAATCCCAATCTGAGTCGAAGTCTGAGTTGATAGGTGTCTGATTTGAAGTTTGAGTCCAAGTTTAAAAACTATGCTTGTACCATAGCTTCAAAAAATTCTTTTGCACATCAATATTAACTTTACCAACTAAGTCTATCCAAGGATATGCTAAAACCATATCGACATCATCCATAACTATATCATGAAATTTTGAATGCAACACATATTTATCCATGGTGATCTTCAAATCTTTAAAAATTTGAACCTTTTCACCCTCAACTTGTGTACTTTGAATATTATTTGTGGGAACTTGCAATCTTTTATCCAAATTAACATTGATGAAATTATTCTTGCAACTAGGGTTAATAGAAACAATAACATTCTCTTGTTGAATACATCAATGAAACTGTAATATGAATTTCTCACATGAAAATAAGTCCCTAGTTCTCTTCTTATCCTTCTTCACAACATGAGACAACCTGTCTAAAAGTAACTTTTCAAATTATTCATCGGAAAGCTCCATCATATTGTCACGGTTAATCATCTTCCACCATATCTCACCATCATCTTTTAAATTCATATATACCCACAATTTTGACATATTTCCCCATAATAACTTCATTTTTTAATGTATTCTTCAATACTAGGACCATCATATTTTCTTGTAAAATAAATCTTGCTTATGAAAACCCAAAAATTAGAATTAGGGTTTCAAAGAGAATCACTTACTTTTTAATGGAGCTCCTTTATGTAGTTAGGGTTTGAGGCTGAAAAGGTAAAATGACCATAACTTCGGTTATACTTCTCATATTTTCTATTATGACCCGAATTATGAAATGGCACAACTTCTTTGGATCTACTTGCACTAGTTTGACTAAGATCTATGTAGTAAGTGAAAAAAATATTCAATTTTCAAACTGCGTGGCCGTCACCGAAAAACCCTAAAAAAAACTTATTTTGAATGAACGATATCTCCACTTTCTGTGCTCCATTTTGGATGATTTTTATTTTATTTTTTTATTTATATTTAATTAGGTATTTGTTTGAGAGGAATTCATATTTGTAGTTGGTTTCTTCAAATTTTGTACCTAAAGTTTCATAAATCGACCTAAATGTTGTCGTCTATCTTTTTTCGTAAAAATTACGCAAAAAAAGAAAACATTTCTCTCACTTCATGCCCAAGAAAGAGCTCTGATATCACTTGTAGTAAACCTTGGAAGATAAAAGAGAGAATCAACCTCATAAATTTAGAAATTAAACCCTTGAATATCAAAGATACCAAAACATTGACCATGAACAACACCAAGAATATAGAGAGAACCCTTAATGTATGGTAGCACCATGAATTATTCCTTATGGAAGGAATCACTCCACAAGACATGCTTTCTATAAAAAACTACAATCCAATACAATGATACTCATGTGTATTTATACTTTCTCATGAGTATCCCTAGGGGTCTATTCCAACTACCCCTTATCACTATATTATTTCCTTTTAATTGCATAGTGAGCATATTATTTTCTTTTAATTATATAATGGGTCTATTCCATTGTTATGGCCATATTACATTCATTATATCCTTGGGTACCTCCCTAGGTATCCCATATTATCCTCCCTAAGTACATTACATGCGCCAATGACAAAGTATTGTTTGTTACAATCCTTTCCACCTGCATAGTTTCCTATGAATATAAATGATGGATTGGGAGTCTGTTCCTAAATGTACTCTCATTGCTTACGCCTATCCTCCTCGCTCCCTTATTTTTAGGATATCTCATGGAAGGGGTTGGATGGTAAGGACCATCATTCCCCATTTGTCTATCTCCTTTAAATGTGCATGGCCCAAGATACCCCATCATTATCATGGTGATCTTCCTATTAATTATGTTGTATTTTCAATTGTAGCAAAAACATCTTGGCTCTTTTGCATATGCATATCACCTATATGATTGAGGTATTTGTCCTCCCCATGAGCAATAGGATGATATACCATGGGTCCCCATCACACATTACATACCATTTGTCCTTCTTTGAACTTTCATAGTAGAGTGGGGCCTTGAAGAGTCATTTATACCTCAACATGATTGGTGGTTGTCTTTCGAAGCGCCCATGTGAATTATAGACCATTCAAGCTATTGAGTTGAAGATCACACATCCAACTCCAACATCGCTCGTTTTTTTTTGGAAGCCCCATTGAAGGCCATGTACTCATGTTGTTTTTCCATCTAGTTCTAAGTGTTATCTCCTAGGAGTTCTAATTACTAGGAAGTTTTTGCAGAAATGATAGATGGGATTTGAAAGGCGAGGTTCATGCAACCTTTTAATGGGTCAATCTTCTTCATATACTCAAGTTTTTTATTGTCAAGGCCTCCCTAGTTATTTGGGGCCTTTAAAGTTTATACAACTTTTATATATTTTCTACTAGAAATGTTTTAGTCAAAATTTTTCTAGATTGAGTGGTGTTTCCTTTGAAAATACACCCATTTTTTAATAACCATATTTTCTAGAATATGAATCTATAGAATAAATTTCATATTGTAGGAATGAGAAGTGTTCCATTAAGGGGATTCATATGCATTCTGTGGAAAGAAGAAAAAAATGCTTCCTAGTATCTAGGATAGTTCATTTCATATATTCCAACTTCTTATAGTATGAGTCTCAATATTTATTTGTCATAAAGCATTCCAATAAAATGTGTCCATTGGACTCTCTTTTCTATTTTTAGAGAGAACATATAAATTACCCCCGTGTTCCTAATGCAACCCCCCTTCCCTCCTCGGGATTATGCGACCTCCCGGTCAAGGATATTCAAAACCTTGAGTTGAATTAGCTCTTCAGGCCCCCAATAGACCCTGAACAAATGACACATAGGTCCCCTTTGATGTTACATGCAGGTTCGGATTACTCGCAACCCTGCTCCCTGACAGTTATGGCAACACGAATTTGCGAGTACTAGCTCCCATGCTAGACTCCTTCCCCCATATGACCACGAGTTGTGACTGTGGGAAAACTCTCTTCGTAACTTTGGGCTTTGGTAGTATTGCGACCTCTGCCCTCATTTCCTTATGAAATGCTTTCTGCTGCAACACACAGATCTATGCCGCGTATCCTCCTGGATCCGACGGTCCAACTTTACTTCGAACTTCGCGACTTCGCAAAGACTATACTTGCTCCACATAATCTCCGAAAGTCTACCTACCAAACTCTAATCCACTGCCATGTATCCTCCTCGCAGCCAATGACTAGGATCATTTCATGACTTCACGACTTTAACGATCCCCGCTCTTACAATACCTCTACACCTCCGAAGCACGAAGTGCCAAAAAGGTTCACGACTATCCTCCATGCAACTCTCTCAGATCTGACGGTCTGGAACGATATTGCTCCCTCCTAGACGGATATCACTCGTAAAATTTGGGGAATCTTAAAGGGATCCACTCAATTGAAGGGTTCTTGTCGTTACCTCTCTTGATCTTGTTCTCTCCTACAAAACCTCCACTTCCTCAGAGCATTTTCTTTGACACTTAGTCAAAATTGATCATGTGCATGCCTTGCAACAGGTCTTTTCACTCTTCTACAAACAAACTTATGATACTCCTCTTGAGCTTGTGATTCAAAAGACTCTATCACACACTCCTTGCGGAAAATATGCACTCTCTGCATACAAATCTCCAAGTTATCTCTCTTATACTTGCTCCTCCTTGGCAGTCTGAGCTCCTTAGAATGACTTCTTCAATAATTAGCCAAGTTGTTAGAAAAATAGGACCACAGAGCAATAAAATAAAACAAATGCAGAAACAAAACATAGAAGACACACAATACAAGAGAGACATAGATTTACGTGGTTCACACAGTGTGGGCTACGTCCACCATAGAAATTTCCAGGTCCTTCTTTTATTATTATCCAACAAATGAAGGGATACAACCTACAGTAAAACCCGCTGTAAATTCCTCTTCTTTCTCTCACAGTCTCCTCTCTCAGAATAAAATATTCACCATCAACCATAGCCGCAATACATTTCCCTCATAAAAGAGGGTTTCCTTCTAGGTCAAAAAACCCTAACATAATCTCTACCGTTAGATCTGCGACCTTATAATGAACGGTCCAGATTTACAATGAAATGACAATATACTTTTACAAGGCAATTTTTTCTTCGGGGGCTTCTCCCCTGAACCCCCGTTGGGGGCTTGCTTGCCCCCAGACCCCCCAGCCGGGGGGATAGCCCCCCCTGGACCCCGCAGAGGGGGTACCCCCTCTGCACTCCCCTGCGTGGAAGAGTGTACATACTTCTGGGGTGTAAATACTTCATGTGGTATAAACACGGCTGAAAGCAAGGACCTTTGAATCAGGAAGATAATCAGGCTCCACAACCAACACAAGTATCAACCCTGTGCACACCTTGCAACAAACTACCTTCAACTCGAGTCTTTATGGGCGACTGTGCATTCCTTGCAACAGTCCTTCCATGACTCAATCATTCCTCCTGAACAATATGACTTTGAGCACGTCTCTGTCTACACGCACCTTCAAGCTATCCATTCTGGATTTTTGAGTCAAAACAAACTCTGTCGATGCACACCTTGCAGACTCTTATGCACTCCTTGCATAAAAAAATTTCACGCTATCTCTTCTGAGCATCTGAATCAAAATAGACTCTGTCAATGCACACCCTGTGGACACTATGCACTCCTTTCACTTGCTCGTAGAAGAGAAACAATTGAAACTTATCTACTATCTCACAGATTCATACATTCAACCATGTAGATGCATTCATAACATAAGAACAACTAATAACGGAGAAATACAATTAACAGAAAACCTACCATTCTTTAATTCAGATAGACATAGCAACACCAAACATTTGGGACAATTCTCCTCTGTTATATTCATTCGATTGTTATGTACAAGGACTCACACAATGATCTTCAACAACTCTACAACTCTCAACGGATCTCAACTAAAATTCAACAATAACCATCAACAACCACATTTGGGAAACAATACATTTAATTATACAACATGAGCTCATTGAGATTTCCCTCCAAGCTACCTTATTGCTATCTTATCGAAATAAAAGCTTTCAACTACTAAGGATTTATTACAGTAAATGTTTGTGACAGACAGATAAGAGAAAACACATCAAATCTATACTGCAAGCTACTGCATTAAAAGAAAATACAGCCCATCGATCTTATACGATTTTCCAGCTCTAAAACATTTAAGAAGTTCTTAAATTACAACCTTTTCAAGATTTTTGTGTGTTATGCCTGCTTAAATTCAAAATTATCACTTCAAAGTGCACGCTAGTGCATTGAGGTGTCTTCCACTCGCACTTTGCTGGCGATTCTCCTGCATCATACTCCTTTGAACAAAAATTTATGGAATCCCGTCCATGAGTTCCTGCACTAACTTTCCATGTTTCTGAATATCTGCTTCATTTACCCAACTGGCATCTTCTATTGGGTGTCCTTTCCTTTTTACCAAATATTCAAAATAAGTCTTTCTCCGGGTCTTCTTTCCAATCATCTGATCTATGATCTTCTCCATCTGTGGCTTCTCTGTTATAGGCATTTGCTTCTCCCACTGGATCTTTTTCTGATATTATGAACCTATGGTGTCATCTTCCCTGTAAGTATACATGTATAAAATGTTGAATATGGGTGATATACCCACATCTTTTTTCAACTCTATCTCATAATCATTTTCATCAAATTTTCTTAGGATCTTGCATGGTTCTATATTCTTCAAATTTAGCTTGTTATATGTTCCCCCTGGGAACCTTTCCTTGCTAAGATGTGCTAGTACTTTATCTCCTACTTCAAATTGAAGTTTCCTTCTATCTTGATCAGCTCTGCATTTATATTCTTTGTTGTTGTTCTGCAATTGCTCTTTGATTTGATTACAAAGCTTCTGTATTTCTCCAGTGAAGTCTTCTGTTCCGACGCTTCTAAATTCATTCAGCTCCAGATATCTCAACTATGGTACTCCTCTCAGATTCATCCCATATACTATCTGAAATGGGATCTTTCTTGTACTTCTATTTGGTGAGTCATTGTATGCAAACTCTGCCTGTGACATAATTTGATCCCACTGACGATGATATTCAGTGACCAAACTCCTCAACAAATTTCCTAAACTCCAATTCACCACCTCAGTCCGTCC
>JZKD02S1758670.1:257472-276948 GCA_000966675.3 Picea glauca
CCATTCATACAACCCTTCGTTTGTCTTGAAGGTTGTTTTCCACTCATCACCTTCTCTCATTCTTATCTGGTGATATCCACTCTTCAAATCTATCTTAAAAAAATAATTTGCTCCACTCAAACAATCCATTAAGTCATCCATCCTCGATAAATGGAATCTATACTTGATGGTGATCTTGTTTATGACCCTTGAGTCTGTACACATTCTCCATCCTCCATCCTTCTTCGGACTTAACACAGTTGGTATTGCGCATGGACTCAAGCTTTCTTTGACTAACCATTTATCCATAAAATCATAGACTTGTCTCTTTACCTCATCATTATCTTGAGGTGTCAATCTGTACGTTGCTTTGTTCAGTAGACTCGCTCCTGGTATTAGATCAATGTGATGGTTGATACTCCTGATGGGTGGCAATGAGCTTGGAAACTCATCCACTACTATGTCAGCAAAATTCTCCAACAACTCGTGGATTTATTTAGGAAGATCATCCATAGAAGTACTTGTAAGGACAACTCCAGGTTTCCTCACTACAACAAATTGCATCTCCTATTCCTTCTTAACTTCACTCAAGATTTCCTTCCCACTCATGAGAAGTATACTTGTGTTGGTTTCTTCTTTTACTTTTTTTTCCTCAATTGGCAGCAACATATGTGTCCTACCATTCTTCTCCAAAGTATAAGTATTTTTTCTCCCATCATGAATGACATTCTTGTCATACTTCCATGGTCTCCCCAACAAAGCATGACATACATCCATGGGAATCACATCACAAAAAATCTCATCTCTATATCCTCCTATCTTAAATTCAACCATGCATTGTTTAGTTACCGTTACCTGGTGTCCTTTCTACAGCCATGAGATTCTATATGGAATCAGATGTGCAGTTGTCTCTAGCTCCAATTTCTCCACCATCTTTTTGGATACTAAGTTATCAGTTCTCCCATTGTCAATCATCACCATGCATACTCTATCTTTAGTCTTGCAAGAAGTTTTGAACAAATTGTTCCTCTGCACGAGTTTTTCAACCTCTGGCTCTGGCTTCAAGAGAACTTTATTCATCACCAAATATCTCTTGTCTTCTACACCTTCTGCTTCAACATTCTACTTCTACGCTTCCAAAATGTGAGCTTCGCCTCCTCCTTCTTTCTTTCTCTTGGGGAATTCCCAAGACATGTGTCATGTATTTCCACAGGCATAACACTTCACTTCTCCTCCTCTTCCTCTTCCTCTTCCTCGAGGAAAAGAGTTTCTTCCACCATACTGCCTCCCTCGACAACTTCCTCCTCTTTCTGAGTGACTATGTGGTTTTTTAGTCTCAACCTTGGGCTTTTGTGCCTTATCATGGGAAATTACCTTGCCTCTGTTTAGACTTCTTCCCCTGCTTCGTTGGCTCTATTTTTGGCCAACTTCTCCTCTGCCTTCAGAGAAATATGATAAGCATCCTCTACTGTCCTCACTGTCATCATGCTGATTTTATCCTGGATTTCATATCTCAGGCCATTTATATACCTGGCAAATTTTTCATCATATTTCTCTCTTTGTCTAACCCTGATGTTCAGTTTGTAAAAATCCTGTGTGTACTCCTTCACTGTCATTCCTTTCTCTCTCAAGTTTTGCAACTTCCTGAACAGATTGATTTGATAGTCCTTGGGTATGAATTTATCCTTTAGCTTGGCTACCATTCTATCCCAACTCTTGATCTTTTTCTTTCCTTTGCATCTTCTGTCAGCTTGCAGTTCATCCCACCACAGTGTTGCATGTCCTTTTAATCTAGTGACAACATGTCTTACCTTTTTCTCCTCATCGACATCTTTATAGTCGAAGTACTTGTCCATTGACCTTATCCAATCCAACAATTCTTCAGCATCTAAATTGCCTTCATACATTGGGATGCCTATCTTCACTCTAGCTCCCAATTTGACAATCGATTTCAGCAAGCATTCTTCTGCATCATCCTCTACTACAACTTCTTCAATTTCCACTTATTCATTTTCTGTATCACTAACGTCTCCAACATCAAGTTCTATGCTTTGTGTTGTCTTCATAGCATCCAACCTTGCACGAAGTTCTCGCATCTCCCTTTCCATAGATTGATTTTCTACATGTGTCTTTTCACGTCTTCTAGGCGGAATTGTGTTGAACTTTCTCCTTTACACAACTACCACATAATATATCTGATACCAATTGATGATATCAGACTACTTCTTTTCACCTCCTGCCTATAGAATTAAAATTTATGGATCTGATACCACTTGATGCAACCCCCCTTACCTACTGGGGATTCTACGACCTCCCAGTCAAGGATATTCAAAACCTTGAGCCAAATTATCTCTTAAGGCCTCCAAAAGACCCTGAAAAAATGACACACAGGTCCCCTTTGATGTTACCTGCAGGTTCGGATTACTCGCAACCCTGCTCCCTAACGCTTCTAGCAACACCAATTTGTGAGTACTATCTCCCGTGCTAGACTCCTTCCCCTGTATGACCACGGGATGTGACCGTGGGCCAACTCTCTTCGTAACTTCGAGCTTCGGTAGTATTGTGACCTCTGCCCTCGTTTCCTTCTGAAACTCTTTCTTCTGCAACACACGGATCTCTGCCGCATCTCCTCCTGGATCCGATGGTCCAAATTTACTTTGGCCTTCATGACTTCGCGAAGACTATACTTGCTCCACACAATCTCTGAAACTCTACCTCCCAAACTCTAATCCACTGCCACATGTCCTCCTCGCAACCAACGACTAGTACCACTTCATGACTTCGACGATCCCTGCTCTTACAACACCTATACACCTCCAAACCACAAAGTGTCGAAAGGCTTCATGATTATCCTTCGTGCAACTCTCCCAGATTTGACGGTCTAGAACAATCCCGCTCCCTCCTAGACTGATCTCACTCATAAAATTTGAGGAATCTTAAAGGGCTCTACTCTATTGAATTATTCTCTTCGTTACCTCTTATGAGCTTTTTCTCTCCTACAAAACCTCCACTTCCTCAGAGTGTTTTCTTAGACACTTAGTCAAAATCGATCCTGTGCATGCCTTGCAACTGGTCTTTTCACTCTTCTACAAACAAACTTATGCTACTCCTCCTGAGCTTGTGAGTCGAAAGACTCTATCACACACTCCTTTCGGACAATATGCACTCTCTACATACAAAGATCCAAGTTATCTCTCTTAGACTTGCTCCTCCTCGACACTTTGAGCTCCTCAGAATGAATTCTTCAATACTTAGGCAAGTATCGACCCTGTGCACACCTTGCGACAAACTACCTTCAACTTGACTCTTGATGGGTGACTGTGCACTCCTTGCAGTGGTCCTGCCATGACTCAATTGTTCCTCCTGAACAATATGACTCTGAGCACGTCTCTGTCTACATGCACCTTCAAGCTATCCCTTCTAGATTTCTGAGTCAAAACAGACTCTGTCGATGCACACCTTGCAGGCTCTTATGCACTCCTTGCATACAAAAGTTTCACTTTATCTCTTTCGAGCTTCTGAGTCAAAACAAACTCTGTCAATGCACACCTTGTAGACACTATGCACTCCTTTAACTTTCTCATAGAAGATAAACAATTGAAACTTATCTACTATCTCATAGATTCATACATTCAACCATGTAGATGCATTCATAACATAAGAACAAGTAATAACAGATAAATACAATTAATAGAAAGCCTACCATTCATTCATTCAGATAAACACAACAACACCAAACATTTTGGACAATGCTCCTCTGTTATATTCATTCAACTGTTATGTATAGGGACTCATACAATGCTCTTCAACAACTCTACAACTCTTAGTGACTCTCAACTAAAATTCAGCAATAACCATCAACAACCACATTTGGGAAATAATACATTTATTTATACAACATGAGATCATTGACATTTCCCTCCAAGCTACCTTAGTGTTATCCTGTCGAAATAAAATATTTCAACTACTAAGGATTTTTTACAATAAATGTTTTGTGACAGACAGATAAGAGCAAACGCATCCAATCTGTACTGCAAGCTACTTCATTAAAATAAAATACACTCCCCATCGATCTTATGCGATCGTCCAGCTCTAAAACATTAAAAAAGTTCTTAAATTACATTCATTTCAAGATTTTTGCGTGATATGCCTTCTTAAATTAAAAATTATCACTTCAAAGTGCGCGCTAGTGCGCTGAGATGTCTTTCACTCGTTCTTTGCTAGTGATGCTCCTGCATTAGTTCCTCACTTTTTGAGGTTCTCTACAACAAAGAGGTTGTCATGGGCCATGAGCCATGTAAATATGTTTACCTTGGGAAGGCAATCCATGGCTCAAATGGCTTCCTATAATTTCTCCATTGGGGGGAAAGTGACAGTCTTGGAGAAGCATAAAATACCCTTTGTTTATTGAATATCTCACATTATTGTCAGCCCAAATCCATGAATCTACTTAAATTCGAGAGGATTTCATCCTTTGTGAGCATATAGTAGCTTTCCAAACTCAAAGCTTATTTCCATCAATAAATGCAAATGATGACTTAACTTCTAACATTTCCATCCATGGGTACCAGTTTCATCCCATTGAGATATATTTGCAAGAGATTTTTAGTGATGATTCATAAGCCAAATTTGGGGCCTATTTCTCTTTCTCTTCTTGGGAGCCACGACGATTGAATTTGATGATTTGATAAGATCATCTCAATAGATTCCATATGGGTGATCCATTCACTATCGATACTTTCCCTTCCATACACCTCCTTTTATCCTCACCTTGGGATTATTTTTCGTGGAATGCATTCTTCGACAAAGTGTTACTCCTAGAAACCATGCTACAAACTAGCTTGGCCCCATGATTGAATTCTTTAGGGTCTTTAATCCCTATTCCCCCAATTATTTGGTAGAAACATGTATTTTCCAATTGAATAGAGAAAACTCTCTTCCCATATAATTTTGCACCCTTCCAAGGGAAATTCCTCACTCGATTGGCCCATATCATGTAACACACCTACTAGAGAAGTGAATTTTGTGAATAAGTAAAGGGGGAGAGTTGTGAAGACAAAGTTTAATAAATTAAGTCTTCCATGTAGATTGAGCCATTGAATCCCCTATGAATAAATTCTCCTTCTCATCTTTTCAAGGGTCAAAATCTAGTTTACATTTTCAAAGTATTAAGTGCAATGGTATTCATAAAGAATGAAAGGATTTTTAGTTGAGCTTGGTTGAAAACACTAGGAACTAAACAAGTTTTATTAACTTGAGGGAATGTGTTCTCCATCTAAATATTTTTCATTTCCTTTTATTTAGTTCCACTCCTGAACCTTCAAGGAAGGTATCCAAAACCCTTTTAATTTTTTTTTTCTATTATCAAATATGCTCTCTCTAAGAAGAGTGTCATTTGCAAATTGGGCATGGCACAATAGTGCATCAATCACGGATGAGAGAGTATTACCCAAAATGAGACCACTAAGGGCATTTTATCCTTCATATTGAAGTTAGGGGTCCATATGTTAAGGCACATGCCACAAAACACCATGAACCAATGACATTCCTAAATATGAAGTTATGATATTCCTTCTATTCAAAGAGGAAGGCATAGAATCCCTTTCCATAGAATATGTGTATCCTCCTCAGAGGTCGCATGTTTTAATTGGGAGAGGGTTGGGTATGTACACCTCCATATACTAATAAATGAAATTGTCGCATAGAGGGGATCCCTTGTCCCATAAACAAGGGGGTCTCATATGTTAATTTTGGGGTTTGGCTAGGTTGTGACCTTAAATTATATTATTATTATTATTATTAGATCAAGGTATTTGTTAAGTACCAAATATTTTCAAATATAATCTCACATAATCAATTAAAGAACAATGTATAAGAAACCACAATTTATTATATCAAACCCTTAGGGTAGGGAAACATTGTACAAATGATCCTTTTAAGGAAGGGATCCACTCCTGATCACTTGCCTCTTCGACGGGGAAACCTCCTAATGAGCTACTGCTTCAAATAAAATACTTCCCAACTTTCCCATTACATTGTTTACACCCCTTTATATAGTGCTACCTACCACCTAAAAACATTATAGAGGAGAAACCTTCTAGGAAGCTCTCTTAAATTTATTGCTTTCACACTAGGCCTTATTTATTAAAAGTGGCCTTCATACATAACAATACATATATACTATTATTCTCCTTGGGTACCTCCCTAGGTACCCCATATTATTCCCATAGATACACTACATTCCATCCCCCTTATGAAAGTGTTGTCCTCAACGCTTGTTATGATGGATTGCAACCATATACCAGGGTCCTAAGGATAAGTGTGGACCGAAATGTTGAAGTAGGCTAGAGAACCAAGGTCCCATGTATAAGTGCTAGCCACCATGTGGAAGTAGTCCAAGCTCCATTGTAAACTGGGGTCCCATGTCCAAGTGTTTATGTGAACTCCCCTCTAAAGATATTGGGACGCAATAGGCATCTGAAAATGGTGCTCCAAATGTCTACACTGGTTATGTGGATCCAATTATGTAGAACTGGCCAAAAAATCATCCACTATTACGTAAGAAGAATAAAACTGAAGAATAATATGCATCATAGGCTCTTTCATACTCTCCAAGATGTTCTCTACATAAGGTGGAGTAGAGTCATAAAATAAAATATGAAAGTGGTTTTCATCCCATAAATGACAACTACCCATATACCAATCATCACATTCGGCCTCTAAATAAGACCAATAATATGTTTCTTGATTATATTCTTTCATGACATAATGGACAATGATCTCCATGTTATAACTCTCCATATACCAATAATCACATTCAGCCTCCCAATAATACCAAGAATATGTTTCTTGATTATATTCATACCCAATGGCCTACATAATAGATCTCTCTTGCATTGTAAGTGTGATCTCGTGAATGGCTTCAATTTCTCACCTCATTGCTTTGAGGTCTATGAGGATTTGAAAGTGAATATCCATTGGAAGAAACATGTATAATATACCAATATAAAAATATGGGAATCCTTGATCCAATGGAACTGATCTAGTAGAAATCTGAGAACCTTGTTAAAAGTTATGAGCTCTGCAGTCTCGCCACAGTAAAAAAAAACCCTAAAAATAATTGATTTTAAATCAACAATATCTTCACTTCCGGAGCTCTGATTTGGATGATTTTTTTTTGAAATGGGATAATTTTACAAGAGGAAATTGTATCATGAAATCGACACCAATTGAGCTATAGAAATCGGTAAAATTGTGTGGCTGTCCGTTGAAAACTCTAAAAAACTGTTGATTTTAAATCAACGATATCTTCGCCTTCCGAACTCTGATTCGAACGTTTTTTTTTTTTTTAAATTGGTCGTGTTTCCAAGAGGAAATCATATATACAACCATATTCATCACATTATGAAAAAAATATACATGAATTATCTAGAGTGTGCTGGCCCTCTTCTTGAAACCCTGCAAAAATAAAAAAATTGCCGCTTTTTTCTTGGATGAATAAAGTGCTATGATACCACTTGTTAAGTACCAAATATCTACAATTATAATCACACACAATGAATTCAAGAACAATGTATAAGAAACCACACATTATTATATAAAACCCTTTGGGTAGAGAAACATTGTACAAATGATCCTTTTAAGGAAGGGATCCACCTATCACTTGCCTCTTCGAGGGGGAAACCTCCTAATGAACTACCACTCCAAATAAAATACTTCAAAAATTTCCCATTACATTGTTGACACCCATTTATATAACCTACCACCTAAGAACATTCTAGATGAGGAACCATCTAGGAATTCCTCTTACATTTATTTCTTTCACAGTAGGCCTTATTTATTAAAAGTAGGTTTCATACATAAAAATACATATCTACTATTATTCCGCTTGGGTGCCTCCCTAGGTACCCCATATTATTCCCCTAGCTACACTACAATCTTCAAATGAGGGATCCATTTTCTTTGTAGTGAACTTTCTATTATCTTTGGATTTGGCCAAGCTCCTATAAATTTCTCAATCAATTCCTTTTATGAAAAGAAAAGGGATTTTTTCTTATATATGGTTCAGGGCATGTTGATGTTAGTGGTAGAATCAGACGGGTATTTCCGCACAGGTCTATGTGTCTAGACATGTGGAAATCATCCAAAGCCTTCTACTCTTGAATTTACTTTAATTAAAGGAATTATTAAAGTAATTTTATTTTATTTTATTTCTTTTAAATAAGAAGTGTAAGTATATTAAGAGCCTTCAAAATCTGAAATAGAGTAGCAAAATACAAAGTTGACCGAGCTGCAGTTACTGGACTACCCCAGCCATGGGGAAACCAGTCTAGCCAGCCCATCCAACCCACTAGTCAAACGAGTCATAAGTTAAACCAGTGAAAAGAGTAATCATACTGTTTATCATCTAAGACCTAGATCCTGAAAAGACTGACGAACACTAAAAATTTAGACACCTGGCAGGTAGCTGGACCATGTGGCGTGAAGGTCTCTTGGCCAAGGCTCTTCCTCAATATACGTCGCCCCATCGTCCCATTGCTTGCCAACTTCCTCGTTGCACGCAACTCCCTTGATGTCGTCCTCTCGCTCTTCCTTCTTCCGGCCTATTTCTGTTGGACTCTGTACCTTGCTCTGATCTTCACCTTTAGCGGCCTCAGGGTCCTCCATTGGATTGGTTTCGACAGGATCCGAGAATAAATCCTCATGCATGGATGAGAGAATTTTAAGAAAGCTTGCCACCTTTACGTCCATAGCCTATAGGTGATAATGTAGATCCGCTACCTCCTGCCTGAGTTCAAAAACCAGGTCGTGCAGTACAGACAGGCTATCTTTGAATTGCATCCTATCAAAGGACTCAAGGAAATGAGGACCTGCCTCTTAGGCTCACCTTGAAGAGAAGGGCCGCCACCCAGGTTGCCCAGAGGGTCATAGAATGGCATGGGGTTAGAAGGATATGCTGAGGGGTCTTGAGAAAGTCGTAGGATTGAAATTGGCGTTCGTGGAATTATAGCCATGGAATTGAACTGCGGAGCTTGCAAAGAGACAGGAGTAGACTTAGACTACTGACGTGGGGAGGAATCAGTGGAGGTCGAGTCAGGAGGCATGATCGAGGGCCTTCGAGGCCTCCAGGGAGAGCCCTGCCTCAGTCTGCCCCTGGGTCGTGTCATTGGATACTCGGTGCAACTGGTCGAGGAAACTAAGACCACTCGGTGGAGGAGTATGATAGGGACCGCCTCGCTCCAGTGGAAAAGAACAGAGATAAGCCTGTGCTGCGAAGGGATGAGCCCTGCAGCTAGCATACAAAAGTGAGTCCCAAACATATTGAACCAAACCATTCAAATTCACAGCGAAGGGGAAAGGACTATTGCGTAAATGCTCCTTCGCATCATAATAAAGATCATTTAAACTCCGGGTAGGGTGGTGGGCTGTGGCACAAGCCCATCACGTGGCTCCATGCCACGATGCCTAGTACCTTCGCCCATCTCTTGCCACAATGCCCGCTCTGACACCCCATCCGGGGGAGCATCTACCATTCCAGCTTTGCAAATACACTACTGGAGGATAGGGTGATTCTGATCCCGGGCTGAATTACAGCGAAGGTCTGGTCCTCTCCATTTGGTGCCCAGATTAGCCAAATCATCAACAACTTGATTCGCCTTCCTCCTGATGTGTGTGGGAATGATAACCTGATTTGGATGCATTAGACCTGCAACGGTCTATAAGCCATGTGACAGTCTCCAGCTGGGCGAGATACTGTCTGGGTTTGCCCCATTTAAAATTCGGCGCAACAGGCTGATGATGACTTGAGAGTCCCCCTCTACGATCATATTTGTGTAATTACTTTTGATGGCCAGTTGCAGTCCCTTGATGAGTCCCCAGAGTTCTACTACATTGTTGATAGAATGCCTGAGGGGTCCTACTGCTATGTCAAGGATGTGCCCATGATGATTACGAAGGACTACCCCATAACTAGTAGCACTAGGATTGCCTTTGGAGGCTCCATCGAAATTTAGCTTAACAAAATCCTCTGGAGGAGGAGACCAAAGGGAGGGCCTGCTCGAAGGGATGGTGGAGGAAGGAGGGAGGGGACGTGCCTGAATAGTAGGAAGAGGTGTCCAGTACCAGAGTATGGTGAGCTCAGAGGGAGAGCAAGCCGAGTCTGCATCGGACCAATTCCTGAGGTGGAGAGTTTCCATGATGTTGCGATAGCATTGTCTCCAACACTGTTGCCACGGGAGAGAGGTGTTTCTGAAAATTATCCTATTTCTTTCTTTCCAAGTTTGCCAAAGGATAAAGCCAGGTAGAAGTTGCCAGATTCGATTGAGAAGGGGAGAATGGAAAGCCTGATCTCTCCAATTCGTGATGGTTGCTAGGATGTTGTCTCTGAGGCGATATGAGGTGCACATGATAAGCGCTGCTTGATCCCAAATTTGAGTTGTGTAAGAGCAGGTATTGAGGAGATGATTCATGGTTTCTTCTGCCTCTCCACACAGTATGCATAAGGAGGGTCCCACAAAACCTCTCTTCAGGATATTGTCCCAGGTTAGAATGCTCGAGTGTGAGACCAGCCATAGGAAAAGCATGATTTTCGTCCAATGCTTAAGATTCCAAATTTTTTCCCAAACTTCCGAATCTGGGGGGGGGTTGAATGAGCTTTTAGCTGATAGGCTTCCCGCATGGTGAAGAAGCCCTATGGCCTGTAGCCCCACCGAAGAGTATCTTCACTTGCAATTATGGGAATTCTCCGTTTGGTCAGCTCCTCTTGCAGAGGTGCCAAATCGACATGCGCCCCAAGGTTAATGCACTCCCCATCCAAATGCCAGCATCGTCAGGTGTCCTCCGTGGGATTGTCCTGCCAGTAATCTACTACTCTTGTCAGGCCTATCCGTGTAGCTTGAGGGCAGATGTCACGGGCCTATACCTCAGCACTCAGGGCTGGTCGTTGTTGCCAGGAATCTTGCCAGAATAGAGCCGTTTCCCCATTTCCTATCTCCCAGAAAGCATGTTGAGTAACCAACTGTCTGTTCTGCTTGGCCGTTGTCCAAATTAGAGAGCCTGGGTTGTCTCCATTCCATCTGATTAGGTTTTTCTCTATCGTATTGGGGGAATATTTATTCCTCCACAGTCTAGCCCAAAGATCTCCGGGGTTTTTTAACCAACGCCACCAAATTTTGGCACTGAGAACGTTGTTCATTATAGAGGGATCTCTTAATCCAAATCCTCCTTGTTGCTTGGGCTGACAGAGATTTTCCCAGCTAACTAGTGCTATCTTCTTCTCTTTGTTGAGGCCCTGCCAGATGAAGTTTCTTTGTAAGCTTTTGATGGTGGTGAGGACGAACTTTGGGGCAGCCAGTGCAGAGAAAGCATAGATCGGGAGAGCTTGTAGGACAGATTTGAGCAGGATGAGACGACTTGGTAGGTTCAAGGCTCTATAGGTCCAAGAGGAAAGTCTTTTGGACAAGGAAGATAAAAGGTGCTCCCAGGAGGAGTTCCGGAGGGCATTGTCAATCAAGGGTATGCCAAGGTATTTGGACGGAAGGGAGCTTTTGTTGAAATTGAGAATATCTGAGATGTGTCGCTGGATCTGAGGGGGTGTGTTAAAGAAAAAGATTTGGGATTTGTCCTTGTTGCAGTCTAGTCCTAAGGCCTCAGAAAAGGTTTGGAGAATCTCCTGGAGAGAGCTAGCTTCTCGTACAGTAGGGCTGCCCATTAAGAGCGTGTCATCCACAAACTGGTTATGCGAGATAGGGGGTGTGATTCCATGCAGGGGTAAGCTTGTCAGAATGTTATGTTCTATTGCAGCATGGATGGATCGACTGAGTCCTTTGGCCAAGATAATGAAGAGGAAGGGGGAAAGGGGATCGCCCTATCTAATCCCTCTTGAGGGGGAGAAGGGTCTCGAGGGTACACCATTGATGAGAAGGGAGAAGAAAGCTGAGGAGTTTAAATTTAAAATCCAAGTTACCTAGGTTTGGTTGAAACCAAAAGATAAGAGCATTGCTCGCATATATTCCTAGCTTATCTTGTCAAAGGCTTTAGAGAGGTCTAATTTGAGGAGCATACTTGGGGTTTTGGTTCTTTGCAAGGAATGTATTACTTCATGAGCCAAAATGATGCTATCCAAGATTTGCCTGCCCTCAACATATCCCGATTGTTCTGGGGAAATGATTGTTGGTAAGATTGGATTGAGTCTCTGGGCTATTACCTTTGTAAGGAGTTTGTAGATCACATTGCAGAGATCGATAGGCCGTTATTTCTTGGCTCGATGTGCCTGCCCCTCTTTGGGAAATAAGGTGAGAAAATTTGCATTGAGTGCTTGGAGGACTTTTCCTGTGACTCTTGAATCTTCCAGAATTTCCCAAACCTCTGTCCTGATCATCGGCCAACAATAGTGGAAAAATTCGCTGGTGAAGCCATCAGGGCTTGGAGCTTTGCCTTTAGGAGTGTCCTGCAACGCTTGATCTACTTCCTCAATGGTGAAGGGTCGGAGAAGAGCAACATTTTGCTCCTGAGTTACAAGCGAGGGTACATGCCTTGTAATCTTGTTGATTGATGCCTGTCTATCTGGGATGGGCTCTGTGAGGAGGTCTTGAAAGTAATCGATCAAGTTTGTTTCCAAATCAGCATGAGAGTGAAGGGTTTCTCCTTCATCTGAGATGAGATGCATGATCTTGTTGGAGTGCCTTCTCTGGATGATAGTTCGGTGAAAGAATTTGGTGTTGCGTTCCCCTTCCTTGAGCCATTGAATACATGACTTCTGTTTCCACAGTATCTCTTCCTGTCTCTTCCTATCTTCGATCTGTTGGGCCACTCTGAGTTCCTGTGCTTTTATCTCATCTGTTAGCCCTTGCTCCCTAATCTAGTGCTGTATCTCATCCATTTGCCTAGACAACTGTTTTTGGGAGTCGAGGATGCTGCTGAAAGTTTGCTTATTCCAGAGTTTAAGCGTTTTCTTAAGATTCTTTAGCTTCTGCTAGAATCGATACATTTTGGATCCCTGAGGTATCTCTACCTGCCTCCACCAATCCTGGATGTTTTCCCGGAAGTCCGGGTGGTCTAGCCAGAACTATTCAAATCAGAAGGGTTTCTTTCCAGGAGTGGTTGGGACATCCACCCATAATTGTATGGGCCAGTGATCTGATCCTGGGAGATTCAAGATGGTAGATTCCATTGTCGTGTCGTCCATCATCAGAGGTTCCGATAGGAGGAAGCGATCTAGCTTGCAAGCTATTTGGTGTACCCCCGTTCTTTTGTTTTTCTAGGTGTGAATGTCGTTGCTGGTCTCCAAATCAATTAGACGAAGTTCATCTATTAGACTGTTGAAGTCACAGGAGTCTTGATCCAGTCACCTTGATCCCCCTTTTTTTTCCTCTAGGCTGCGGATGATGTTAAAATCCCCGCCAAGAATCTATCTATCATGCTTTGTTAGGCTGGATAAGTATCTCAAGCTTCTGAGGAAATCTTGTTTGTCCCTTGGACTAGCCGGGCCATATACGCTGGTTAGATGTCCAAGCTTGTTGGAGCCGATGAGCCTGTACTC
Source organism: Picea glauca (assembly GCA_000966675.3). Classification (NCBI taxonomy): domain Eukaryota; kingdom Viridiplantae; phylum Streptophyta; class Pinopsida; order Pinales; family Pinaceae; genus Picea; species Picea glauca. The sequence goes on from JZKD02S1758670.1 coordinate 270,992, forward strand.
TGCTGTGATAGACCACCTGGTAGTATAAAAGTTTTCCATCAGTACAGCGTTGGTATTCCAGAGGATAGCCACTCCTCCAGATGTACCTGTGGCATCAATTGAAACCGCTCTCCCCTGTCTCCAACAGTAAGGAAGTAGCCGATCAATGTCTTCTGAGGTACATTTTGTTTCTTGTAACAGTACAACGTCTGGGGTTTCCACTATGATCAGTTCTCGTAGCATTTTTTGCTTGCTACATCCATTAAGGCCTCTGATATTCCAGGATATGATCTTCATGATGACGGGGGGGTGGGGAGAGGAGGGAAGTTGTCCGAGATCAGGTGGATCTGCCCTGAGTTTACCATGAAGTTTCCTATTTCCTGTATGAGCTTGTTTGTGGACTTCCTTCCTGTTTTATTTTCATCTTTTTGGCCTTTATTTGATTTTTTTGTCTGACTTCCCTGGATTCCAAGGGATTTGCCATCCTGGGCTGAGGATCCTGCGGAGGAGTTGAGAAATACCTTGTGTACTTTCCTCAGTTGATCCCTGGGTATGGTGTAAAGTTTTTGATGTCGGTAGGCATGTTCAAGGTGTTCCAGATCCACTCCAGCGAGGTCCTGTTCCTCCAGCTCCATTTCCTCATCTCCATCTTCTACCTCCTGCAAGCCTGGCATCTCCCGAGCCAAGCCTAGGGGGGTAAGGTCCGTTTCCTTATTCTTTGGGAGTTGTTCAGGGCCATGGCTCTCGGCCTGGGGTTCATTGTGCAGGGGTGGTACATTCAGATTTGCAGGGGTTGTCGGGTTTTCTGATTGATCTTGTAAAATTGCAGACTTATTTCTAGTAGATGGGTCTTTGCTTACCGAGGCCATTTGCTTTCTTCCTCCCTATCGCCTTCTTCCTGCTGGTTGCACGAATCCTTCCTTGTCCTTGCCACTTTCTGGGTTTCCTTATTTGTTGATCATATTGAGAGGGCACTCTCTGAAGAGGTGACCATGTTCGTGGCATTTCCTACATCAGAAGGGAATGTGTTCATAATTGATGGTTTGGGACCAGTCCTCGTCATGATATTCCAGAGTAATGGAGCCCAGGAGTGGCTTAGCTATGTTCAGATATACATAGATTCATGCATATGACGTGTAGTGCTGCTACTTAGTGGCTTCGGAGGACTTAACATAGATGCCGATGGTATTGCCGATGCCTGCTAGGACCTCTTCCAGCTAGAATTCCTGGGGGAGAGAGTACAGTCTGATCCATATCGACGCATGGGTGAAGTCTTCCTTTTTGGGGCTAAACTTTTCTGTCCAAAATCTCAGGAATAGTCCGGCCGAGTTGTAGAAGTATGGCCCTCCATCGAAGATGCGGTTTCGATCCTCTAGGTTGTGGAAGATGATTGTGAAGAATCCATTTGAGCCCAGTTGTAGATAATAGTGGCCTTTTGGTTTCCACCAGTACTGTATCCATTTGACCAGGTCACGCTCAGAGGGCCAAAGCCCTAAAAAATTTCCTACCAAGGCGTTATCTCGCATGTATTGCTTCTTCTCCTCGATGCATGGTGATCTAACCATGTATTTTGGGGCTTGTGGTGCCTGTGGGATTCATTTCCCTAGCACCCATGGGGCTGAAACATTTGCAGGGACCTTTTCCTTAGCTGGATTGATGTCCATTTCCTGATCTTTGAAGGTCCCCTCTGCCAGAAGCTGCGTGCGCATGTCTGGAGGCATTTCGAAAGTCAGTCGCTTCGTTCCTGTTTCAGGGTTTTCATTGGCCGTGATTCGACTATAGGAGACGCCGAACGATGCCCCCTCCCTGCGATTCAGGGGCCCCTGCGAAGCTGTCATCTTCCGGGCTCAGTTCACGGCGGCTGTGGTTACCTAAACCCTAGTTGCAGAGCGATATAATATAATCGAGAACAAATGATGTAATTTTCTTTTATTAATTAATATGTAATTAGTTAATTGATTTATTTCAGGAAAGTGCTAAAGTAATTAGCATGTTTCTAAATCTCAAGTGAGTGTGAGAAGTAATCTCAACATGCAATCACTTTGGAGATATACGATTATAAAAGCAAGGTTGGGGTGAAGGAGGAAGATACTTGAAACTTGACAGGTGTTGAGGGAGTCGACACAGAGTATTGGATCACGAAGGACTGTGATTCAAGATCTTGGATAGGTGGAGAAAGACTTCCATATAGAGATTAGGTCAAGCAAAAGATAGAACAAAGGATCACACAGGTGTGTTTTAGTCAGAGGAAGCCACAAGAGAGTGTCACGTCGTACAAAAGTTTCCATACAAGTTTTGTGTACATGTACATGGGTCGCAGTGGAGACAATCACATACATACACGGTTTTGCTGAAGAAAAGTCATGTATGCCTCGAAAATCATGCAATTATGGTTCGTACAACATGTCAGAGTTTTCCAGGTTTGTCTGTAGTTGTATTTATCTCAATGGGCCATTATCCTGGTTACAAGAGCCCTGATTTTAGCATATTAAAATCATTCTCAACATCGGTTTTCCCTCTGGGGTTTTTCCAGAGGTACCTACCCAAAATATTGGTGTGTATGTGTGCTTGATTGGTTTCCTAGTTTATGCTTCCATTGCATGTTTATTTGATTACTCAACTTGATTTAATTCAATAAGTGATTTATTTGGAATTAACCGCTGAGTGTTGGGTAGGAGAAATTTTGAGCATGGTATTAGATCATATCTAGGGTTGAAATAAAATAAACATGGTATCATATCAGGTGATTTGAGAGGAAACCAAGTACACGATCTCATATCCATAGTAGATCCATAACCAGCAGGCGAAAATTGAAGGATGAATTTATGGGAAAACAACTATACAGAGGTAAAACTTGTTTTTTGCAGGTGTACAAAGGTGTACGTGGGTCACAGAAAGCACAATCATGTACATACATGAGAGATTTTCAGTACAACCACATATATGTAGGTTACAATGGTGACAATCACATACATACATGGGTTGCAGTAGTGACAATCGCATACATATGCATGTTGTAGTGGTGATAGTCGTGTACAGGTCCATACAAGTCAGTACAGGAGAAGTTTTCAAAAACATGTTATTTCTAAGGAAGGTTATCAGGTCTTAGGGATGGAAACAACAACATTGAGAGTTGAAGACAGATTGGATGGAGCATCCAACTTCCTATCTTGGAAAGAAAGAGTAACTTTGGTGTTGAATGAGTATGACCTTTGGGAGTTAATGGATAAAGTAGTTACTCCACTGAAATATCCGACAACTTAGGAGGCTCACTACAAGAAGGAGATCAAAGTAGAGAGGGTCCTCCTGGATTCCTTGAAGGATCACTTAATCCCTCACCTAAATGAGAAGAAGAAAACCAAAGAGATGTTTGATGCCTTGGTAAGGTTGTTCTAGAGCACGGACATGAATAGGAACATGGTCTTAAGGAATAAACTCAGATTAGCTTGTATCCATAGGGGACAAAATAGAGGACACAAAGCTCGTGAATGTAGCATTAAATGGTATCCCTAAGTCCGGGGAACCATTTTTCAAAGGATTCGTCACTCGATAAAATCTCCCAGATTGGCAGAGACTCTGGGATGATTTCATCCATGAAGAGACTTGGGAGGAGTCTAAGAGAAACAAGTAGGGAGGTAGTGAACATAACTTGGCTCTTGTTAGTAAGACAAGGGAAAATGAAAGAGTTATAACAAGAAGGGTAACAACGATGGAGGTTCACCACAACCAGGGAAGAAGAAGGACTTGAGCAAAATCAAGTGCTTCTCATGTCATAATAATGTACATTATGCATCTCGGTTTCGTGAGAAGAAGACGAAGGGTAATGGAAAGAAGCAGACAACAAAATCAACAGAGATGCAACTTGATGAGTTTGTAATGAATTTTGAGAAGGAATACTCACTGGTTTCTTTCCTTTCTACTAGCACAACTGGGAGGAGTTCTTGTTTCTTGGACAATGGTGCATCTCATCATATGACAGAAGCATGTGAGCTATTTAGTAGTTTGGTAGAGAGTGAATTACATATTCATGTGTAGCTTGGTGATGATGCTAGGTATGCAATGAAGGGAGATGGAACAATTATGTTCCAACTCGAGTTAGGGGTTTTGTTGGATGCTCGGGATGTGATTTACATGCCAAGTTTGAAGAACAATTTTCTTTCAGTATCCGCTATGTAAGACAAGGGTTTTTGCATTACTTTTCAGAGAGGGAAAGTACTCATACATCCTGAGAAAGTTATCCCAGACAATGCAATGGTCATTGGGGTTAGAGAAGGCACCTTATACAGGTTACATGGAAAGCATTTTCATGATTTATTACATGACAGAGACAACTTATGTGAGTTGTGTCATAGGAGGTTGGGACACCTACACTACAGGGCATTGTTGATTCTGAGGGGGATTGTTATAGGTCTTCTAGAGTTCAGAATTGAGCAACATGGAGTTTGAAAAGGGTGTACACATGGAAATAATTCCAAGGATTCTTTTCCTAGTAGCCATATTATGTCCAAGGGGATCTTGGATCTTATTCATTTATATGTGAGTGGGACAATGTCAGTAGAATCATTACATGCATCATCATATTATGTGATGTTTATTGATGATTTTTCCAAGAAAACCTAGATCTTCTTTATGAATACCAAGGATGAGGTCTTTAGTTGGTTTCAAGAGTTTAGAGATAAGGTAGAGAACCATATAGGTAAGAATATCAAGGTCTTGAGGTCGTATAATGGGGGAAAGTACACCTCCAATTAATTAAAGAATTTCTGCAAGGAGGCAAGGATCAAGAGGGATCTGATAGTCTCATACAAACCTTAGTAGAATGTGGTTGCGAAGAGAAATAATCGACCCATCATCGGTTCTTCTAGGTCTATGATACATGACTAAGAGTTGCCTATGTTCATGTGGGAAGAGGCATGTAATATAATAGTGTATGTGCAAAACAAGAGTCCTCACAGGATATTGGAGGACAAGACTCCAGAGGAGGAATTCTCAGGAGTGAAACCATAGATTGGTCATTTGAGGATATTTGGTTGTTCAGTTTACATCCATGTGCCTATGGAGAAGAGGAAAAAGTTGGAGCCTTCATGATAAAAGGGTATATTTGTGGGGTATAGTGATACCTCAAAGTATTACAAGATCTTCTTTCCATCATATCAGAAGATTTTTGTGAGCAGAGATGTTAAGTTCGAGGAGAACTTGGCATCTAGTAGATATTAGGAGTCATAAACAATGATAGAGGATGAGGAGCAGAAAGTTCTGAAGGATGAGAAATAGTCATCAATTCAGACTTCAAGCGGGGAGGAGTAGTTATCCCCTTTCAGTCATGTTAGGAGACCTAGGTGGCTATTGTAAACATTGAGTGATGATGGTGAGGCTCCTAGGAGTGTAGTCAGAGAGCACAGGCCTCCAAATAAGTTTCCAAACTATATGGCACTTAGGAGTAGCATCATTGATGTTGAGCCTTCCAATTTTGAGGAAGCAACAGATCAATAGGTATGATAGGTTTCCATGGTAGAGGAGTGCACCTCTATTATTAGGAATGATGATTGGGACATAATACAAATATTAGAGGGGAAGTCAGTTGTGAGTTCCATGTGGATATACAAGATCAAGCATGCTATAGATGGTAGCATAGAGAATTTCAAAGTGAGGTTTTTGGCAAGAGGGTTCTCCCAGAAAGAGGGAGTGGACTACGAGGAAACGTTTTCTCCAGTATCCAGGTATGCTTCTATTCAAGCTATTATTTCTATTGCTTCAATTAGGAGGTGGAGGATACATTATATGGATGTGAAAACAACTTTGCTTAATGGAATCATTGAGGAGGAAGTACACATAGAGAAACCTCAGGGATTTGGGGTACATTGGAGGGAGTCTCATGTGTGTAGGCTTAAGAAATCCTTGTACGAACTCAAAGAGGCACCTAGGGCATGGTATTCCAAGATTGATGGATACTTGAAGAGTATGGGATTTACCAAGAG
>JZKD02S1758670.1:294311-310581 GCA_000966675.3 Picea glauca
TCCCAAAACTAGCTAAATATGCTAAAATGAAAATTAAATTACTTTATGATTGATTTCAGTCAATATCATTGCATTAGGACCAATTGAAGTTGATATATTTAATCAATTTCCATGTCCACGATTGAATTTGAAATATTGGATCATATTTTCAAAATTGAAAATGAGTCTCTTGAAACAAGAAATCCAAAAAAATAAAATTAAGTGGAAACACGATACCTATAATTGTTGCACTTAAAATATTAAATTTCATGCAGATAAACTTGATGTAGCTATGAATGTTTAATGGAATCAACTTATTTTGGTATTTATCTTTCTAAAAATATTAGAAAAGAACATTTTCTCCCTCATGATTACAAACTATTGTTCTTATTCTTTAAAAATATCATAGATCGTTTGCTTAACTTTATTTATTATTATTATTTCCACAAAATATATATCATGGGGAAATTCGTTAGGAACTTTTCCTCATTTCGAGGATGATATCTAAGGAAAACTGGATTCAGTAGAAGCTTGCGGATTTTTCCACATAGGGCTCAAGATCATTACAACAATAAACTCATTATGAGTTCAACACGCCATTTGTGGGAATTGAATTTAGATGGGGAGAATAACACTCCTCACAACCACTCAAACTAGACCCAATAAATAGGAAATATTGTAGACCATCTTATCATAATATCTAATTTCCTCATAATTAGAGTCCATTGAGACTAATTAGGAAAGATATTACCTTCTAGATTTAAATTAGGATAAAGCTTGAAATTATGAATAATATTGATATTAATAGAAATACCACATTTATAAAAGTCACTTCATTGTAATTGTAGGCGAAATAAAATCAAAATCACAATATTATGTCAAAATTTAGAATTTGTAGGCATGCTTATACTAATAAAATGGTAGGAACGTCTCTAGCTCGATTTGCCCTTATTTTTTTTTGCTTGTATTAGCTTATTATATTCAATTAACCTTGCTCTATTTCCTTAGATGAGATTCACTAGCCCTTTATTTGGGACAAATTTACTATTAATTTCCCTAATTATGAGGGATTATCTTTCTACTTTAATAGTTTGTCTTTCTCCCTCCCATTGATTCTTCAAATGACAACATCTACATCATGTTCATCAATTGTTTGCTCCATTTTTCTATAATAAAAAGAAGGTTGTAATGATAATGTTTAAGGCAATATATCATATGTACTCTAAGTGTAATTATGGTAAAAATATAGAACATTAATGTGTTGATAAGAACCCTTAAGGAGTAGTATCTTCATGATATAATTCTATATTTAACTAAAAATTTTCATAATAAATGTTTTTGATTGGAAGTTGTATAATAGAATTTTCCTTGCTACAACATAAACAATTGAATGCAAATTGATAAAAAGAAAATGATATTAATGAAAATAATTAATGTTACTTTTAACCTTCCCCGGATGGGGTGATAGTGGAAACCACGCATCCAATAGAGCAGCCATGAGAGAGCCACCATGGCGTCAACCACGTGACGGACGCGTGCCTCTCCCTCCTGCCAACTTAATGCCTTTAATACTACCTTGCTTCAGACAGGGTGTCATTACTCTCAGTGCACCCTGCTCAACCTTGTCGTCCCTCCGATGGATCAATGCCATTGTTCGGCCTTTACTTTGTGCGTGTGGTGTTTTAATGAAACACACCAGCTCCTCCGGTTATATGAACTGTACCAGGTGCTCTAGATGCCTCATTCTCTCTTGGTTGATTTCCCCAGAGCTCGGCCTCCTGCCCAACCTCTCTTTGGTCTATTACCACTCACTCCCAGTCGTTTTCACCCTCTTGGTGTTTCAGAGATGCCCATGTAGCGAGGGAAGGATAAATGAAGTTCAGAATGGCATCCTAGCTGACCTCGTTTGGCCCTACGCTCCCCACCTACACCCTCCCACAATTCCTCCTCCTCGTCGGCCACCTCATCCTCCTCCTTGGCATAGCTGACTCAAACTCCATCCAACCTCCCGCCCCTTTCATCGTCATTTTTCTATAGGATGGAGTGGCTTGATTTCTCAAGGACCTCGCTGGGATTCAACCCAGGACCTCTGGGAAAATCGGCCTCTGCCTCGCACCCAAGTCCATTGGCTCCTCCTAACTCACCGATCCGCTTGGCCTCCCAGTCGCCTCAGGCCCCGCCTCTTGATACTTGTTCTGAGAATGACGGCCCAGAAGCAAGACATAATTTTGTCAGCAACCTCACTCACGAGCCGACTCTAGCGTTGACCCATAATTTGAATTGCAAATAGACCTCACATTGTTGCAAGGCCTRGTCTTTGGCTTGTGTCGAGACTTGGATGACCTCCGGTTCCACCTAGAGATTTGGACGGCAAGGCATCACAATTCCTACATTTTCTCTCAGCAATGCAGGGTGCACACCACCCCCCAATAGAAGAAGCTCAAGCAACATGAGTTGCGACACCAGTATTKCCACCAGCTCCCCCACTGGGGTCTTTGGAGCACGACGAACCAGGCCAAGAGGAGAACATGCCACCAGCCTAGCCGGAGGATGCCATGCAACTGGACTGGACACCAGTCAAGGAGGAGTTGTCTCCTCTCGGGGACTTGACACTCAACGCCTTCTTCCTGGACGTGTGGCCACAACATAGCCCCACTACATGATATGTATAGATGTCTTTGTTATTTTTCTATGTGTGTTAATGTGGTTTTGCCTCATGATAGCCACCTATGTGTGTTAATGTGGTTTTTCTACTGTTATGGTGGTCACCGTTAGGGACCAAAATTTTGGGTTTTCTTAATGGAAGTAGAAACCTTGTTATGTTTAGCAATTTAAGACTTAAACTCTGGAATTGTTTGGCTAGATGAGTTGGTTTCCCCTTGGGGAAGCTAAGTGTCTATAGCCTAGAACAATGGAAGTTTTTTGTAATCTCTGATTTTGACAGTCTTTTATACAATCTTACTTTAAAAAAAAAAAAAAAACGTTACTTTTAACCTTAAAAATGATGGATTGAACAAGATTATCACAATAATATTAGTTGGGTAAAATCATTACTTTAAAGTTGGGGTATACATTTTGTGAGCTTGTTGCAATTTGGCAGTATATAACATTTTTTTTGTAATTAATTTATCATGTCATTTCTTTTCTAATAGGCTTATGCAAAATATGAGAAATTTATTTGGGTAATATCTTGCGATAAATAAAAGTAATATTAATGAGAAAGGATTTAATGTGTAATATACCAGTTATAAAAAGTATGCAGAATAGAAATAAAATGCTATAAATGGCAGAATAACAACAATATAACCAGAACAATCACCACAATAACACTGAAATGATATAATAACAACAACAAAAATAACACTTTGATTTTGAAAGCAATGTTCACAGGCCTCTTCAAGGGGGAAACCTCCAATTGAGCAACGCTCTATTACAATATTATCCAAGCTAGGTTTCTCATACCCTCAACTCCTATTTATACTAAATATGTCTATTAAAAGAAGCATCTAGAGGAAGATCCTTCTAGAAGCAGAAACTTCTATTAGGTCTTCTTACATCCACCTTATTCTATTTTATTGAAAGGCCTTATTAATATTGACCTTTATTGCATTCGAATATATTGTTCTACCTATGTGTGGGTTAGGACCCTAACATGTCCGCCCCCTTAAAAATAACCTTGTCCTCAAGGCTTGAGATGAGGAAATTGCTGCAGAATGGTAGTTGCTTCCCAAGTGGCATCTACTGGAGTTATATCTTTCCACTGGAATAGCACTTCCTTGATGGTTCTCTGACGTAGGAGACGCTCACGTTGGTCCAACACTGCTTCTATTTGTAGCCAAATGGATCCTTCTTCAGCTAACTCGGGAAGGTTGGTTTGAATTTGGCACTTAGCTCCAATCACCTTATTTAAGCATGAAACATGAAAAATAGGATGTAGCTTCGAATGGCTGGGCAAAGCTAACTGATAGGCTACTTGTCCCACACGCTTGAGAATGGTATAAGGACCATAAAATTTGGGCGCTAGCTTCTGACAATGCTCAACCTTGAGGGAAGTTTTCTTGTAAGGTTGCAGTCGAAGAAACACCTGATCCCCTTCTACAAATTGGCGTTCAGAGCGACCTTTATCTGCTTGTTTCTTCATGTGATTCTGTGCCATGACCAAATTCTCTTTGAGGGTACAGAGAATGGCCTCTCGAGCTGTAAGTGTTTGGTCAGCTACCTGGACCTTCGAGGCACCCGGTAAGTATGAGAGAGCTGAAGGTGGATTCTGTCCATATACTACTTCAAAAGCAGTCATGCGTGTAGCTATATGGTATGAAGTGTTGTACCACCATTCAACTAGGGGTAACCATTGAGCCCATTGATTTTGCTTTTATGAGGCAAAACACCTCAAATATATTTCCAAACACTTGTTGACAACTTTCATTTGGCCATCAATCTGGGGATGATAAGTTGTGCTGAGATGCAATTCAATGCCTTGTATCTTGAACAATTCTTGCCAAAAATTGCTTGTGAAAGTTGGGTCACGATCAGAAACAATAGAGTGTGACATGCCATGAAGCTTGAAGACCCGAGCCATGAAAATTTGAGCCACCGTGGATGCTATAAACGGGTGTTGAAGGGTGCATAAATGAGCATACTTGGAAAGGCGATCAACAACCACCATGATGACTGATTTATTTCCTAATTTGGGTATAAGCCAGTAATAAAATCCATAGAGATATCCTTCCAAATAGCAGGTGGAATCGGGAGCGGTTGTAGTGTGCCCAGAGATTTGATTGTTTCTCCCTTTTTGCGTTGACACACATCACATTCAACGACAAAATTATGAATGTCTTGTTTCATACCATCCCAGAAAAAATAACGTTTGACCCTGACATAGGTTTTGGTGAACCCGGAGTGCTTTGTTGTGGGTGTAGCATGAAGCTCAGAAAGTACCATGGATTTAAGCTTTGATTGTTTACTTAAATACAAACGGCCTTTGTATCGAAGTTCATCATGGAAAAAAGAGTACCCTGGGGAAGTTGGAGCATTGGACTACAATTGTTGGATCAGATGCGAACTTTTGGGATCTTGTAGCCATTCCTGGCGAACGACTTGGAGCCAATCTGGTACAATGATTGAAAGAGAAAAAAGGGATCCTTCATCTTCATATTTTTGGGAAAGTGCATCCACAACCACATTGTCTTTTCCTTTCTTGTAAATGATCTCATAATCATATCCAAAGAGCTTAGTCACCCATTTTTGTTGTTCTGGGGAGGAAATGTATTGTTCCAGAAAATACTTGAGGCTTTTATGGTCTTTCTTAATTTGGAAATGTTGTCCCAATAGATAAGGGCACCACAGATCAATGAAATGCAACATAACCAACATTTCCTTTTCATAGATGGATTTTCCCAGATTTCTTTCAGATAGTTGCTTGTTGGTAAAGGCCAAAGGTCGACCCTCTTGCATAAGGACAACACCAATTCATCCAGGAGGTCGACCCTTATTAATATTGACCTTTATTACATCTGAATATATTGTTCTACCTATGTGAGGGTTAGGACCCTAACATAATGATACTTTAACCATAAAAATGATGGATTCACACTAGAGGCATGCTCCATGGATCACACTTTCTCTAACTTTGCTTGAGTGGAATAAGAGCTTGGGAGTGTATAACTCATTTATGGGGTACTAAAGGTCATATTGTGCCTAGATACTTGTATTATTCTTTTGGGCCCTTGGGGCACCACTGTCAAGTGTGATTATGTTCACTAGGAGCAAGGGTGGTAGTAAGATCCTTGCATAGGGGCATCATTGTGTTCACTAGGGGTGAGGGTGGTAGTAAGACCCCTACACACCATATACTAAGGGGTTTTGGGGGTGTTGTAGACCAATAACCACACCACTACATTGACGTTTCAATTTGGAGTTTGATCTATGATAATCATTTGGGAGTTGTGAGTTATGTGCATAGATTTTTGTGTGCCCTAGATTTCCTCACCTCATTGAGATTGAGCCTTACTTGGGGGGAAATACTTGTGAATATAGTTTCATTGGTTGGGTGGAAAATGACCCTTGTGTGTAATTCCCCCTCTTTGTTTAACAATTAGATCATGGGAAACTAGATCATTGATTGGATCAACACTTGGGATTTAGTAAACTAAGGACTATAGGTACTTGATGTCATGTTTAAGTTATGCGTTGTTGGATTACAATGATTTGATGTGAAATTGTCGTATGCATTATTGAACCTTGGCATGCCTTCCCTATTTTATTTATTTGTTTGGTTTATAGTATATTTGATTAGACCTAGGTGATTTGTTGCGTCACAGTCATAAAGAAAAATAAAAATTGTTGTTCAAGTAACACTGACATGCATCTATTACATTGTGATGTGAGTTCCATAGCTATTGGTGCAATATCGAGTAAGGAGGGAAGTGTGAAATTTCTAAACCCAATACACTTTAAACCAATCAAATTGATTTTTAACTGATTATTTAGGGTTTTTCTTCACAGTAAATTAAATACACATAAATAAATTAATAGGAACTAAAACTAAAAGTAGATGGAAATCACATCAAATGTACACACTTATTTTTGGACAACAGTCCCCGAAAAAACCCAAGGTGGGAAAACTGGTGCAACAAATATGAGGTTTTATTATTTTTGAGCAGGAAAAATATAGAGATTTCTTACAAGATAAATTGACCTCTATCAAATAGTTGAATAACTGCAGAAACCCCTCTCTAACAAAATCGTACGACCTCTCTAGACCTTCCAAAACATAACAAGAATGAAACAATGACTAGTAGATGAGCCTCTGCGTGATTGTACGAGCCTCCTACGTCACTCTGTACGACCCTACCAGATCTAAATCTTAACCTCTGTGATTTTGATGAAGAGAATGAGTCGATCTACTTGCTAGAATCTCCTCTGTCCTGTTGCAAAAACTCTGACTTGAAAATATGCAATTGATCTCTCTCCAATTGATCTCCGTTCTTCTCTTGCACCCCTCTAGCCCAACTAATCTCTTTATTCTTCATTGAGCAAGTGAAACCCTAATCTCCAAAATAATTGAGGGTTGAGATCAGCCCTTACCCTCATGACAAGATCAATGATCAACATTAAAATACCATAACTTAAATTATTTTTCACTTTAACTTTATAAAAAGTACTCAATAAAGTCATCTGAAGATTATAACACATCAATAGTTCTTTCCTAAGTTGGACTTAGGAAAACATTTAATTAATCAACTCAAATTAAGTTTCATTGTCCTCAATCATCCTAGGATGTTTTGATGATGATGGAATACCTTCCTTGCTACAATCTCAGCACTCCCTCTTAGTGAGGAAGGGATTCTTCCTCAACCCCATCTGATCTCTAAACTTCTCGAACTTCTGTCTGCTCAGTGCCTTGGTAAAGATGTATGCCATATGCTCATCAGTCTATATGTAATCAAGCCTCACGAATCCTCTTTCTATGATCATGAAACATCATATTCTCAGAGAGCTTGATGCAACTCTGATTGTCACAGTGAATCACAGTAGCTTCTAGCTCTTTCTAGAACAAGCCCAAAAGTAAATTCCTTAACCACAATGTCTCACAAGATGCCAAACTGGATGCCATGTACTCTACCTCATCAGAGCTCAATGCCACTGATCTCTGCTTCCTGCTAAACCAGGAAATGATGCCCAATCCAATGCTGAAGAAACAACCTGAAGTACTCTTCCTGTCCTCAGCACATCCTTCCCAATCAACATCTGTAAAACATGCTAATGTCACTCCACCATTGCGCTCATACAATAGCCCGTAATCCACTGTCCCTCTGAGATAGCGAAGCACATTCTTTGAATCAATCCAATGTACTCTTTGAGGTTCCACCATAAACTGACTTAAAGAGTTTACTGCAAAGCTTATATCTGACCGAGTATTGACCAAATACATGAGAGATCCAATCAAATGATGATAGACATTTATATTCCTAAAGTTGGTAACTAGAGGTGTGGACATTGGTCTATAGTCCATCATCCTGAACCTGTGAAAAATCTCTACTGCATACTTCCCATGCCCTAGGAAGAAGCGCCCATCCATCTACCAAACCTCCAACCCTAGAAAATAATGCATCAACCCAAGGTCTTTCATTTCAAATTTTGCTGCAAGGTTGACCTTGCAATCTTCTATCAGTGGCTCATCTCTAGTGAGAAATAGGTCATCTACATAAAGCACCAGTATAAGAGGCTCCTTTCTTGCAAGAATATATAGGTTCAGATCTGCCTTTCTCTGTTGGAAGCCCATCTCCCTCAAGTAGTTGTCAATCCTTGAGTACCATGCCCAAGGTTCCTTCTTGAGCCCATACAAGGCTCTCCTCAATATACACACATGCGTCTCCCTAATTCCAATCTCAAATCCCTCGGGCTACTCAACATATACCTCCTCCTCAACTACTCCATTGAGGAAGGAAGTCTTCAGGTCCATTTGATGAATGCGCCAACCCTTCTCTGCTGCCAATGAAATGACTGGTCGGATTGAAGAATACTTGTCCATTGTAGTGAAAGTCTCCTTGTAATCAACTCCCTCTCGATGTGAAAACTCCTTGGCCATGAAGCGAGATTTGTACTTTTCCATGCTTCCATCTGTTGCATGCTTAACTTTGTAGATCCACTTGGATCCAACCACCTTTTTATCCTCTGGCCTCGAAACTACCTCCCATACATCATTTTTCATAATGGAGGCATATTCCTCCATCATGGCCTCCTGCCACACCTTATTCCATGCAACACTCTCATAAATGGAAGGATCAACATCAATGATTTAATTCATCAATGCCATATATCCAAGTCTCTCTGATGGTTTGATGCATCCGAAGTCCCTCTCTAGAAGCCCTACCAACCTAGAATCACTGACTATGGACTTGTACCACTTAGGCCATGGCCTAGTAATATTCTATTGTTGAATTGCATCATGCTCCTCCTCCTCCTCATCAACTCTCTCATGATGAACTTTTCCAATAGTCTCCCTCTAAATACTTGTATCTCGCGTCTGCTCCCATGATCTTTTCTTTTGAATCTGTGCCTCTTTCTCCTAGACTCTTGTTCTCTGTCTTTGCTGGTTCTCTACACTTGCTGGAAAATCCTTTGATCTCCTCAATGCATGTTACTCCTCAAACTGCACATCTCTACACACAATAACCTTCCTTCATGAAGGTACATAGATCTTGTAGGCTTTGGAAGCCTCATTGTAACCAACAAGTAACCCCTTCATTGTTGTAGGGTCCAACTTTTTCCTCTTCTCTGAAGGGACATGCCAGTAACATGCACTACCCTAGATGCAAATATGACTCACATCTGGCCTAGTACCTGAAAATGTCTCCTCAGGTGTCTGCTTCCCCAAAACTATGTGGGGACTCCTATTTTGCAATTATACTACAACATTGCTTGCCTTTGCACATAAGAACAATGGTAGCCCCTGATCATGAATCATAGCTCATGCTACTCCAACCATAGTCCTGTTATTTCTCTCGGCCACTCCATTCTATTGAGGATTGTAAGGAACTGTGAGTTCCTTCTTAATCCCCGCTGCTGTGCAATAATCCTCAAACTCCTTGGAGGTGTACTCTCCCCCATTATCTGATCTTAAGACCCGAATCTTCCTCCTAGTCTAGTTTTCCACTAGAGCTCTAAACTCCTGAAACGTCCCAAAGACCTCATCCTTGGTCTTTAGAAAGTAAATCCAGGTCTTCCTGGAGTAGTCATCAATAAACAAGACAAAGTATCTGGAGCCACTCACTGACTCCACACTCATCGACCCACATATGTCATATTTTATCAGATCCAATACTCCCTTGGAATTGTGCTTGCTAGAAGGAAAGGGTTTCCAGGAATACTTTCCCAATACACAACCTGTGCAAGGGTCATGCCTCTCAGCTGTAATATTAGGAAATCCAGTGACTGCCTCCCTCAAATTCCCCAAAGCACCAAAATGAATGTGTGTCATCGTCTTGTGCCAAAACTCACCTATATCTATGGTGAAACTTACTAATGCTCTCCCTGGCTGAACTTGTAACTTGTAGACATTCTCCTATCGAACCCCAATCATCCTGTCCATCTTCTCACCTGACCCACCTGGTCTAATGAACACCTTTCCTTTATGGAAAGTGACCTCATATCCCTTATCCTCAAGAGTAGAGACTGATATTAGGTTCTTGGTCAACCATGGAACATATAACACATCACTGAAACATAGTGGTTTCTCGGACTCCCTATGAAATGAGATTGTGCCAACTCCTTGTGCCTTATAGCGCTTGTCATCCCCTAGCTCAATGAGTAGATTTACGCCTCCCTCCTATAGCCTAGTAAACCATTTTGTGTGCCTTTTCATATGAAAAGATGCACCACTATCTACAAACCACATGTTTGAAACAGTTGTACTAGACATACAAGCTATGAAGCATAAATCCTCCTCAAATGAAACCTTAGCGCAAAAACCCTAGGTGCAAGGGAAGATGACAGCTGCCTCAGATCTGTTCCTGAAACTTCATATTTTTGTTGGATCTTGAAAACCCACTTGTAATACTACCTCTTTAACAATCATGCTCTGATACCATGTGAAATTTCTAAACCCAATACACTTTAAACGAATCAAATTAATTTTTCACTGATTATTCAGGGTTTTTCTTCATAATAAATTAAATACACACAAAAAAAAAATTACCAGGAAATGAAAGTAAAAGTAGACAACAATCACATCAAATGTACACATTTATTTTTGGACAATAGTCCCCGAAAAAAACCAAGGTGGGAAAACCGGTGCAGCAGATCTGGTGTTTTATTATTTCTGAGCAGGACATATATAGAGATTTCTTACAAGACAAATTGGCCTCTATCAAATAGTTGAATAACTTCAACAAACCCTCTCCAACAAAATCGTACAACCTCTCTAGACCCTCCAAAACATAACCAAAACGAAACAACAGCTAGTAGATGAGCCTTTGAGTGATTTTACGACCCTCCTGCATCACCCATGCGTCACTCTATACGGCCCTGCCAGATATGAAGATTAACCTCTGTGATTTGATGAAGAGAATGAGTCGATCCACCTGCTAGACTCTACTCTGTCCTCCTACAAAAACTCTCACCTGCAAATCTGCAATCGATCTCCCTTTTGCTTGTGCGCCCCTCCAACCCAACTGATCTCTTTATTATTCATTGAGCAAGTGAAACGCTAATCTCCAAAAGGATTGAGGGTTGAGATCAACCCTCACCCTCATGATGAGATCAATGGTCAAGATTACAAGACCACAACTTAAATTATTTTTCACTTTAACTTTAGAAAAAGTACTCAATAAAGTCAACTGAAGATTATAACACATCAACAATTCTTTTCCTAAGTTGGACTTAGGAAAACATTTAATTAATCAACTCAACTTAAGTTTCATTGTCCTCCATCATCCTATGACGTTGTGATGATGATGTAAGAACTTCCTTGCTACAATCTCAACAAGAAGGATGATAACATCCTTGAGCAAGAAGTTGAATGAAGTGAAACATAATCATTCTGCTTATGATATATAATTTTATGTTATTGTGTAGGCATTGAAGCATTGGAGACATTATCTCTTAGCAAAGAAGTTCATTTTGTACTTGGATCATCAAGTGCTTAAGTTCATTAACAACCAAGATGAGTTGATTCAAAGGCATGTGAAATGGATCGAGTTTCTATAGAGCTACACATTCTTGTTGGGGTACAAGTCCAAGAAGGAGAATAAGGTTTTGGATGAGCAACTAAGTAGGAGAGAACTAAAATTATGACAATTAAGAATGGAACAATCGGAATCAAGAAAATTAAAGGACCTATATGAGGATGGTAGAGATTTTGGATAGGTTGTAGAGATGTGTAGTTTTACCCCTCATATAGCATGAGGATTATGATAGGTTAAAGACCCTACCCAAGTAGTTTTCATTTGGAGGGTGTCGTGCCTCGGGCCAAGGCAAGGACTCTAGCTTTCGCCTCGCGGTCAACATACCGTTGACTGCCTATTACTTGGTCTCTTTTGTAGATTACTTGGTGCTTTTGTAGATTACTTGGAAACCTAGTCTCTTTTGTAGATTATGGTGGTATTTGACCATGGTTTGGAGGGAATCCATCTTCTTGAGGATTTGTTTCATGTAGTCCATAATAATATTGCATTTTAACAATATCCTCTCTATTTTGTTGGAGAGATGGTATTTTTGGGTTAGGAGGTTAGATATCTATCATATTTTATTCATGATGATGTTAGGCTCTCTTCCTATATAAAGAAGCCTCTCACTCATTTGTAACCCGTTGGAGACTATAACAAAGTCTCTTGTCTCAAATTTTCCTAAGTTATTTAGTAACTCTTGTCTTGTTTGAGGTATTTATCTAGGGTGATTAGGAAGATCTTGATTATTTGTAGGTTTCTTGGATGAAGGAGCTAATACAAGGTCATAGAGGAGCATTGTGCTACATTGGAGAAGTCTATAAGGTATAGTTAACTTGGGCATTACGCTTTTTATTCATTTATATTTAGATCTAAAGCATTGAATTTGGACATCTAAGGATTCTAGGTTCTTGTTTTACACTAGAAATAAGTTTTACCTTGTATTACTTAGATTTAGATTCATCTAGGACCAATCTCCCCAAGAGCTTGAAATATTCAAGTATCTTATGTTCAAGGCTTACAAGGCATACTTAAATGGTGCTTGTAACCCCAACACTTGAAAATTGGATATAGCCTCAAGTAAGACTAAGTGTACTCCGTAGCCCAAGTGGAGGAAGGCACTGGCCTCATTCCCCTTTTTCCAACCACAAAATTTTAAAACCAAAATTTTCCCTTTTTATTTATTTTTAACAAGCTATAGCTAAATTTAATTTGATCTCTTAGATTAGATTGCTGAGTTTAAGTGCAAAGAGCTAAAAATCTCATATTTAGCTAACTAATCTTAAATTTCTTACAAGTTGTGATCTTGTTTATTCCTAAGTTAATTTGCATTTATTTCTCTTAGTTTGTTTGATACACATCTTAAGAAGATAAATTTATTAGATCTAATGTTCTCACTTCATGTATTTTGGTACACATTTATGAGCCAAATCAACGCCTTAACTCTAAAAAAATCTCAAGAATTTAAGCTCATTTCTAACCTCTTTTCCGTTGGTTTAAATGTCTGAGTTAGAGGTTTCACTAATTAGATCTGAAATTCAATTTCAGTATTTGTTGTATTTAGATATATCTAGTTTGGAGCAAGTGGAATACGCTTTAAATCACTTTTCTTTTTCTTTCTCTATCACTAGAGTATAATATGGTTTAAGGTGGAAACATACTTGGATGCTCCATACAAATAGTGAATTTCAATGTGTTGAAGGCTTCATTCTTCAATTAACAATTCTATGGTCGCATATCAATGATTGGGATATGTTCACATGCTTTAATATTTTCATGGTCAAACACTTG
Organism: Picea glauca; assembly: GCA_000966675.3. Taxonomy (NCBI): domain Eukaryota; kingdom Viridiplantae; phylum Streptophyta; class Pinopsida; order Pinales; family Pinaceae; genus Picea; species Picea glauca. The sequence continues at coordinate 307,748 of JZKD02S1758670.1, forward strand.
TAAGCAAATGGATATTGGATGAATTAAGCCAAACCGATCTGGTCTTTACACTTCTCATCATCTAAAATAATGGATCGGTTTGTTAGTGAGAAATTTCTTGCATACTTTCAAGCATATTTTGAATGTATTTCACTATAATATGATTTATTTTGGCATGCATGAATTTGTGATGGCAAAACATTCAACAACGATAAATCTGGTATTTACTGAATTCGCAATTGACTAAATGGTTCATAACCTTTCCACACATCACTTGGTTTAATTAAATTTGAGTTTATTTTTTGAATGAGCTTTGAGTGATGGAAATTTCATTTTGGGTTATATGATTAATCTAACTTGTTGGAATATAATATTTACTTGTGAAATTTGCAATCTAAAGATAACACTTCAGGTCACACATGTATGGATGTCATTAGTGAACCCATAATGTCATTAAGGAATGAAATCTATATTCACAAACATTTCTCATGGTTCATGTTGCACTTGATTCATTGACATGAATGATGGCTTATACAAAGTTTCTTTAATTCTGAACACATCTTAAGTGAAATATGCACTCTCGTATTGATATTGTAGTCACCTGGATAACTCTCTTGGTTCAATATTACATGGCTATAACACTCACTTATGAATGGTTTACATTTTTTTCGAAGTGTAATTTTGGAATTTAGTATTTAAGCATTGTCTTATGGTTTAATTTGAGTAAACTGACCTGCACAAATTCCCATTAAGGTTTCCTTAATCTACTATGCATTTCTAGCATATGTTGGATATTTCACACTTGTTATTTTATATTTAAATGTTGGTAACTACTCTTGGTTTTTTGAATTCCCATGTGACACATTGGTGTATTTGATTTGCACTCATATTTTGGGGTTGATTTAACAATTTATTTGTATGCTGTATCACACTTCTTTCTAATCATATTAAGGGAAAATTCATTGATTGAGTTAATCACCTAAGTCATCAATCTAAGCTAAGATTACTCCCATGCTATAATGAATTGGCTAGATTGGACATATAGGAACACCCCCCTATGCTAGGAAACCCATCTCCTTAGTCTAAAGTGAGAGGTAAGGTCACTAAGGTGATAGTGGGTGGCTTGCCTAGTAGTTTCCTCTAGGCTCTCATACTTTATGGGTAGACTTTCCCACATAGTTATAGTTTAAGTGATAACAGTGTGGGAAACTTGATATGGGAGAAAATCTAGCTAGAAGGTGAGGCTTATTCTCTGCTCTCATTTTCTTATTTATGAAATGAAAATACAAATAAAGTGACACTCACTATGGAGTTACCATGGACACTATGATTTGAATGGTTGCTACAAGATCGTCTACCACCTCTATTATGTTGCGATATGCCACTCCTATATGCTTTGCTCAACTATGGAACAATAACAATACCAAAAAATGGAACCCATTCTCTTCTTAACATCCCAATATTAAACATAGCCTAATATCCATTTAGGGTTTGGGTTAGGGTTTTTGCATGCCTCAACCCTCAATTAGTGTTAGGGTTTTGGACCCTTGAGAATATTTTTGAAAGTCCACATGTGTGAGTAATGGAGGTTGATGTGGCATCCACTCGGTACAATGGTGGTTAATAGGGTATGCCAACTTGAAGGAGGCGTAACAAACTTTGATTGAGGTGATTTTTGCACAATTGGAAAGCTTACAGTGTGTAGATTAGCATCAAGGGGTTGGGAGATAGATCACAAAGTTTTGACCCCAAAAAGTTTCGTTTGATGCCTTAAAGTGGTTCTATAAGTTTACTAACCCCAAATCACCAAACTAGGACTTGCCCCAAAATGGACCCTACAAGCCAATTCTTCCAATTTTTCCTCATAGAATTTACCAAGATAGATGAAAAATTATATAATTATCAATTTTGGATCATACCTCCCCATTTGGAGAGGATTTTGTTTCCCATAATATTTTAGTAAAGGATGTGAGGAAATTTTTCCTCTACCTTCTCCTTGTAGTACCATTTGGTCTTGCTCGGAAGTTTCTCTTTTAACCCTATTTTCTACAGTTCATGTTTCCCCTAGCTAGTAGTTCTAGACTTTTTCTACAAAACCATATATTCTGCCAACTTTCCCTGAGCTTCTGGTGCTAAGTTCTGATCCAAAATGGAAGGCTCATAGAGTTTCATATTTTCCACATTCACTACTAAGTCAATGTTCATATATGGGGGTAGACTGAGTTTGTAGGCATTATCACCTACCTTCTACAACATTTCAAAAGGACCACACCACAAATCCATGATATTATTATTGAGACCCTGTAACCTTTCCTTGTGTAGATGCAACCAAACTCTATCTCCCACCTTGAATGTTTTCTCAATTATGTTTTGATCACGTTAGGCCTTGTAATTTTCCTATAACTTCTTCAATGTCTCTTGTACTTACAAATGGATAAATCTAAACTTTTCAACAAGTTTTTCTTCTTTTGATGCATCTCCTATGAATTCTTTCATCACTCCTCCTTGCTATCCATATACAACATATAAGGGCAATGGTGGAAAATACCCAAAGCAAGTTTCAAAAGGGGAATTTCCAGTTAAAATGTGGATTGCTTTGTCATACAAGTGTTGAATATAAATCAAATTTTCATTCTAGGTATTTGGAATAAATCAAAAGGTGAACCAATTTCCCATCGACTACTTATGTATGTCCATCTATCTATGGATGGAAATATGTAGATCTCTTCAACTTAGTGTCCATCTTATCCCAAATTGTAGTCCAAAAGGAACTGAGAAGTATGGTATCCTATCTAAGATGATGCTCCTTGGTATCCCAAAGTGCACCCAGACCTTTTTAAATAACATGTTTGATG
>JZKD02S1758670.1:334658-345122 GCA_000966675.3 Picea glauca
CATTGAATGACAAGTTGGTGCTCACATTCAATTCAAAAACAAAACAAAATAATTGAAAATATGGTTATCGTCAACAAATTTTGTTTCAGTGTGTTCCATAAATTTAAATTGCAAAGGATTTTCAACATTGTGCACCTTAGATGGACTTTCTTTTTGAATGAGTCTTTGATCAATGAAATATTGGAAATCTTCTTGATTTCCTTTATCATCCAGTGTTTTATCATTGAAAGAAAAATGTAAAGATTCTACTATATGATAAGTTGGTGGATGCTCATGTAGGTAATCATCAACGAATAGATCTGTATAAAGAGAACAAAGATATTCACATTCTGGCAATGACTAGATCTCCTCAAAAAAAGACCTTTCACAGAACAAAACATGTTTATGACTCTCTTGATATTTAGGATACATGATCGACACAATTCCTAAAGGAATGTCCCAGGTTTGTTCCCACTTTTGATTTAAGGGATTTAGAGGTTCTGATGGAAATTCATGATCCAGATTATTTTTGAGAACGAAATGAAATCAGAGATATTACAATGAAATACACATAAATATTTCCATAAATAGAGAAATATAGTAATACATGATTTCTATTAATGAAAGAAATGTACAGAGACTGTAAAAATACAGAGTGAAAGACTCCTAGAATGATGGCAACTTATCTCTGAGAAGAGATGTGATGGCTACTCACATTCACAAGAAGATGATCGTTACAATGAGGCTCTAAAAGCCTTTTTATCATAAGGAAAATCCAAAACCCTAACCCCAGAGGATGAAAATCCAAAAGGTTTGCGGGTCCCGATGGGGGTAGTTGATACATCAACTTCCCGGGGGAGTAACTTTTGCATATGATCGCCGTTTGGGGCGCTCGATACACCGTTGGAAAGGTCTAGAAGAGAAGAACACATTTTGACTAGCCCAGGCCCATGCTTATGGTAGTTGTTTAGGCCCAAAATCCCCAAAAAACGTCGTTTAGGGCCTGAAAATGGCCTCGAAAGTTTGGGACCCAAAAAATGGCCGAAAACTGTCAAGGTGGAAAACTGTTTTTTGAGCCAGTGGAATAGGTGGGTGGCCAATGATATCCACTTGGATCAATTCCCCTATTGTAGAGATAGAGTGTTGATTAGAAATCGTGTACCCTCTATCTTCCATTATCAAATCATGATTTTCATTGAAGGATATAGTCACTATGCTTCCCAATGTTAAATTATCATTCAAATCTATAGTGGTTTTGTGAATTGATTCTTCATTCAATACATATTTGAAATCATCTTTTGAAACATTACCATTATATTTCTCTTTGGAATAAGGTTGCAAAGTATTAGATGTCTAAGGGTAAGCTTGTATGGTCTGTATGTTCGAGAAGATTTCTCCAGGATGGGAGGTGACTAAATATTCATTTTGTAGATCTGAATCTTGTGAATTAGAGACCTTTTCATTATCCATATTGTTCCCTTTAGGGATAGAGAGAAGATATGAAAACCGATCAAGAATTTCTTAATATGAGGGTTGCCACTTTCAGGAAATCTATAGTAAATTTTCATAACTTTTCAAAATAAATCCTCCATAGGTTCATTTATAAGCCTACGGATTTCTTCGAGTTCAATAAAGAGTTATTCATAATTGTAGTTTACATGAGAGGTGATAAATATTTCCATGAATTGTTTCCAACTATGTATCGATTTTGCTAGTAATGTCCTAAAATCGACTTTAATACGTCCTTCCAATGTCAAAACAAATAATCAGCATATCTAATTATTCTGAACAATTTTAAGATTCTATTGTGTGATGTTAAATTGATTGAGATGCATAAATGTGTATACACACCCTTCACCATTGAACTTCAAGTTTGAAAAGAGATTAACTGTCTTGACTGAGATGCCCCCTGATGGTCTTGGGAGACCCAAAGGGTTATCCCATATAGAGATATAGAGATACAGAGAGGAGCCATGGTTTATAGAGAGGAGCCATGGTCTGATTAAAACAACTTATTAAATTGACTCCACATGGGAAGACATGTCATTAGGCCCTCCTTCTAGCACCAATTCTATTGACATAGTCTGTGTGACCTTGATCAACAACAAGGGTTACCCCCAGTGAGAAGTATAATTTAGACCCGTCATCATTTGGAATAGGGAACCTATCCTAATTCGGGCCCGACAGTCATTTCTAGCGTAGGGTTTACCGATTGTGACCCAGTCCATAGATGATGGTTTCCAAGATAAATAATGAAATGAAACTAATCTAATATGATACATCTAGACGAAACTAAAGGTAATGATAAATTAAACATAAAACCATACATTCTCCTGTCAATGGCATGGGAAATAATTCACACATAGAAGAGACAAGAATATGAGTAAATCACTACAAACCCATAATAGTCTAGCATTTAAACAATCATTTACAATCCCATGTTCACATATTTAGAAAAATATTTCCTAAAGAACATAAATAAAAATACAACAACCACATATGAGAATAATATACAATGTTAGATGCATTATTACACAACTCCAGTGCTGAAGCAAAGGTAGTAGAATAGTCCACAACATTGTGCAACACATGAATCAAATTTCTCCATAAAATAGCTTGGCCAAACAAGATTCGCCTCATTAAAGTTTCAACAGTAGTACATGAAAGCTCCCAGAGCCAAAAATCCCTTAATTCAAGTACAATCCACCTATTTATTGAAATTCACCTTGACTATTGGTCTTCGGCCTTCCAGACTCTTGACCTTCTATTTGCAATTTTTTTTCCTTATCCTCTATGAAATGATGAGGGAATACTAACAATAGAAATGTTCATAATTTAATATATTCTACATCATGTACATTCAAATTTTGAATTTGTGTTTTAGTGTTGGTGGGCCATCATGGGTTTTGGCCCTATTTCACTTCATACAATCTGGTGAATAATCCAGACACTAGGGATCTCTATTGCTTCTATGCTTGGGAATTTCCTACCATGAGGATTGTACTTTGTCTTCTACTATTCGAGCTTGATTCTCTTTTGTTGATTGTTGCTCGTGTGGAGGTATGATATCCTTTGTTGTAGATCACATTTGAAAAGACAATGCTACATACTAGTGGATCCTCCTTATGTTAATGTAGAGAATCCATATTTCTGTAATTCGCTCCTTTACATGCAATGTATTTGGACTCCTATGTATGATCTTCTTTCAATACTGGTACTTGGCTGACATTCCTCAAAATATACTTTAAAAAGGTGTTTAAGAATGAAGAAATTAATTGGAAGCTGAGTGAGTAGTTCATATATACTTCCTTGAGTTTGGTCTCTAGTCCCTTTGATGATGATTTCCTAGATATTTCCATTGAAATGTTGTGTTATCAGGTTCCTGGGTTGATGACATGCTAGTAAAAAAACTTGAAATTATGGGATGAATGGTGAGGAATATCCTAAAAAATATAACTGGGAAGTTGTAGAAATTGATGATACCTTTCCAATGGTATAAGGAACATGAGAAACAGAGCTCGGAGTCAAACATTATGACGAAAATACGATAGGAAGTTGATGGTGTGTCAACCGAAAATTTGGATCTTTGGCCGACATGTTGGCCCAGAATGTGGATATTTGACTGATATGTCATCCTGGAATGTGGATATTTGGACGATATACATTGTATCGACTGGAAATATAGATTCTTGGTTGGTGTATTGGCCAGAAAAGGGGATTCTTTGCTGATATGTCAACATAGAGGGGATATTTTTTAAGGCAAGAATTGAATGAAAAAATGTCTAGTGTTAAGGAAAATTAGAGGGATTTCAGAGTATCGGCCTAGGAAGATTTGAGTGTGAGCTGAGAATCAATGTGTTGAAGGATGAAGAAAATATTAAAACATCAAGAAAGCTCTGGTCATGAAAGATTGGAGGATTGAAATGATTGAAGTGAACACTGGTGTCACAGAGCATGTGAGAGATTTAAAGTGTGCATAGGTTTCCAAAACATAAAAGGTGGATCAAGTTTAAATTAAAACATGGTTAAAAGGAAGGGGGTCATATGATTTTTTACCACCTCCACCTCATTCTATCCTGGTCTCATATGGACTTTAACACACAACACTCTCTCCCTTAAGCATTCCCTTAAACCTTTTGTTTTTTTATCACCTCCACGTATACTACCAACGTACCATATTCCTTTTTGACTTTTCCTCATTTAAAACATGAAACAATATATCAATCTCCTCCACGTGGTTTAAAACATAACTTAAAGCATCGTGTGTCATCATTGAATTTCATTTCTATGATGTGGGGTGGTCTGGTTTAAAACATAATTGAAAGCATCGTGTGTCAGCATTGAATTGCATTTCTATGATGTGGGGTGGTCTGTGTATGATGCAACCCCCTTCCCTCCTAAGAGTTATGCGACCTCTCGGTCAAGGATCTTCAAAACACTCAAGACGAATTAGATTTTCGGCCTTTCAATAGACTCTGAAAAATTGACACACAGGTCCCTTTGATGTTACCTGTAGGTTCAAATTACCTGCGACCCTACTCTCATGCACTTCTGGCAACACCAATTTGCGAGTACTAGCTCTTGTGCTAGACTCCTTCTTCAATATGACCACGGGCTATGACCATGGGCCAACACTCTTCGTAACTTTGGCTTTGGAAATATTGCGACTTCCACCTTGGTTTCCTTCCGAAACACCTTCCACCGAAACACACAGATCTCTGCTGTGTGTCCCCCTGTATCCAATGGTCCAGCTCTACTTCTTCCTTTGTGACTTCATGAAGATTGCACTTGCTCCACACAATTTCTCCGGAATCTATCTCCCGAACTCTCAAATCCGCTGCCATGTATCCTCCTCATAGCCAACGGATATGATTACTTTCACGACTTCGTGACTTCGACGACCCCCACTCTTACAACACTTCTACGCCTCCGAACCATGAAGTTCCGAAAGGATTCATGACTATCCTTCGTGCAACTCTCCCCGATCTAACGGTTTGGAATGATTTTGCTTCCTCCTAGACGGATCTTGCTCGCTAATTTTGGGGAATCTTTAGGGGCTCCTCCCTATTGAAAGATTCTCACCGCTATCTCTTCTGAGCTTGTTCCTCCTTCGAATATTTGGCCTCCTCGGAACATTTTCTTCGACACTTAGTTGAAATTGACCCTGTGCACGCCTTGCAATAGGTCTCCTCCATGAATTAGCTTCTTGGTGAGCAACTATGCACACCTTGCAACAATTCTTCATAATCCTATGCAAATACACTTAAGCTACTCCTCCCGAGCTTCTGAGTCAAAAGACTCTGTCATGCACTCCTTGCAGACAATTTGCACACCTTGCATACAAAGCTCCAAGTTATCTCTCTTGGACTTGTTCTTCCTCGATACTTTTAACTTCTCAAAATGAATCCCTCGATACTTAGCCAAGTATCAACTTTGCGCACACCTTGCAACAAACTTCCTTCAACTTGACTCTTGATGGGTGACCGTGCACTCCTTGCAACATTCCTTCCACTGCTCAATTGTTCCTTCTGAACAATATGACTCTGAGTGTGTTTCTACCTATGCACACCTTCAAGCTATCCCTCCTGGATTACTAAGTCAAAACAAACTCTGTCGACACACACCTTGCAGACACTTATGCACTCCTTGCATACAAAAGTTTCAAGTTATCTCTTTTGAGATTCTAAGTCGAATTAGACTCTGTCAATGCACACCTTGCAGACACTATGCACTCCTTGCACTGACTCTTAGAAGAGAAACAATTGAAACTTATATAATATTTCACAGATTCATACATTCAATCATGTAAATGCATTCATAACATAAGAACAAGTAATAACAGGGAATTGCAAATAGCAAAAAGCCTACCATTTATTCATTCAGATAGACACAGTAACTGTAATACCAAACATGTGGAACAACGCTTCTCTATTATATTCATTCAAATGCTATATGCACATGGGCTCATACATGTTCTTTAGCAACTCAACAACTCTTGGCAACAATAACCTTAAGCCAAATTGCAACAACTATCAACAACAACCTTCAACAACCTCATTTGGGCAACAATACATTTATTTATACAAAAGAGCTCATAGAGCTTTTCCCTCCGACTACCTTAGTGTTATCCTATCGAAATAAAAGATTTCAACTACTAAGGATTTATTACCATAAATGTTTGAGACAGATAGATAAGAGAAAACACATCAAATCTGTACTGCAAGCTATTACATTAAAGAAAAATACATTCCCCATCGATCTCATGTGATCATCCAGCTCTAGAACATTAAAGAGGTTCTTTAATTTCAATCTTTTCAAAATATTTGCATGATATGCCTTCTTAAATTCAAAATTTTCACTTCAAAATGCGCGCTAATGCAATGAGCATTCTTCCACTCACGCTTGATGACGATGCTCCTGCAACAGTGTATCAAGCTCAAAATCCCATTTCACGACAAACACATGAAGTAAAAATCACATTTCACGCCTAACTTTCATGTTCAAAAACATATCGATAGCAAAATCCCATTTTGACCAGCTTGTTAGGATTGAAATCTGATTTTGTGACTAATGTATCAAGCTTGAAATCCTATTTTATGGCCAATGTGTAAGGCTTGAAATCTGATTTTATGACCGAAGTATCGGGCTTGAAATCCTATTTTATGGCCAATATGTTGTGAGGTGGTATATGACATAGGTTAAGGGAATCATTTAAAGTGTATTATATAATATTAAAAAAAAGGTGCCTATGGATGAGTGCCCCCATCCACCTCATCATTTATTACCATGATTTATGCCTTATATTAACCATACGTAAACGCAGGACCCTCTTTCATATGTATTTTTGATATTAACGTTATTCCCTCAAATCAATATTCCTTTTTTATTTTTATAATATTTATTTTTTCTTTTTAAATTAATTAAAAACCCTTTTTTTATATTTATTTTAATTCTTAAAATCATTTTAATAAATTTTCCATACTTAATTTATTTTAATAATATGAAATTGTGTATTGGCATGCTAACATGCATTTAATGTTATTAAAGGAGGTTTTGACAAAACCTACCATAAATTCAAAGGTTTATAACTTGATCATACGATGCTCAATTGAGGTTTTATTCTTTGAAATGTGGAGAGCACAATCAGAGGTTTCTAGTGAGAGAACTTACTGTTTATCCATACATTTTAGCAGTGTCATAGTTAACGAGGTTTGTCTGATGAGAAATCTTTGGTGATTGTTTTGGCACTTCTGAACCTTGGATTTCAATATCGTTAGTGGCGATGGATTCATAATCTCACAAAACATATAGTTGGCATATTTCGGAGGTGAAAAATACACTTTAACTAGTACCCAAAATTGAGAAAATATGTTTTTTAATAAAAGTTTGGGCCCCATATCACTACTGCTTCACCCGAATTCAATTTTGTCAATTCCTACAACATATGTGTTATATAGGCTTTCAATATATCCATTGGAACTAAGGTCATCCATCAATGGATGAAAAATATTATCCCATGGGAAAAACCAACTAACATTTGGAGCATGTGATATTGAGTATGTGACCGAGGTACTAATTTTGTTTTGAGATGCAATTCAGAACCAACCTATGTCTTGTAGATGTTGCAATCAACCCACATAATGATAAATGGCACTTTCATGATCAGGGTTAGTCATAGAATCAAGAGGCGCAAAACACATGCGGATGTGATAGACATAATAAATGATACTAGTAACATAAACAAAATTTCCAGGAATAACATCATACTCAATTATGACTGCAACATGACATGAATCAAAATCAACAAGCAATCGACATTAGTCATCCATTCAAATACAAAATGCTTAACCATTGAAAATCAAAAGAACCTAACTAATGGATGCAACAATCAAAGGATTTAAGTTGGAATAATTTAGGAGGGGCCTCAAGATGTGAATGTCTCACCGATACAGTCTATGTTAGAAAGAAAAGTGAAATCCATGCCAATATGCCTTGTGTTGGTGAGGGATGGAAATATTATGTCGATGTATCGGTGGAAGAAGATGAATTTGCATTGATGTATCGATCTAGAGTATGGTTTCTTTGTCGATGTGTTTGCACAGAGAGAAGAATTTTCTAGATAAAAAATGTATAAGAAATTTTGAAACGTCAACGTTTCGAGTGGACACTCACCCATCATCAGGGACTTAAAGTTGATTTGTTAAAAAAGAGTGCAGAAGTTAGGTATAAATATGAAGATTGGGATGACTGTTGAGGATTGAAAGATGACCGTTGAGGAGAGAGAAATAAAATAAATAGTTGTTAAGATTTGAGGGTAAATTAAATATAATATGATAATGTGGTCAAAAATTTAATAAGATATTACAACAATAATAAAGAAAGATATAAAGATAACAAATTTAAGTGATAACAAGGAAATCATATAATAATAATAATAATGGAAAATCAAGAACGAGCAAATTATTAAATTATTAAATTAAAAAGAATAAGGAGAAAGCAGGGAAAGGAACGAGGACCCCAATAATGAGAAGAATAAAAGAAAAAGGAAGGTTTAGGGCAAGAAGGTGAAGAGAAAACAAATAACACTAGGGTAAGATGGAAGAAAAATTCTTTGAATCCAAAAATAAAAACAACCAAGGCTTAGTGATTGAGAAGATGAATGGTAGGCTTCCAAGAATGGCTAAGTTTGTAGCCATCTTCATGATTAAAATTGTTAGGATGTTGTTTTGATTTCTAGAGCTTCACGAATGATGCGAGAGAAGTAAAATAGGGTTGAGGCTAAGATTGTGGTTTTTTCAAAACAAATTAGGAGTTTATATTTATGGGAGTGCTCAAGAACAACTAACTTGGAGATACAATTATGGGTAGTGTCAGCTATATGCTATTTAAGACGAGTATTAAGGGCTCTACCAGTTTGACCTATATATGATTTACCACAAGAGCAGGGATTTTGGTAAACACTTGGGCCAAGCATCGAGTCCAATTTATCCTTGGCAGTTTTGAATCATTGTTTGAGGGTTTTACAGGGTTTGAGCAAGGTTTTTATGTTATTTTAGCCATGATTTTTGCAATATGGTTAGTAGTGCCCTGGATGTAGGGAAGAGAGACAAGATCAAGGGACTGGGAAGAAGTGCCTCTTTGATCTCTTTCTTTAACTATTTGAATAATATTTCCCCTCACATCTAATTTACTATGGAAACCCAACGAGATAACTCTCTTCTCTTCTTAGATGTCCTTATCTCCCGAATTCTAGATGGATCCCTCACCCATCATGTTTATAGAAAAAATACTCATACAGATAGATATCTTCATGCTCAATCCCACTATCATATTGCTAAAAAATCAACAGTGTTAAAAACTCTAATGACCCGAGCCATCCACATCTCCGCCATGCAATTCCTTGAAAAGGAAAAATCGCATCTAACTAAGGCCCTTATTTCTAATGGTTACTCTATCTCTCAAATCAACAAAGCCTTCTGCTTAGCCCGAAATCCCATATCAAAAAACTCTACCTCTTCTTCCCCTCCCCTTTCTCTCATCTCTCTTCTCTACATCCAAGGAACTACTTGTAATGTCCCCTAGCCCAACCGAGGGACATTGTGGTGTGGAAAACTCACAATTTTTTTTTTTTTGCTAACTAATTAAACTCTTGTATATTTTAGCTATGATTTACATGCATGTTTAAGTGTTGTCTATTATTATTAATTACATTCATTCACAACACTCTAAAATTAGACATGAAATGCAACTAAGCAACTCAACACAACAACGTATAATCTTTCTCAAACACAAAGTTCATGCACAACAAATTAAAACTCATAATACAACAAAAACAATATAAACACTTATTTTCTATAAATAGTTGTGGAACCAGTTGCTTGGGATGGATGTTTCACCCAATCATAGACTTTCCTTTCCAAATATCAACAAAAAATCATCCCCGAGGTGAGGTTAGCAATCCACAAAAGAGGGTGGTCTCTCACTGGTCCACTCACAACTCATAAAACTCACAACCCACTAATATTCTCCTAAAACTATCCCAATTTTCCACTAGCTCTCTTCCTCTCAACCTAACCAACCCAAGGAACATACCACTTCAATCAGTCCCTCAGGTGTCCCATTCATTTATCAAGGTATCTTTGGCACAAGTGACCAGGAATCTCTCAGTTGGGAACTCAAGAGAACTCACTGCCAGGAAAACTACCGACAACCAACAACAAACACTTGATGTTACAATGAAACTCACAAAAGAGTTCACTCTTCATGCCTGACAACCTAACTCTTCAATATTCAGCTCCCAAAATTATCCAATACGCTCCAACATACTCTATAATTATCCATCCATGGATGTCCAGCTCCAAGCTATCTTTCTTTTGTTGGATTACTGAGAGGGGGGGTGAATCAGTAATAGAGCAATTTAACCATATAATCCAAGTGTTATATCAATGAAGCATTATTATCCAATAACTGCAGAGTAAATAAGCA
>JZKD02S1758670.1:352119-396080 GCA_000966675.3 Picea glauca
ACTCATTGATCCATCTTCATCTATGCATTCTCATCAAGGACAATACATATTATATTACGTCAATCATCAATCAATCAATCCTTTGACATCAATCAATCACTTGACATCAATCAATGACATCAATCAATCAAACCATTGGCATCAATGACAACATGATCCAACATCTTTCTCTCTACTTTTTCTTCATGCACCAAAAACTGATTGTGTAAACTGTTGTCCCAACCCATATAAATTTCTCCCTATTTGGCTTCCTTTCTTGATTCACACACTTCCCCAATATGATTTTACTCAGCCACCATGTGCCCAATAACTATGGGATGTGACTTCGCACACCCACCCTCTTACATGTGTTCAATGATTGGCTTTGGGAAAACTCAATCATAAATTAGAAGGTTCATGTATCAATAGAAAATTTAGGAAAATGTGTTGAAATAATATACATGGGAAATTCCACCTTGGAACCCCTCTTAGGAATTCTCTTAGAATCTCCCTTCTCTTGTGGATTAATTCAACCCCCATATTTGTCTATGTCCCTTAAGTAGCTGGTATCACATTTTATTATTAAAACATTGAAATACAATTCACATATTACATTGCTTTGGTCGTAGCCACACATCATATCTACATAAGCATTAATTAAACTTGAGATTATAGTGGGGATGTTACATTCCCCCTCCCCTACAATTGTGCATTGTTCTCGGTGAAAACTATTCCATTATACATATATGCAAATTTACATCACAATACTTAAACAAATAAAATTCTACAGTTTTACAACTCCAACAACAGTTCCAACCAAAATCTCATGTTCCTGTCAACCCACTGACCCAAGGAATGCACTATTCGTTTATCAAGGCTAACCCAAGGAATGTGCCATTCTTTAATCATGGTTCCCAACACAGGTTGACTAGGACTTTCAGATGTGGTTTTGGAACTCTAGCTTCCCAAAATGGAGTCTTGCATTCTATATTCTTCAAAATTGAAAAAAACATTGTGGGTATTCTTCCTGCATGTTTTCTTCATGCTCCCATGTATCATATTCAGGACCGTAGCAGGTCCATTGAACCTTTACCAACCCTATGGCCTTGTTCCTGAGCACTTTGACTTTCTAGTCCAGGATGTATACTGGTTCCACCTGGAAATCCCCTTCATGCTCCACTTGGATTACATTCCAACTAATTATGTGGTTAGGGTCATACACATATTTCTTTAATAATGACACATAAAATGCATTATGCACTCTCATGGATGCAAGAAATGATAGCATGTATGCAACTGGCCCTATCTTTTCTAATATTTAAAAAGGTCCACAATATCTTACTGCCAACTTTGGGCAACTCCTTGATCTCAGTGGAATTCTCTTCACCTTAACTTTTAAGAACACACGTTCTCCCACTTTAAAATCTCTAAACACTCTATTATTTTTTACATAGATTTTATGCCTATTCTGGGAAGCCTTTAAATTCTTCTTTATCTTTTCCATCTTCTCTTCCATTTCCTTTAACAAATTTGGCCCAACAACTACTCTGTCTGCTGGATTATCCCAACTCACGGGAGTCTTACATTTTTTGCCATACAATGCTTCAAATGGAATCATTTTCAATGACGTCTGATACCCATTATTGTAGGTAAATTCAACCAAATGAATATAATCTTCCCACTTTGATGGCTGGTCCATCGCATATATCCTAAGCATGTCCTCAATTATCCTGTTAGTCCTCTCTGTTTTCCCATCTGACTTTGGATGATACGATGTACTGAGATTTAAATTTGTCCCAAATCCTTTGAACAACCCCTTCCAAAAATTGGATGTGAACTTTGGATCTCTATCTGAAACTATTTCCTTAGGAACCCCATGTATCCTAACAACTTCCTTCACATATATCTCTGCAATATTTGCTTCCTTGTGTGTTGTCTTCATCAGAATAAAATGTGTTGCCTTAGTCAATTTATCCACCACCACATGATGGAATCATGTTGCTTCAATGTTCTGGGAAGCTTTTTAATAAAATCAATTGTGACAACTTCCCACTTCCATTCTAGAATGGGCAATGGATGCAAAAACCGAGCTAGATGCCTATGCTTTTTTTTCACCTGCTGGCACTCTTGACATATGGCTATGTAATTAGCCACTTTTTTCTTCATTCTCGTCCAAAAGTATTGGCTTCTTACAACTACAATTGTCTTCTAATATCCTGGGTGTCCATCATATGGCACACTATGAATTTCCTTTAACACTACATCTTTCAGCTCATTGGAATTTGACACATATACCTTTCCTTTGTACATGATAATTCCATCTTCTTTCAATTCATAATAATTAAATTTTTGCTGAAAATTTCCTTGCTGTAATGTCTTTTTTATGTTTAGATAATGTTGATTTAAATTTGATGTTGTAATAATCATATCTTTAAGATCAGTCCTATACATGCTAATGGATACATCATGCACTTCATGAACTCTCCTACTGATTGCATCAACCACTTGATTTTCCTTTTCTTTTATATGCTTAATTTCAAAGTCATATTCACTAAGAAATTCAAGCCATCTAGTTTGTCTGACATTTAATGTTGGATGTCCAAACAAATTTTTTAGACCATAGTGGTCTATTCTTAGCTCAAATTTCTTACCCATGAGGTAGTGTCTCCACATTTTTAATGCATGTACAATTGTTTCTAACTCTAGATCATGGGTAGCATAATTTATCTCATGCTCTTTTAATTTTATGGACTCATAGCATACCACATGATATTTTTGACTAAGGACTCCACTGAACCCTTCCTTTCATGCATCAATGCACATAACAAAATCTTCATTGAGACATAAAATCTTCAATATTGGCATACTTATCAATATTTTCTTCAACTATTGAAAAATCTCTTCACAATTGGAAGTCCATTCGAACTTCACTCCCTTCTTTTGCAAAGAAGTGATTGGACTTGCAATCTTTGATAATCCTTTTATGAATCTTCGGTAATAACCAACAAGACCCATAAATGATCTGATCTTCGTCACATTCTTTGGAACATTCCATCCTTTAATAGCCTCTATCTTCTCAGCATCAACTTTTATCCCTTTTGTTGAAATTATATCCCCCAATTAGTGAATCTTGTTTTGATAAAAGATGCACTTACTTAGCTTAGCATACAATTTATGCTCTCTTAAAACTTGCAAAACCATTCTTAAATGTTTCTCATGTTCCTGTTTTGAATTATAATAGATGAGTATATCATTTAGGAACATAATTACAAACTTCTCTAGGTACCCCCTGAACACTCCATTCATTAGGCACTTAAAACAAGTTGGGGCATTTAATAGTACAAATTGTACTACTGTGAATTCATAATGCCCATATCTTGTCCTGAATGTTGTCTTGTTGATGTCTTCTTCCTTTATCCTTGATGATATCCTAATCTCAGGTCAATCTTGGAAAAGATTATTTCACCTTTCAGTTGATCAAACAAATAATCAATCCTTGGAAAAGGACATTTTTTTTATGGTTACCTTATTCAACTATTTGAAATCAATACACAACCTTAAGGTTCCATATTTCTTCTTCACGAAAAGAACCCGGGCATCCCAAGGTGGCAAACTTGGGCATATGTACCCCTTCTTTAACAACTCTTCAAGTTGCATCTACAACTCTTTCAATTCTGGCGTGCCCATTTTGTATGGTGTTTTGGACATTGGGGCATCTCTTGGCACCAAATCAATATATAAACCAATGTCTCTCTTTGGTGGAAATCCCGAGATTTCTCTTAAAACATATTCAAAATCCTTTAAGACTAGATGGTATTCAATGCTTTTCACTTTATCTCTGATTTCCTCTTCCATATGAGCTGCAAAAATTTGACATCCCTTCCTGAAACTCTTTTTTAACTGCATAGATGAAATCTCTCTAACAACTACAACTCTTGGAATGCCTTGAATATTTACTTGTTTCCCTTTTTCATCAAGACATGTGATTGTATTTTTGTAACATTATAGGAAATCATGGTGTTTTCCCAACCAATCCATGCCAATTAGACAATCATATGAACCCAATGGTCTGATGTTTACATCTAGCTTTGTGTTGAGTCCATTAATGTCTATCAAACAATCTTTAACAAACTCATTGATTTTCCTCTTATCCCTCATGGCTAACTGAACTAACCAATATTTCTTTTGATTACTCCTTTTCAAGTGTAATATTTCAACAATGTTAGATTTGATGTAACTATGGCTAGCTCTAGAATCAATTAAAATTACTCTGGGATGGTTATCAATCTTACCTTCCACTTCAATCATGGGATATGGATATTTTGATTTCTTGTTGTCCAATGATGAATAAATAATTTGCATACTTCTCCCATGTCTTCCATTGTTTCAACCTCCTGAATGTTGTGGAAAATCCTCATTATTTCTACTTTGTGAGGGAAGTCACTATATAAATGATTTCCCTCACACCCCAAACATTGTATAGGCTGCTTCCTTGGCCTTTTCCCAAATGAATTTGCAATCGTGTGTTCATTTTGGGTTTATTGACCTTTTTTATTTGCTTGGGTGTTGTTCTTGAAAAAGGGTGGCTTAAAACCTTTCTTCCTCTGATCCTTTTTACCATTCATTTTTTCATTCCAAGTTTTTTGGAAAACTAGCCTTCCTCTGCTTTTCTCATAAAGATGCCTTTCTCTCCTTATGGTTTCCTCCAAGGTCTTAGGGTTATCATATTGAATCTTATCACTATAGAAAGAGGGTAACCCACTTAGAAACCTTTGGATTTTTACTTTCTCATATTTTATGAAGTAGACATACTTCAACAATTCAAATAACCTCTTCTCATATTCCTCCATTATCATGCTTCCCAACTTGAGTTCAAAGAACTCTTTCATCTTCCTTTCATAGTAATGCTCAAAAAAATATTTCTTCTGGAAATATCCTTTGAACTGCCTCCATGAGATGCTCTTCTCATCAAGGTTCTTGGCTTTCTTAATCTGATCCCACAACATGGTTTATTTTCCTTGCAAGTGGTAGGTTGCAATTCTAGCTTCTACCTGGGTGGGGTACTCATGCAGTTGGAAATATTTCTTCATTTCTAAACGATAGGCCTATACCTCTTCTCCTTTCTATCTCCCTCCATTTAAAGTATGTGGGTTTGTATTTATTGTATCACCCTGGAAAATGTTTGCCTTAAACCTTGTGGAAATATCAAATAAAAGTGGAGGGGGGGGGGGGTGAATCAGTTGTTATTGTGCTTAAACAATTTTATTCCTATTAAAATGTTATTAACCTTCTTCAAGTGATCATCAAGATTATGCAAGTCACGAACAACAAAAATAATAAACATCAATCACACACATGATATACACAGAGACAAATATTCATGAGGAAACCCATAAGGGGAGAAAACCTCTTCTTCTTGGAATGATAGGCAATCTTTTATGTTCTGTACATCATCAATCTTTTAGCACCAACTCAAAATGAGGCTACAACCTCTTCTTTAACAAGATGCAACTTGTTGAGAGCACCAACCCTCTGGTTTCTCTATCACCCACTAGAAGGAAGCACCAACTCCCTGAGTGTTCTAGCACCAACTTGATGGAAGCACCAACTTTCAGTCACACAGGAACCAACCTGTATAGCAGAGAACAATGGTTCTCCCTTGCACCACCCTACCACCCTGGTTTTTTCTGGCTGAAACCAGATGGAAGCTACAACTCCATGTGTTCAAGCACCCACTTGAAACTCTGAGGAAAACAATCCTCCCTAGCACCTCCCTACCTCCTTGAAATATAAATCTTTGCTTTCTGAAATTTATTATAGTGATACAGTATTTATCAATGGATTACCAGTCTCATCACTGTTTTGCTACACTTCTATGCTCTGCCTACATCATTGAACTCCTCTCCCATAAGCTTGTGCTTTCTGTTCTTCTGCATTTTATGCTCTATGTGCCATGTCCATTCTATACACTATGTCTCCGCATGCTCTTCACTGTACCACTGATCTTCCCTTCAGGTTGTTCACTTCATCTCATCCTACCCACACAATATCTTCTGAAAAAGCACACCCTCTTCTCTGTTCTACGTATTTTTCTCACGCCGAGTCCTCTGCATGATCATCATAGCAACTCTTTGTCTTCTCTGGAAGTTATGCTAAATGTATTCATTATCAATGGTCGTTTTCCTGAGATTATTTGGCTTCTCTGGAAGTCGCTACTCTTGGTCTTCTATGTTAGTTACAGTCAAAGGATTTTGGATTCATTGGCCTCTAAGCCCCTTCCTTCATGTGACCGCCGACGGTGACCAAATGCCTATTCAAAAGGTACTTCCCGATCTCGGTTTAGTGAGCGCTAGCTCCGTTTCTCGAAATGACCTTGGGTTATGAACTTCACGTCACCACGCGATTGCGGGCACGTCCATAGGAGGTTTGAGGGAAACTCACTTTTTTCCCCGCAATTCACTACGAGCTTCCACACATCCTTTCTCCAAAACCATGGTTTCGATTGTGGCTCACTTAAGAAAAATTAAGAGTTGAGCATGTTCTGGCCCCACAATGCGATAGGACCATCGATCTCACGATCTTGATGGTGCTCCTGAATGGACGGTTCAAATATTTCCTTTCATGATCTATGGATCAGATCTAACCTCCCTAAATCAACGTCTGTGATTTAATTCATGATCCGGGCTTCAGGAGTTTCAAATCTCAAACCCTGCTTTCTTTCGTATGCCAATCTTCCAGATTCGATGATCTACAGACACCTATCCTTCTCAATCGATGGCTCTGCCTCTACTTTGGGAGTTTGACCTTTCAACCAGATCAATGGTTCTGTGTCCCCTTTCTTGATCAACGATCGAGATCTCCTCTGGGTCTCCTGACTTCTGAAATCTCAAATCTCAAACTTTGCTTCCCCTCAAAGTATGCAAATTACTTCCATGTGTCCTCTTGCTGACATGGTCTTCCACATGTCCTCTTGAATCAGATGGTTGAGGGTTACTTCAGATATTTACCCATATTCCATAGGATTATACCACGTCTTTTCTGGATTAGACGACCCAAATTAGCTTCGGATGACCTGACACTTGAGATCTTGTTCGGACGATCTAACAACTAAAATTTACTTTGGATGATCTAACGGTCGACACATCTTTTCTAGATCAAATGACCTAGATTCACTTCAGATGATATGACTCTTGATATCTCCTTAGAACTATCTAACGTCTGAGATTTATTTCGGATGATCCGACGGTCGACAATTTATTTCAGATCTCCGACTCTCTGGGCTCCGAGTATTTCAGTTCTCAAACTGACGCTTTGGATCAGATGGCTCAGATTCTCTTTAGATGATCTGACGCTTGAGATATTATTTGGATGATCTTATGGCTATGATCTTCTTTGGATGATCCAATGGTCGAGAATGTATTTCGGCTCTCCGGCTCTCTGGGCTTCGGGTTTTTCAAATCTCAAACTAAAAAATATGAAGTGAGATTTTTCCGGAGCTTAACCTCCTCACATATTTATACTCGAACTAAATGTTGTTCATCGATCATGATCCTAGATCGACGGCTCGATCTATATGTGATGCAACTCTTCTATCTTATCTTGTCCTTCCACTTAGAATGATCCAATGACAGACGAAAATTCACATAAATGAGATCTTAGATCTTTTACCTCGCTTATCCTATTCTTCCACTTTAAAATGATTTGACGACTAATGGGAATTCAGGTTTGATCCGAAGGCTGACGGGTATTCGGATAATCAAATTCTCAACTATTTATCCCTGCTTATGTTTTAGTACTTTGCTTTCCCTTTTGATCTTTGATCCCTGCATATTGTTAGCTTCTCCTCCTAAGCTTATGCTTTTCATGTTTGTCATCGCCATTGCCATTCTTGCCATCAATGGCAAGCACAAGATTTTTGTAAAACATCCCAACAATCTCCCCCTTTGGCATTGATGGAAACCATGAAAGGTTGTGCTATTCTGCTTGGACCTCCAACTGTAGCATCCAAACAACATCTTTTCTCCCCCTTTGACATCAATGTCAAAGAAAAACATGTTCCCCCTGAGCTGTTGCAGTATTTTTCAGAGGTATCAGATATTCGACCAACACATACTCCCCCTGATAGGATGGACTCTCTTAGGTGAGAGAAGGGATGACACCCATCTTCTGACGGAGATATTCAAATGGTGTCTTGGCTAGGGGTTTAGTAAAGATGTCTGCAATTTGTTCTGTGGAAGGAATACAATTCAGCTGAACAACTCTGTTTGTAACCTGCTCTTTGAGAAAATGAATCTTCATTGGTATATGCTTCATATTTGAATGGAGAACAAGATTCTTCGAGACACTAATGGCACTGGTTTTATCATAGTGAAGTGGAATGGGATCAGTATAAGTTACCTTCAAATCTGCAAGATTTTGTATCATCCATAAGATCTGAGTGCATCAAGTAGAAGCAACAATGTACTCTACCTCTGTAGTTGATAATGAAATAGATCCCTTCTTCTTACTAAGCCATGCTACTAAGGAATCACCTAAGAATAATGCACCTCCATTGGTGCTCTTTCTCTCATCCAAATAATTTTCCCAATCAACATCTGAATATGCAGTTAATAGTAAATTCTGATTTCTAGGATACCAAAGACCATAAGTCATTGTACCATTCAAATATTTGAATATCCTCTTGACAACTACTAAATGACTTTGTTTAGGAGAAGACCGATAACAACCTACCATTCCAACAACTTGCATTATATTAGGATGGGATGTTGTGATGTACAGAAGAATGCCTATCATTGATCAATATGTTCTTTGATCAACTTCAGGTGAAATATCATCTTTACTGAGTTTGCAACCAACCACCATAGGTGTACTAACAAGAGATGAATCTTCCATATGAAACCTCTTTAAATTTATTATGAAATGCATAGGAAAGAAACATTCTGATGGCTTCCAATCTTGCCATTGGTGTAAAGGTTTCATCAAAATCCTATCCTTCAATTTGTGCATACCCCTTACAGACCAATCTGTCTTTATTCCTAAAAATTTGTCCTTGTTCATTCATTTTGTTCTTAAACACCCATTTGGAGCCAATTACATTCTTATCTGCAAGTCTAGGAACAAGCTCCCAAGTATTGTTATTCTCAATCTGATCCAGTTCCTCATTCATTGATTTTAACCAATTTACATCTTTACTGGCTTCATCAAAGTTCTTGGGTTCCACCATGGATATGAAGGCTATATGTGATTTCTTGGTGTCTTTGATTATCCTTCTCCTGGTTTGTACACCTTTTTCTTTCTCACCAATTATTTGACTCGTAGGATGATTCTTTTGAATAATTATGGAGGAAGGGTTTGATGTTGTCTGCTGATTTGAGTCTGCCTGAGTATTTGTGTCTTCATCTGAATCAAAGTCTTATTTTTTCTGATTCTTGGACCTGTTCATCTTCAACTTCAACTATATCCTCTGTTGTTAATTCAATATTTCTCACCTCTCTTACTGGGACTCCATAAACTTTTATGTCAATACAATCAACCAATTTATGTAGCCTCTTATTATAGCATATGTATCCTTTACTGTTTGCAACATACCCTAAGAAGATGCCTTCATCAGCCCTGTCATCATACTTTCCAAGGTTTTCATTATTATTCTTTATGTAGCACTTACTCCCAAAGATTTTGAAGTGTTTGATTGAAGTAGGTCTTCCATACCACAGTTCATAAGGTGTCTTGTCACTGTGTGGTCTGAGGTGAGCTTTGTTAAGAATATGGATTGCTGTGTGTATTGCTTCTACCCAGTAGGTTTGACCAATGTTCTTCTCATTCATCATTGACCTGGCCATTTGCTAAATTGTTTTGTTTTGCCTCTCAATTACTCCATTTTTCCGTGGAGTTCCTGGGATTGTGTATTCTCTTTTGATCCCATGTTTATCACGTAATTCCTTGAAATCACTTGACAAAAATTCTCCTCCTCTGTCTGATCTTACAACCTTTAATCTGTTTCCTATTTGATTCTCAGTTAAAGCCTTAAATATTTTAAATTTCTCAAATGCTTCAGCTTTTTCTTTGAGAAAAGCAACCCAAGTGAGTCACGAGTAATCATCAATGATCAACATGAAGTAGTTTTCCTTCCCTGTGCCTTCTTGTCTTGATGGTCCACATAAATCCATGAACTAATTGGAGTGGTTTCTTTGTTGAAGTAGAGCTCTTGGATTTAAACTGTGTCCTGGTTATCTTTCCTACTTGGCAGGGTTTACACAAAAAATCTTGTGGCTTTGATATTCTTGGAAGATCTTTTACTGCCTCAAGATTTTTGAGCTTGATTACATGGTCAAAGTTTAGATGTCCAAGTCTCCTATGCCATAACCATCTTTCATCATGTTTTCTTAGATGACACTCTTCTCTATCTTCTTTCAGCACATATACATTATTATCTCTCCTTATGCCTTTAGCCACCACTTGTCGTGAGTTTACAGAATTTATCTTACAATCTTTGGAAGTGAACACCACTTCACATCCTCTGACACACATTTGACTTACACGGAGCAAATTATGTTTCAGCCCATCTACAAGAAGAACATCCTGGGATTTTCCTTTACCATTACTCAAACTCACCATCCCATTACCCTTGATTTTACCTGGTTCATCATTTCCAAAGGTCACATTTCCTATTTTTCTTTTACTTAGAGACATAAAATTATCATTGTCTCCAGTCATGTGCTTGGAACATCCATTGTTTATATACCAGGGGTCTTTTTTTTTTTGAGCTGAAAGTACTAGACCACATTTTTCACTATCTTTCTTTTTCAATGTGCTGGCATTTCTAGCTAAGGGTTTTATCCTTGGATCTTCTTTGTAATTCTTCAGATGGAAGTTTGCAGCTTTGTGGCCGAAGTTATGACAGTTATAGAATTCGAGCTCATTGTTCAATAGGTCAAAGTGATTGGTGCAAATTTGTCTACTCATTGGCTGTTTAGTTCTATGTTGCAAAGATTTCTTATTTCTTGATCTCCTCAGTTGCATGTCTCTAAAATTAATTTGACAATTTTCAATCTTATGACCAAAATTAGAGCAGTAAAAACAGTAACCATGGAAGAAATTTTGGTACTTGAAGGATGTCCTTCTTCCTGGAATTTGTTGCTCCATCTTCTGATATCTTTTTTTTTTTATCAGGGATCATCTTGTCTTTATTAATTTTTTGTGGTGGAGTACTCACATGGTCTGATTGTCTATTGACTTGGAACTTGATCATATTTACCGGCTCTTTGCTTTCTAGTTGTTTGCTATTTGAACCACTTACATAGCCTAAACCAGTCTTCAACAAAGGTGATCTCTGTTTTCTCAGAATGTCATTTAGTTCTGCTAAGGCTTTAATACTTGGAAGATTTTGGAGATATAATTCTTTAAACTTCTCCATCTCTTTCCTAGTTTTTACTACCTCTTCTTCCAAGGCTTCACATCTTGCCTTCTTCTCTGATAACTATTGTTTCAGAATGTCCTCTATTTTATTTTCCTCTCCTAATTCCACTTTTAGTAGGGAAAAGTCTTCATCAGATTTTTTACTGTCTTTCTCGAACTGTATCAACAATTGTTTTTTCTTTTTCTTCTTAAATTCGAGTCTAGCAATTTCTTCTAGGGCACTGATCAATTCTCCTTCCAAGTCAACCACAACTTCTTCATCATTAACATCACTTCCTATGCCTTTTTTATCATAATCCTCTTTGGCCATAAGCATAAATTTATTAACCTTATCTTCACAGGAAGAATCACTATCTGTGTCTCCCGAAGAGTCATCATTGTTTACACATAGACTTTTCTTTTTACAAAATCTCTTGGATTTGTACTTCTCTTCACCTTTAGATTTATGGTCCTTCTTCTTGTGTGGACACTTAGATGCAAAGTGACATATGTTTTCATAGTTAAAGCATTTGAAGGGAAACTTTCCTTGGTACTTGCCTGATCCTTTCTTTAGTCTTCTCACAAATTTTTCTTCAATTTCATCAGGCTCAGAATCCTCATTCTTATTTGCTTTAAATGATGCTTCTCTAGAGGTGGGTTTATCCTTACTAATACTCATTTCATAAGCAGTTAAAGTTCCTAGAAGTTTATCAATAGACAAAGTCTTAAGATCATTCAGTTATTCTATTGTAGAAACTTTTGGATTAAATCTATTTGGTAGAAATCTTAAAATATTCTGAACTAAAAATACATATTCAATCTTCTCACCAAGACCCTTCATGGAATTCACAAGCTCCTCTACTCTTCAGAAAAATTTATTAACTATTTCATCCTCATTCATCTTTATTTGTTCAAACTGTAATCTGTAGGTTTGAAGCTTAGCATCCTTTACCTTCTCATTAACTTCATAACTGCTAATGAGTTTGTCTCACATTTCTTTGGCAGATTCTAAGTGCATGACTTTTAAAAATTTTGCTTCTGCAAGCCCACTCAGAATAGCATTCATAGCCTTAGCGTTGAAGCTGAATTCTAGCTTGTCATCCTTATTAGCTAGTACAAATGGCCTTACATAACCAATCTCTACCACATCCCAGACATTTTCACCTAAAGCCATTATGTAGGTTCTCATCCTAACTTTCCAGAAGGCAAATTTTGTTCCATTGAATAGGGGGGTCTTATTGGTTGAATTTCCTTCATGACTTGTCATGTTTAAGCTTAGTGATCTACCTTTAAATAAAAGGAACCTGCTATAATATCATTTTTTGGAAATAATAAGACAACTGAGAGGGGGGTGAATCAGTTGTTACTGTGCTTAAACAATTTTATGCCTATTAAAATGTTATTAACCTTATTCAATTGATCATCAAGATTATGCAAGTCATGAAAAAAAAAATAATAAACATCAATCACACACATGATATACACAAAGATAGATATTCATGAAGAAACCCATAAAGGGAGAAAACCTCTTTTTCTTGGAATGATAGGCAGTCTTTTATGTTTTGTACACCATCAATCTTTGAACACCAACTCAAAATGAGGCTACAACCTCTTCTTTAATAAGTTGCAACTTGTTGAGAGCACCAACCCTCTGGTTTCTCTAGCACCCACTAGAAGGAGGCACCAACTCCATGAGTGTTCCAACACCAACTGGATGGAAGCACCAACTTCCATTCACACAGGCACCAACCTGTATAATAGAGAACAATGGTTCTCCCTTGCACCACCCTACCACCCTGGTTTTTTCTGGATGCAACCAAATGGAAGCTACAAATCCCTGTGTTCAAGCACCCACTTGAAACTCTGAGGACAACAGTCCTTCCTAGCACCTCCCTAACTCCCTGAAATATAAATATTTTCTTTATGAAATTTATTACGGTGATACAATATTTATCAATGGCTTACCAGTCTCATCACTATTTTGCTACACTGTTATGCTCTGTCTGCATCAATGTCCTCCTCTCACATAAGCTTGCGCTTTCTGTTCTTCTTCATTTTATGCTCTTTGCACCATGTCCATTCTATGCACTATGCCTCCTCATGCTCTTCACTGTGCCATTGATCTTCCCTTCAGGTTGTTCATTTCATCTCATCCTACCCACACCATATCTTTAGAAAAAGAACACCCTCTTCTCTTTTCTACGTAGTTTTCTCATGCTGAGTCCTCTGCATGATCATTATAACAACTCTTCGTCTTCTCTGGTAGTTATGCTGAATGTGTTCATCATCAGTGGCTATTTTCCTGAGATTCTTTGGATTCTCTAGTAGTCACAACTCTTCGTCTCCTCTGTCAGTTATAGTCAGTTGATTTTGGCTTCTTTGGCTTCTAAGCCCCTTCCTTCATGTGACCACTAGTGGTGACCAAACGCCTATTCAAAAGTTGCTTCTCGATCTTGGTCTAGTGAGTGCTAGCTTCGTTTCTCGATATGACCTTGGGTTATAAACTTCACGTGACCACGTGATTGCAAGCATGTCCATAGGCAGTTTGAGGGAAACCCACTTTTCACCTCGTAATTCACTATGAGCCTCCATGTGTCCTTTCTCCAAAACCGTGGTTTCGATTACAACCCGCTCAATACAAATTAAGACCCAAGCATGTTCTGGCCTCACAATGTGACAGGACCGTCGATCTCATGATCTTGACGGTGCTCTTGAATGGATGGTTCATATCTATCCTTTCATGATCTACAGATCATATCTAACCTCCCTAAATCAATAGTTGTGATTTAATTCGTGATTTGGGCTTTGAGAGTTTCAAATCTCAAACCCTTCTTTCTTACGTACGCCAATCTTCTAGAGTTGATGATCTGCTGACACATGTCCTTCTCAATTGATAGATCTTCTTCTACTTCGGGACTTTGACCTTTTAACTAGGTCAATGGTTCTGTGTCCCCTTTCTCGATCAATAGTCGAGATCTCCTCTAGGTTTTCTCACTTCTGAAATCTCAAATCTCAAACTTTACTTCCCCTTGAAGTATGCGGATTACTGCAACATATCCTCTTGCTGACGTGGTCTGCCACATTTCCTCTCAAATCAGACAATTGAGGGTTACTTTGGGTCTTTACCCGGAGTCCATAGGATCATGCCATGTCTTTTCTGGATCAGACAACCCAGATTAGCTTTGGATGATATGACGCTTGAGATCTTCTTTGGACGATCTGACGACTGAGATTTACTTCGGATGATCCGACGGTCCAGACATCTTTTCTGGATCAGATGACCTAGATTCGCTTTGGATGATCTGATGCTTTAGATCTCATTCAAAAGATCTAACGTTTGAGATTTATTTCGGATGATCCGATGGTCGACAATTTATTTTGGATCTTCGGCTCTCCGGGCTTCAGGTATTTTAGTTCTCAAACTGACACTCTGGATCAGACAACCTAGATTCTCTTCAGACGATCTGACGCTTGAGATTTTTTTCAGATGATCTTACGACTGCGATCTTCTTCGGATGATCCGATGGTCGAGAATGTATTTTGGCTCTCTGGCTCTCCGGGCTTTGGGTTTTTCAAATCTCAAACTAAAAAATCTAAAGTGATATTTTTTTAGATCTTAACCTCCTCGCATATTTATACCTGAACTAAATTTTGTTTGTTGGTCATGATCCTAGATCAATGGCTTGATCTGTCTGCAATGCAATTCTTCTATCTTATCATGTCCTTCCACTTAGAATGATCCAATGACTGACAAAAATTCACATAAATGAGATATTATATCTTTTACCTCGCTTATCCTATCCTTCCACTTTAAAATGATCCAACGACTAGCGGGAATTCAGATTTGATACAACAACTGATGGGTATTCGGATAATCAAATTCTCAACCCTTTATCCCCGCTTACATTTTAGTACTATGCTTTCCCTTTGTAGCTTTGATCGCTGCATACTATTCGCTTCTCCTCCTGAGCTTATGCTTTTCCTGTTTTCCATCGCCGCTGCCATTATTGCCATCAATGAAAAGCACACGCTTCCTATAAAACATGCCAACAAGACCTTCTCTTTTTCCTCCAAACATGAGACACACTTGGGATGCTCCCTGGCCTTGAAGTTGCATGATTTCTTTTGGTGGATTGTTTTGGAGAATGATGGCACATGATCATGCTTCTTGATTGCCTATAATTTCCATGATCATCCATTTTTCTTTGAGATATAGATGTTGACAGTTTCCTAGCACTACCTGCTTGATTGGTTCCAAAGACTTTGTTGAATTGATTATGCAACATCTTTAATATCCAAAGTATCTCTTCCTAAGCCTTTATAATCCTTTCATTATCAACACTATAGCTCTACACTTTTCTATGCAGACTTCTCATAGTTACAAGCTCCTGCCTGTCTCTTCTTCCATTTGACTCTATCTCAACATTACCCATGCTGACATGCAGACCTCCAATCTCTTCTTCATGTTTGTAAGATCTCTAAGCATAATCCATAACTCCATTCCTCATATAAGAACCAAATTTTCTTTCACATACCTCTAATTTTGCAAGAAATTGTTGTTAGAACATGCATAGCATAAAACATTTCATCAATTAGAATATAGGTTATTATTTATCCCAATTTATGAAGCAAACAATGCACCAAATCAAAATCTGATTCCTTAGATGCATTCCTCTCTGAAATAGATTTCCAATGGTTGTACTCATGCCTCAATTTGAGTTCTAAGTGAAAATTTACAATATTCACATGCTGCAATTTTCCACACTTTCATTGCTACAAAAATCTCTTTATTAATTTCTGGAAAATTTTATTTTCCAATTTAGAATTATGGATTGAAATATTTTTTCTACTCCTCAATACCTTTCCAACAACAATTTGCTTGTTCAAATCCATGCTCCGAGTTAGAAGTCATGGTCTGGAGAAGTTTAGGTTGTTTTACCCAATTTATCCTTGTATGCTATGTTAGGGTCCTATAATTTTATAGGATAATCATTATGCTGATTGATATCCATTTTTTTTTAGTGATTTTGATTTCAAGAAAAATTTGAAAGGGGATTGTCAAAACACCCCTTGTTTGAATAAATTTGGGTATTTCTACCTTAGGAAAATAAGTCCATGGTGTGAAATTGGAAAAGGTAAGCTTAGCACTACCCATTACATGTTTTTATCCTAAGTTTATAACGGATAAGACATTTTGTCGTGTAGTGGGTAATTCCCACACACGTTGTCAGTGGCGGCATCCATCATCTCCAGATCAATGTTCCTCGGGCTATTTCGGACCCCCCTGACCTTTCTGCCTTTAACGATGGGGGGAGGGGGGTCTAGAAAAGCAATTTCCCTCACCTCGGGCCCACCTAACGTGGAATCTCCTCGTTATTTTAGACGCCCCCTTCCTAATTCTGCTTACCACCTACCCCCCCTCCACAATTTTTCCAAAACACAACCCAATACCACTTACATTCCCTACTTACACCTGTACCCCACTCACTATACTGCATAACCTCCCGCCTATCACATCATCCATCTATATGACCACTCCCCTCACACTTGTCTCCTCTCACTACCTGCCACCTATCCTCTCATTCCCGATACTGTCCACCTCTCTTCCTACACTTCCCCTCTCTTTACATGTCACTTTCTCTACCTATCCCTATCACTTACACTCCTGCATCTACTCATCCCATCTCCACTGGACACTTTCCCCCACGTCATCCTATTCATAGGCAATCACATTTTCCCATGATCTTTTGACTGACAACTATTCTGTAATGGTCCCACTAAAAAGACATCATGGCAGCCAGAAGGTAAAATATCTCAATTTTCAAACATCATCTGACCGTCCATATCAAACACAGATTAACGCCAGTCGAGTACTTCGGATCTTGCAACTTGTTTAAGGTTTATTCATGTTCCAATATGTCAGTGGTCATATTTTTGTCTTGGTCAATCTTCCACTTCAGATTTCGGCCTTCGGGTAATAGCTTTTCCATTGACTCTTCTTTTCCAAAAGCCCGAAGCCCCGAATTCAAGGTTACGTGTCAGTGGTCAAAGTTATGTTTTGGTCATTCCTCCACTTCAGATTTTGGCCTTCGGGTAATAGCATTGATTCATTTCACCCGAAGCCTGAAGGCCCGAAGTCAGGGTTCCTCGTTCCATAATCATTGTTTCAAGTGGCAAGGTTTCTTTTGGTTTATGATTAATTGCAAGTGTTTCAAAAAGGCTCCTTCTACTTCACGGGAGATGTGGACATTTGAGAATCCACAGGTTTTGATAAACAATCAGAGGATAAGAATAGGTGACAATAATAAGTTCAAGGTGGACTCTAGCTCCACCAAGGATAGTGAATCATGGTATATGTTTTGATATCATGATAAAATCCCACATTCAGTTCTTGATCACAGTCACTAATAAAGACCAGTAGCTAAGTAGAAGTCAAAGACCGATCGTCAACAACCTCCATCAAACGAGCAGGCAGATCCAAGATCCAAACATAATTCATCTATAAGCTCCAACATTCAAGCCCCCTGGCAATTTGTTTCATAGTGATTGCATCTAAAGTTTATTTTTAGTTAATCAAATCAAACACTAGAAATCCGAACAAATCCTAAAGATTCCTATATTTTTGTAATTAGATATGCCGTTAGATAAGATATATCCTGCTCATTTATGACAAGATCTTTGTAAATAAACTTATAAATACTTCGCATTTCAAAGTATGAAGGGTCGATTGGGACCTATTATGTAGGATATGATCAATATTGTAAAGTATCTCACATAGCCTCCTTTGATCAATTTTCAGTAATACAGTTGTAATTATAGGATTCCAGTGTCACTTAAGTTGGTGAAGTGCATCTGTCTATGTATATGTGTTTTCATTGTTTTTCAGCTATTATCCATAACATCTGAATTATTCAATAGAATATTAGGAGAAAAATTTATTTAAATGTACACTCTGCCTCTAGCTGTGAATAATTTCCATGTTTTCTACTAAAAGTTCAGTCCCATAATTCTTAATTGCTCTGGTACAATCCTATTTTCTCAACGTTTTTTCACATCACTCAACAATCTTAAGAATCCAATAAAGTGCCTATCCTACCTTGTAATGTTTCCTGTAGAAACTTCCTTGATTTAACTAAGCCAGTGAATCCATTACCCAATGGCCGATCTTCCCTGTTCCAACCAACAATTCAAAAAAACAAACCATGTACTATCATAACTAGCCTAAAATTCCTTGCCAACAAAGCTAAATCTTATAGAGAGATCCCTCTTTGACTCTAGGAGGGCTAGATCCTGGATTCCAAAGTGGTTTTTAGTTGCCTCTGTCAACTTCTTCCTCAACCTGAGAAATTACAGAGTGCTAACATGCTACATGTGTCTTCTTTTGCTCCCTTCCTATTTTTACATACCCAAATCCTAAATCTGGCTCCATTTTTATATACAGAAGTTATTCCCTCTAGAAGTAATCTGAAACTGAAATTTTACCCTTACTGTTTTGATTGTAGCTTTCTCATCCAAGCTCTGTTTTGTGAAATTATTAGTTCATGGGAAAGCTCTCCTTGAGCTATTTTATTTGAGCTGCAAAGATAGAATGTACCTTGGTACATCTGTTTTTGTGGGTTTTGATTGGATAAAAACATCATTTAGGGCCTCAAAATCGCCCCACAAGTTAATGACCTTAAAAAATCTGAAAATTTTCATATAAATATGACTATTTTTCTACTATAAAAACCTTTTAAAGATGAGTTTTTGACCTCAAATCCCATGGAATTTGAGTCTTTGATTAATGCTCCATCAACCATCGACAATTGACGCTTTCCTTTGGATGCACATAACATTTTTCGTAATTTCCAACCTGACAGTTAGTCATCGACTTATTCCCTCGACAACCAATTCACAACACATTGCTAAGCTGCCCGACCCAACCATCAGCTGTCGACCGTCGATGATTTCCATTGGTGAATGGAACTCCTCACTAATTTGGCTGACACCTGACCATTGACCCATTGGCCATCGACGATCCCCATTGATTTTTTAAAACACTTCCCCAATTCGTTTGACTCGACCATTGACCATCAACCACTACTAGGTTTGCATGGCAACTTCTGACATGGCATGACACATAGATGTTGATGTGGCATGACACATCATCTTGATGTGTCAAATTAGCTGATGTGGCATGACATGTGGATTCTGACATGACATGACATGTGGATGTTGACGTGGTATGATACATCATCACCCTCTTTCCTTCATCGAACATCGATCATTTCTCTTGGATGACCCAAACACCCCGCCGAATAGGCCTATGCCCAACCATTGGCCCATCAACCATCAATGACTTATCTTGCTTGATTCTAAACACTTCATTGAATTGGTCGACACCCAACCAATGACCCATTGAAAATTGAAGATTTTTATTTCTCAATTCGAAACACTTTGTTGAATCAATAGACAACCGACCATTGGCCCATAAACGATTAATGATTTCCATTGGTGACTAAAAACAATTCGTCAAATTCAACTGATGCCCATCCATCAACCCATCGATGATTTCCTTTGGTCAAATCAACTCTTCACCAATTCAGTTGACCTGACCATCAGTCGTGTCAGTGAGTTTTGATCGAGAACTTCAACACTTAGTGATTTTTGATCAAATTCCATGTGAATCTAAGTCATCGATCTTCAATCCAAGATGTTTTTGACCATCAATCGACTCCCTCCTTCCAAACCCCAAAAACTAATCTAGATTGTTGATCTGATCTATTTTCCAAATGGTTGAAACTTAATCTTGGATGTTGATTCACTTAACCTTCCAAATGACTGAAACCTTAGGTATTTTTAAATTTATCATAGTAAATCTTGATCTTAGATCTTGAGATCAAATAGGATCTCGCTTGTCAATTCATTGAACTCTATAAAACACTACAACGACCATTAAAATTCAAATTTCAACCTTCCAGGTCGAATTTAACTCTGCAAATCTACAAATCTCTCCATTAAACTTCCCTTAGACATTCCTGATTCATTTAAACTCATATTTTTCCCACGAATTTGGGCATTTCACTCTAATTTTATCCATTTTACCCCAAACTTGCACATACAGAAGTATGCAATAGCGAGTTACTCAAAATCGCACTGGTTCAACCCCATACAAGATCGATGTTTGAACGAGATGCTCTAATACCATAATGTAACGTCCCCCATCTCAATCAAGGGACATTACGAAGTGGAAAACTCACAAAAATGAAATTTCTGCTAAATAATTAAATTCTTGTAGGTTCCAGCTATGATTTACATGCATATTTAACTGTTGTATATTATTATTAATTACATGCATCTACAACACTATAAAATTATACACAAAATGCAGCTAAGAAAATCAACACAACAACATATAATATTTCTCAAACATAGAGTTCATGCACAACAAATTAAAACTCATAATACAATAGAAACAAGATAAAAACTTGTCTTTTATAAACAATTGTCCAACTAGCTGCTTGGGACAGATGATCCACCTAACCATATATTTGTTGTTCCAAATCTCAACAACAAATCACCCCCGATCTTAGGCTAGTTGTAGCACACCCATGGCAGGGTGTGAAACTTTCACGCTTCTTAAGAGAAATCAATGTCCTCATTTGGGGATTCTACTCCATTCTACTCTTCCAGGGATTTCCAGCCATGGCCTCCATGCTCCGAACCGAGATTAGAATTGGAAAATATCCTCTTCTAAGTCCTTTGGGTCCTTCCATTCCCCTTATACTTTCATATGATTGTGAGCTATGACCAGACGCCAAAACAACATGCACCAAGACAACCACCGTAGGAATTCCCCCAGAATGGCAATTCTCCGAAGTTCACAATCTGATGCCGCATGTCCTTGGGGATTTCGATGGTCCTGACTCACTTCGGGACTTCGGTGTTCGAGAGTCCTAGACGCTCACACAACCTTTCCTCTCGAAGTACTCTGTACTCGGAGTTCTAGATCAGGCGCCATGTGTCTGTTTTAAATCAATGACTTAGTTTCATTTCAGGACTTCGACGTTCGGGTGATCCGAACGTTCCAACAATCCGTCCTCTCGAAGTACTTTCTTCCATAGTCAAGGATCATGTGCCACACATCATTCCTAATCAATGGTAATGGTTTACTTCAGGATTTCGGCATTCAGGAGTTTCTACCTCTCCACACTCGCTTTCTCCCGAAAGTATTTCACCCAAATTTAACGATCTATTGATGCATGTCTCCCACGAATGAAAGACTATAGATGAATTCGGGACTCCATGCTTCGGGAGTTCCAAAGTATTCACCAACACAAATATTTGGAGTGAAATCCTTCCGTAGTGTCACATATTCGGACACGTGTCCCCCACTATCAATGGTCAAGATGAACTCCAACACTTCAGCCTTTGAGAGTTCACGCTTCTTGCCACAAGGTTTCATACGAAGTGACTTTTCTCTGAAGTGGAAGATATTCTGACACCTGTCCTCTGAGATCGATGACTCAGGTGAACTCCGACCTCTGAGCCTTTGGGAGTTCTCATTTCACACAATCCATTTTCCTCCGGACCATTAAACCTCTGAAGCGAAGGATCTGGTGCCATGTGTCTCCTGTCACTAACGACTAGAATGGACTTTGACACTTCAGGACTTTGGGAGGTTGACTCACTCTTTGACTTAAATCTCTTGAATTGGTCAACATTGAGTTGACCACGGTCTAGATCTAATGGTTCTGATCTATCCATGCAGACCCTAGATCGACGGTTCACAACCTCCTCTCAGGGTCTTACTTTTGTGCAACTCTTGGCAACACCATCAATCAACACATTCCTTCCCATGTGCTCTTGATATGATACCCACCTTCCCTCAATTGAACGATCGAGAGGGGTCTCGAAGGATCCACACATCCACGGTCCACATTACTTCGCTACTTCATTCTTCGAGGGTTTTGGTGTTACTAAGCCTCTATTCTCTCGAAGTGGTTATCACCGGACTAACTAACTCCTAGATCTGATGTTCAGGATGGCTCTCGGGCATCCTCAGATCTAAGGCCAGCTTCAGGACTTCAGGACTTCGGGGATTTTACCTCCCTTATGATGAACTCTCTCAATTCTTCGAATCGTGAAGTCTGAAGGACTTAAGCAGTTAACTCTCGTTCCCTTTCTCATATCTAATGGTCACAACAGACCTTGGCTCTTCCTGAACAAATCTCGTTCATTCATCTTCCATACAAAGGAACCTTCCCTATTGATACTTCAATGTCTCTATCCTTCCTAAGATTTGTTATCTCTGAAAGGCTTAAGATCTTTGCGCTCCTTCTGTTGAACTTAACACTTAGAAGAATTCTTTCGCACACCCCTTGCGTTTGTTCATCAACTGTATAACTTAAGTGGTTCTCAGTCAATGCCTGCCTCGCAGAGAGCCTATGCATACGTGCACTATCTATCCTGAGGTTTAACGGACTCCTTTCTCCAAAGGACTCAGAACGACTAGGAGTGTCGACATGCATATGTGAAACTGTACCCAAGGTCGACGAACTCAGAGTTCGTGGCTCTAGCTTAAACCACCATAGGGCTCAAGAATTTATGAGTACAAGTCATGTCTGAACCATATAATTTATTACTTTCCTAATTACACAATCAAGCAAAAATAAAAGGGATACAATATAACCATTAAGAAATCATGCACATCCCTGAAAACATTCACAGTATATCCAATTTTATTACACATTTACAACTCAATTACACAGGGTAGGAGAATACTTATCTATTACAAGTTGCAGGCAACTAACTGACTGTGGGTGTGTTCCTTTCCACCCAAATATAGGCTTAGAGGCATTCATCCTTATCACTCTAGCCACCCCTGTGCCAAGCCATGATATCACTAGGGAACTATGCTATCTCTCAGAGACCTTCTCTCTATCACAGTATCCCTGCGAGGTTTACCAGATGCTTCCTCAGCATCAAGCTCACGTTCGGGTCCTTTAGGTCGTGTTCTATGCACTTCCTTTCATTTCATGCATCTCCTTCCAATATTTCTCTCTCGTCTGATGTCTCTCCTCTTACCACCCCCCTATATGTATATTACCTTCCTTCTTTAGGGAGGTTTCTGACCTATCATGTTCCTTCTGTCAGAAGGAATCTTGGGTTTGCAGGTCTCTGTGGTACTTTGGGATGACAACCCCTGTTTCCATTCATGGAGGTGGTTGACTATTCAACCACCAGTCCTTTCCTTCATTAATTGATTCTTTCCTCTAGATATATCATGGCTCGTACTTCAAGGCTTCACCTCCCCAATAGCCTGTTATGGGAAATTTATCAATAATACATTTACATCATCCACGTGCCTTAGCATGGTAATCCTATTTTATGATTAATTACAGTATGGGGGAAACATGGGTGTTACATTCCCCTCCCCCTTAAAAGGAACAACGTCCTTGGTGTTCTTTCTCAATAACATCTGTTATGAACTCCTCATCCAGCTGCTTTAGAAATCTCGATCATCTTTCATGGTCGGGTCCTTTCCAGACTCTTGGCCTTCGTCACCTGTCTTTAATAAATTATTGGACAACAAGCACATTAATCACAAATTTATGCGAAATCATCTTACTATTATTCAAAAATCAAGAGGAAAATTTCATAATCTAGCACAATAATTATCTGCATAGTTTGTGGATTCGTATCCACATGGTTGTCTTGTTATCCATGCCCACTGTTTTTCCTTGACATACACATTGTGTGCATGATCCAAACAGTTTACAAGAAATATCAAGGTCTCCTATTCCTTTTGATCACTCACCCTCCAGGCCTAGGCTCAAGCATCCCCTTCTCTGCTATACAGTCCCTCGAGTGATCCATCTTGCCTTGCCAAGGTTTTCTCGCACAGGAAGAACTACCCATTTGTTATAAAAATAGGACCGTGGAGCAATAAAATAAAACAAATGCGGAAACAAAACACAGAAGATACACAATGCAATAGAGACACAGATTTGCGTGGTTCACCCAGTGTGGGCTACGTCCACCAGAGAAATTGCCAGGTCCTTCCTTTATTATTATCTAGCATATGAAGGGATACAACCTACAACAAACTTGCTGTAACTTCCTCTTCTTTCTCTCACAGTCTCCTATCTCAGAATACAATATTCACCCTCAACCATAGCTGCAATACATTTCCCTCATAAAAGAGGGTTTCCCTCTAGGGAAAAAAACCCTAACATAATCTCTACCATTAGATCTGCGACCTTATAATGAATGGTCCAGATTTATAATGAAATTACAATATACATTTACAAGGAAAATTTTCCTTTGGGGGCTTCTCCCCCAAACCCCCGTTGGGGGCCCGCTTGCCCCCAGACCCCCTAGCCGGGGGGATAGCCCCCCTAAACCCTGCAGAGGGGGTACCCCCCCTCTGCACTCCCCCGAGTGGAAGAGTGTACATACTTTTGGGGTGTAAATACTTCATGAGGAATAAACATGGCTGAAAGCAAGGACCTCTGAATCAGGAAGATGATCAGGCTCCACAACCAACACCATCGTGTGCATGATCCCAATCAATAGTTTACAAGAAATATCAAGGTATCCTCTTCCTTTAGGTCAGTCACCCTCTAGGCCCAGGCTCAGGCATCCCCTTCTATGCTATACAGTTCCTTGGGTGATCCATCTTGCCTTGCCAAGGTTTTATCGCATAGGAATAATTCTAGAGACTTTAGCGAGCCTTACAGTCGAGGCGTCCCTCAGACTTGCTCTGCGGAGGCATTCCTCTGGCTTGTATTACCTCAACACAACATATTCTATGAAATCATGGCTTACCACAAGGTTCTCATGGCTCAATAGTAGCCTTTTTTCATGCTTTTACAGTTTGATAGCCTTCATATGTCCTTTCTAGACAGATCTTTTCTTCTCACTCGTATCACAGGCATACATAAATTCATGAGACGCCATCATAAATTTTAAACTAAAATTTTCCTTGTAAATATGTCACCCACAGATTTACAAATTCCACATTTTGTTTTCATATTTGTTCCGCACAGGAACCAGATTCATAATTATGGGACTTTCCTTCCCATAGCGGTTTGGCTCAGCAGGCAATTGGTCTTCCTCATGGGCTTACAACATTGCCATATTCAAGACCCCTTTGCTTCTTGAAATTTCAACTTCAATCCTCTAAACAAATTGTTAGTTTCCCATGCACTTATATTTTCATTGTACCTTTATAACATCATCACAAACAATTCTTAAATTGTGCATGTTAATAGTCAAATCACTTTTATCTATTCGATGATACAAGAAAAAGGAAATTCCATTCCTTACACATGCATCGGTTTAGTATATCAACTTTTCAAAATGAAATTCATATACCAATTAACTTTAATGAATGTGCCAACATTCGTGGCCACATTCATACCCAATGCACCCTTGCATCGATTTTAGGTTATCACTTTTTAGGTTAGGCACTCTTTCCAAGGTGTGGTTGAATTCAACCAACTTATTACCATATGGACTCCTTGTCCATATTTATTATTTTAGCAGAACCATATTTTCTGCTTTGAATCGATCACAACCCTAATATTGTCATTCATGAAACTCCAGTTTTCACATGAATGCCTTTAATCATTCTTCCTTCATTAATAACCAGGCTACCAACACTCATGGCCACCCAAATTTTTTTCCTTCAACGCTTACATAATGTAAGTAAAACATTGGAAGGTCCTCCTTCCTTACTGAAAAATCCATTGTCTTCCATCTTATGCAACATGCATTCCCTCAATGCATTCCATGCAACGTGCTAACTATGAGCACCTTTATTCCCAGAGAACCAGTCCCCGTGACCATAGTCTAATGTAGATTGATAAAATATACTTTCCTTGACTGGCCCGAATGAACTCTATTTTCTCTTCATGCGATCGAGAGTTGTGACCTTAGCTCTATTCTCTTCAAGTGCTACCCTTTCAACTCTCGTGTTCGGGTGCCATGATCCTAGCTAAACCCCTTATCTGCAATTCGATGCCGAAGATCTGTCTTCCCCCAGATCCAATGGCAGCAAGGGATTCCAGAACCTCAACTAGCTCGCAGTTTAATTCTCCTTCTAATCTTCGCAATGGATACAAGATGTTTGATCTATGATCGGATCCCAAACTCAAAACAAAACTATATTGAGTTTATTTTACGGGTATAGGTTCCGACATTAACTCTCTTGCATATAACTTCCTTGCAATGAATATAGGTCGTCGATCTTATCCCTAGATCGATTCTCTCCACATGATTCCAAACATAACAATTCCAACATAGAAGTATTTGACTGAGAGCTTGATTTTTCGAGTCCAACCACAGAACCCAATCACAGTACGAGTTTATGTGGAATTAATGCATGGGTTCCTTACAGGTCCACCCACTGATTGAAAGGAGTTGATCAATTAGGCTTGGTCAAAGCCCCACCAAGCAAAGGAAGTAAGGACATAGCAATAATTCAGTTGGGTTGAAATCCCTAGGCTGTGTGGAAGGAGTGGGAAAAAGGGGAGAGCCCCTAACTCCTTTCTTGCTATGTGAAAATGAAGAAGTTGATTTAGTAATAAAAGTAAATGTTTGGACACCATGGTGATGATCATTGTATTACTACAGAAATAGTTGAGAATTGTATGTATTACATTCATGAAAACCTTTGAGGGTAATGTGATGAAGTGGATAAAGATATGCTAGGAAATTTTGAAGATGTTTTACGGAATTGAATGGTATGCATGAAAATTTTGAAAGGAAATTGTATTTCATGGATACCCAGGTAGGGTATGGACCAGGAAGAAAATCCTGATCGAATCAGGTTAATAGAGAAATTGAAAAAGGAGATGAACGCAAGCCATTCATCAGAATGAAATTGATCTCTTTCATCATATTGACTTCAAGATCCACTGAAGTTAATGGATCAAATGACAGTCGTTCGATAAGATCGATGACCCATATTCATTGTGGAGATTGAATAGGCACATAGGTTAACAACGAAGCCTATGCTCGCAATTTAAATTCAATATAGTTTTGTTTTGATTTTGGGGTTCGATCGTAGATCAGATGACCTGTATTGGTTGCAGAGCGCAAAGGAAGAATTAACGGGCGCACTAGTTCAAGGCCCGCAATCCACCTACATCATTGATCTTGTCGGGATGGATGATCAATAGCCACGATTAAAAGAGTTGGGCGATCACTTTTCATATTACGGAGATTGAACTCAAGAGCGAGCGCATTGGGGATTCTACAACCCATGTGAACCATTGATCTGCGAACAATCGGTGGGTGGACCTGTAAGAGAGTTCGCAGATCAACGGTTCACACTGATTGTTCACAGATCAATCAAGAATGGAGTTAACCATGCATCCATGGTATTCATTCAATCTTGGAAAGTGTTATGCTTGCCTCACATTTCACTCATCAGGGAAACCATATTGGGCCTTTAGTATACTTATACTCTTACACCATTCATGTGCATCACTTGCAAATTTAATATCATTCGTACCTAACTGGTATTAATATCAAGCTTCATATCAAGAAGCTTCACAATGCATTAAATCCATGTATTCAAGAATACACACACAACTAAGTATTCATCATACTAGCTTAGTTTTATCATTAGTGTTCTTTAGTTAGAGATTACAGTCGCTTACATGACTAATCTCAGAGTTATAACTCATACTCATGTTGCCTTCTCTTTATGGTAATAACCAACTAGGGTCACTTTCCCTTTTTATACTATAACAACTGGCAAGAAAAACTTCTTGCCTCAACTTTTATAGGACTTTACCCATCTCATCTTTCCTCTGGTCATGAGGATTTATATACTCCGAGTTTAATACAAAGCAGTAATTATACTGCCAAGGATCCTAACTTATCCTATCAAATTCCTTTAATCCCATGACTCATGCATGAGCCAAAGTAGACCAAATGTTGTAACCATGCTCTAATACCAATTTGTAACACACCCATGGCGGGGAGTGAAAATTTCGTGCTTCTTAAGAGAAATAGATGTCCTCATTCAGGGATTCTACTCCATTCTGCTCTTCTAGGGATCTCCATCCACAACCTCCATGCTCTGAATTGAGCTCAGAACTAAAAACTATCATCTTCTAAGTCCTTCGAGTCCTTCCATTCCCATTATACTTGCATATGATCATGAGTTGTGACCATGCGCCAAAACAACAGGCGCCAAGACAACCACCGCATGAATTCCCGCGAAATGGCAATTCTCTGAAGTTCACAATCCGATGTTGCATGTCCTTGGGGATTTTGATGGTCCCGATTCAAACGCTCACACAAACTTTCCTCCCAAATTACTTTGTACCCGAAGTTCTATATCA
The DNA here is from genome assembly GCA_000966675.3 of Picea glauca. Classification (NCBI taxonomy): domain Eukaryota; kingdom Viridiplantae; phylum Streptophyta; class Pinopsida; order Pinales; family Pinaceae; genus Picea; species Picea glauca. The sequence continues at coordinate 380,832 of JZKD02S1758670.1, forward strand.
GGCGCCACACGTCCATTGTAAATCAACGACTTAGTTTCATTTCGGGACTTCGACATTCGGGTGATACAAACGTTCCATCAATCCGTCCTCCCAGAGTACTTTCTTTCAAAGTCAAGGATTGTGCACCATGTGTCCTTCCCGATCAACGATAATGGTTTACTTTGGGATTTCGACATTCGGGAGTTTCTACCTCTCCACACTCGCTTTCTCCTGAAAGGCTTTCACCCAAAGTTAACGATCTATCGACACATGTCTCCCAAAAATAGACGACTACATATCACTTCCGGACTCTATGCTTCAGGAGTTCCAAAGTACTCACCAACTCAAATCTCCTGAGTGCAATGCTTTCGGAGTGTCAGATCTTTAGACACACGTCCGCCACTATCAATGGTCAGGATGAACTCCGACACTTTGGCCTTCGAGAGTTCTCGCCTCTTTCCATAAGCTTTCCTATGGAGTGAATTTTATCTGAAGTGGCTGATATTTTGACACCTGTCCTCTGAGATCGACGAATCATGTGAACTCTGACCTCTAAACCTTCAAGAGTTCTCACTTCACACAATCCATTTTCCTCTGGAGCACTAAACCTCTGAAGCAAAGGATTTGGTGCCACATGTCTCCTGGATTTAACCACTAGGATGGACTTCAACACTTTAGGAATTTGGGAGGTTGAATCAATCCTCAACTTAAATCTCTCAGAGTTGGTTAGCGTCAGGTTGACCACAACCTAGATCTGATGGTCCTGATCTATCCATGTAGACCCCAGATCGATGATTCGCAACCTCCTCTCAGGGACTTAATATTGTGCCACTCTTGGCAACACCATCACTCGACACGTGCCTTCCCACGTGCTCTCGATATGATACCCACCTTCCCTTGATCGAATGGTCGAGAGGGGTCCTGAAGGATCCATATATACATGGTCCGCATTACTTCACTACTTCATTCTTCAAGGGTTTTGGCGTTACTAAGCTTCTATTCTCCTGAAGCGGTTATCTCTGGACTAACTACCTCCTAGATATGACAGTCAGGATGGCTTCCGGGCATCCTCATATCTAAGGCCAACTTTTTGATTTCGAGGATTTTACCTCCCTTATGATGAACTCGCTCAATTTGTGAAACTCGCGAAGTCCGAAGGGCCCAAGCGGTTAACTCCCGCGTAGTTTCCCATATCCAATGGTCACAACAGACCTTGCTTCTTTCATAAAAGATCTTGTTCATTCGTCTTCCATATAAAGTAACCTTCTCTTTATATACGTCATTCTCGCTATCCTTCCTGAGATTTGTTAGCTTTGAAAGGCTTAAGAGATTTGCGCTCCTTCTCTTGAAATTAACACTTAGAAGAATTCTTCTGTGCACCCCTTGCGCTCATTCACCAACTCTATAACTTAATTAGTTCTCGGTCTCTACCTACCTTGTAGAGAGCCTGTGCATACGTGCACTATCTCTCCTAAGCTTTAATAAACTCCTTTCTCCAAGGGACTCAGAATGACTAGGAGTGTCGACATGCATACGTGAAACTGTGCCCATGGTTGACGAACTCACAGTTCGTGGCTTTAGCTTAAACCACCACAGGGCTCAAGCATTTACGAGTACAAGTCATGTTCGAACCATATAATTTATTACTTTCCTAATTACATAATCAAGCATAAATAAAAGGGATACAATATAACCATTAAGCAATCATGCACATCCCTGAAAACATTCACAGTATATCCAATTTTATTACACAATTACAACTCAATTACATAGGGTAGGAGAATAGTTATCTATTACAAGTTGCATCCAACTAACTGACTCTGGGTGTGTTCCTTTCCACCTAACCATAGGCTCAGAGAAATTCATCCTTATCACTCTATCCACCCCCGTGCCAAGCCATGATATCACTAGGGAACTATGCCATCTGTCATAGACCTTCTCTTTGTCACAGTATCCTTGCGAGGTTTAACAGATGCTTCCTTAGCATCAATCTCGTGTTTGGGTCCTTTAGGTCGTGTTCTTTTCACTTCCTTTCAGTTTTCATATCTCCTTCCGAGCTTGCGCTCTCGTCTGGTGTCTCTCCTCTTACCATACCCCTATATGTATCTTACCTTCCTTCTTTAGGGAGGTTTCTGATCTATCTTGTTCCTTCTGTTAGAAGGAAGCTCGGACCTGTAGGTCTCTGTGGTACTTCAGGCTGACAAGCCTTGTTTCCATTCATGGGGGTGGTTGATTGTTCAACCACCAGTCCTTTCCTTCATTAACTGATTATTTCCTCTAGAGATATCATGGCTCGTACTTCAAGGATTCACCCCCCCCAACAATCAATTATGGGAAGTTTATCAATAATACATTTACATTGTCCACATGCCTTAGCATGGTAATCCTATTTTATGATTAATTACAAGCTGGGGGAAACATGGGTGTTACACTAGTAATACACAAAATAGGGTGGTCTCTCATTGGTCCACTCACAACACATAAAACTCACAACCCACTGATATTCTCCTATAAATATCTTGATTTTCCACCAACGCTCTTCCTCTCGACCTCCCCAACCCAAGGAATGCACCCCTTCACTGATCTCAGTCCCTCGGGCATCCCATTCATTTATCAGGGTCTCTCTAGCACAATTAACCAAGAATCTCTCAGTTTGGAAATCAAGGGAACTCATTGCTAGGAAAACTACCAACAACCAACAACACACACTTGATGTTACAGTGCAACTCACACATGATTTCACTCTTCAGGCCTGATAACCTAGCTCTTTAGTCTTCAGCTCCAAAAATGCTTCAATACGCTCCAGCATGCTCTAGAATTCACCCTCCATGGATGTTCTATCTCCAAGCTCTCTTTCTTTCTCTCTACTTGCTCTTAATGCACCAAACAATGATTGTGTAAAATGTTGTCCCAACCCATACAAATTTCCTCCCTTTGGCTTGCCTTTCTTGACTAACACACTTCCCCAAGATGATTGTACTCATCCCCCATGTGCCCAATAACTATGGAATGTGACTTATAACACCCACCCTCTTGCATGTATTCAAGGATTGGCTTTGGGAACACTCAATTAGAAATTAGAAGGTTCATATATCAATAGAAAATTTAGGAAAACGGGTTGAAATAATATACATGGGTAATTCCCCCTTGGACCCCCTCTTAGGAATTCTCTTAGACCCTCCCTTCTCTTATGGATTAATTCACCCCCATCTTTGTCCATGTCCCCTTAGCAACTGGTGTCACATTTTAATTTTAAAACCTTGAAATGCAATTCATATATTACATCACTTTGGCTATAGCCACACATTATATCTACATAAGCATTAATTCAATTGGGTATTATAGTGGGGATGTTACACTTCTAACCATATTTAAAAAATTCGGGCTAAAAAGAACATGAAAATTTTTGTTCAAACCTTGTAAAACCCTCAAACAACTATTCAAAACTACTAATGATAAATAAGACCTGATGCTTGGCCCAGGTGTTTACCAAATTCCCTACCCCTATGGTAAACCATACATAGGTCAAAATGGTAGAGCCCTTAATACTCGTATTAAAAAGAATATAGCTGACACTACCCATAATCATATCTCTAAATGAGTTGTTGTTGAGCACTCCCATAAATCTAAACACCTAATTTGTTTTGAAAAAACTAGAATCTTAGCCTCAACCTCGTTTTACTCCTCTCACATCATTCATGAATCTCTAGAAATCTAAAAACATCCTAACACTTTCGAAGATGGCTACAAACTTAGCCATTCTTGGAAGCCTACCATTCATCTTGTGAATCAATAAGCCTTGGTTGTTTTTATTTTTGGATTCAAACCATTTTTCTTCGTTCTTACCTTAGTGTTATTTGTTTTCTCTTCACCCTCTCACCCTAAACCTTCCTTTTTCTATTACTCTTCTCGTTATTTGGGTACTCGTTCCTTTCCTTGCTTTCTCTTTAATATTTTTAATTTAATAATTTAATAATTTGCTTATTCTTTATTTGCCAATATTATTATTATATGATTTCCTTATTATCACTTAACTTTCTAATCTTTCTATCTTGCTTTATTATTGTTTTAATATCTAGCTTTGACCACATTACCATATTATATTTCATTTACCCTCAAATATTAACAACTATTTATTTTATTTCTCTCTCCTCAATGGTCATCTTTCAATCCTCAACGTTCATCCTAATTTTCCTATTTTATCTAACCTCTTCAGTTTTTTCTAACAAATAAGCTTTAAGTCCTTGAGGATAGGTGGAGTGTCCACTCAAAATTTTGTATGTTTCAAAATTGCGTACACTGTTTTTATCTAGAAAATTCAAGCAATATGAACAACTATGGAAACCTACATGTTCACAGAGAGAGGATTTCCAAAGAAGTAAGATTTTTTTTTTTTTTTCGAAGTGTCAGAGAAGGTTAAAGGAACTTCAGAGTGTCATCCCAAGATATGAATTTCTCACAGATACATGTTGTTTTGGTGAGCTAAGTGAATTCCTAGCCAATGTATTGGTGGGAAAAGCGAATTCCCTACTAGTGTATTTGCAGGGAAACAATATTTCTTGTTGATACACCCTATTTCGGCGAGAAATGTATATTCTTCACCAATACATAGTGTATTGTCAGGAAATAAAGATATTTTACTTTCTCAAATGATGAAGTTTGGAGAAGAGAAAACTGAAATTTACACTTTAAACGTTTTGCAAGAAAGAGTTTCTAAAGTTTATAGTAGCAAAAAGTAATAGTGGTGGGGGGAGATTTCTTCTCTTAAAGTAATGGTTTCTAGAATCCAAGAGAATAAATTAAGGGAAGGTGTTGTTGCTAGCACAACATGCTGTAAAAGAAGAGCCATCCATACTGTGTGGAAAAACAACCATGAGAGGCCGATGATAGTCATACTGGGTGAAATTACAATTGGACTTCCTAGATCCCTTATTTGAGATATTCCTGGTTTGTTTGTGTTGGAGCTATGGAGGGGATGGAGGTTTAATAAGGAGTGCAAAGAAGGAAATTTATTCCTTTGGGTTGTGCAGACTAATGAGGAAGAGAGGTGGGTGGTTGGAATTGTTGTAGTTTCATTTCATCTCATTAAAAAATATGGGAATTACATTGAGAGATAGGTTGTTATACTTGCTATGATATTTATGTTGGGATATTTCTTGAGATCCTGTGTAAAGGTTAAGGTGATAAATCCTATTACAACTAGATTTCTTAGAGCCCCCAGTTGATGTTTATTTTACCCCTCTACCTAGCACTCGATAGTTAATTCCAAATAAATCAATTATTTAATTAAAGCACAAATTAGTAATCAACTAAACATATAACATAAGCATTAATAAGGAAACAAAAATCTTGCACACACAAACACCAATATTTTTGGGTAGAAACCCCTGGAAACAATCCGGAGGTAAAATCAGTACTTAGATGATTTTATTATAGTCAAATTAGGGCTCCCATAATAGGGATACTGACCCATTGAAATAAATACAACTACAGACAAACCTGACATGGTCTGTTCCATTGTACAACCCTTGAACAACACACTTTTTAAGGTGTACGAACCTTTCCTTAAGAAAACCCTGTGTATACATGCATATCTCCACTGGCGCTCACATACATGTACATAGATATTGTATGGAAACTCCATACAAAACAACTCTTTCCTATGGCTTCACTCGGTTGAAACCCACCTACGACTGCCTTTGTTCTCTCTTCTCCTTGACCTATATGAACTCTAGATGAAATTCCTTCTCCACCTATCCAAGATATTGAATCACAGTCCTTCATGATCAAACCCTCTCTACATCAACACTTGGACGAAATATATTCACCCAATTGGTGATATCTTCTCACTCTCCAATGACTCCACACTAGCAAACGTCCTTCTTTGCTATCTCTATGTAAAACGTCCCACTTTGGTCTCTCACCAAAAGTGTCTTCCTCCTTCACCCTAGCCTTTCTTTTATAATCTCAAGTTATCACTTAACCTAAGCTCCAAAGTGATTGATGACTGAGATTACTTATCACCTCACTTGAGATCAATGGCTAATATTAAATGCCAACTTTTAACATTTCCTTAAATAACTCAATTAATTAATTAAATGACTTTACTTTAATTATAAATATAATTAAAGTAAACTAAAGGATAGAAGGATTTGGATGAGTTCCACATGCAAGACACAAGCACATGTGGAAGTACCTGTCTGATGCTACCATGCATCAACACTCCCTCTTAGCAAGGAAGGTACTTCTCCCACCTAGAGGTGGCTCTGTCTTCACTACCAAATCCACTACCATGGCTGCTCTCTAATCTACTTGATTGGATGCTTCCTTTGAAACAAAATTTATCCTTACCATCTCGCTCAGACCTATCTGCAAAGACTTTCCTATGATCATAATCTTATAAGCCTCCTACTTCTGAGCATCCTACATGGCCATCTCGTACCATGAATCCTTCTCGACAGACTTGTAAGCTAGCTCCTTCCCACTTGAACATGAAGGCTCACTCCCTCTAAGATGCTCAACCTTCAGAGCTACCTACTCCTTGTTCTCTGCCACTCTGATACTGCTTTCCATCGCTCGCATAGGATAACCCTCTAGATTATACAAGTTTCTCTCTCTAACTCCAAGAACAACTACTATGTCTGAGATAGATCCAATGGGCTTGATCAACACCTATCCATCCTTGAAAACTACATCAAATATCTTATTTTCAATTGCTGAGATTGAGAGCACACCATGGATGATTTTAGAGGCTAAATTTTGCTCATGGGCTAATTTTCCATGGTTTTTCCAAAAACGAGATTCGCTATTTTAAAAATGATTCGCCCAAATTCTATAGGATAAAATTATTTTACCTCAAAAATCGCCAAAATTTTATAAAATCCTTAGAAATTTGAATGTTTTTACAAAAATATCGCCAAACATTTATATTTGGCATATGAAGGATTATTAAGATTCGCCAAGGTTTCTACATTTTAAAATAAATTTCCATCTTTAAAATCATCCCTGGAGCACACTCCTCCTGAGTTTTGTCACCCATAACACATCCATCACTATCAACACACCTCTTGAATCCATCCAAAATGGAATTGTTCTAGATCCCTTTACTGCATGCTTAGTGCCCATACCAAGTTCCACACACACATCTAAGTTAGACTCTGTGAAGATCTCAAACAACTCATGTGCTCCTTTCAAATGACATGTGGATACAATATCTATTAGCCATGCACTGACTGATATAGTGCCTAAGGAAGTCCAGGAACAAGGAAGAACTATGCTTGTTCAAACTTCTTTCGAAACTCATCCATTTGAGTCTTTTTTGACCCAGCTACCTCTGGTTGCATTTTGTTCCCAAACTTCTTCATGTTCAGACATTGCCCTGCATAATGCCCAAATTTGTGACATGCAAAGCACTTGACTTTACTCATGTCCTTCTTCTTACCATCCTGAGAGGCAGACTCTACATAGGAAATCTTCATTGACTTTCCCTTCTTTTATTGGATAAAAAAATAAGGTTCTCATCATCATTCTTGTGCCAACCTCCATTCAAATATTCATCTCGAATATCTTCCTAAATGCAGTCATCCCACAACCTTGACCAATTAGGGAGGGTCTCTCATGCCATCATTTATTTGATGAATGGCTTCCACACTTTCTTGAATCCTTTGAGTGTCATCCTCACCAACTCTAAATCAACCATTGTCTCCTCAAATACAACCAATCCTCGAACCTGCTGGATCCAAGTGAGATAAGTTGTCAATGTATCTAATCCTATCATCTTTGTGTCTCTAAGATTCTCTCTCAACACTATTTTGTGATTCTCATTATTGCTATGAATTGAACACTTCAGAGCCTCCCACATGTCCCTAGATGTTGTCTTTCTCAATAAATGAGGGATCGAGTGATCCTTCACTCCCTCTAAAATGATGTTCTTGGCTTTCACATCCTTTTGATTATGGATGACTAGTTATGTTGCATCTATTGGAGGAGTTATTTGAGAATTAGAAAATTCCTAGATTCCTTTTTCCATTAACACCAACATGATTATCTCCTTCCAAGGAATTTAGTTGGAAACCCCATCCAAACTATCCTCAAATCAAAATACAGTTGGCTTCTCCAAGATCTAATCTAACGACCCTATGTTAAAATTGCCCCTGTACTGTCCTGTACGACCCTATACATTCTTGTCACCACTGCATCCCACGTATGCATGCACCTTCTCTTACTGAAACCCACGTATGTATGCACCTATTCTTACTACACCCCATGTCTACACACCTATCTCCAAAGGGTCCTGTGTATGTTCCTTCTATAACCCGCGTACAACACCATAAACTTACAAAACCCTAGTTCTTCCTCAATACTACTATTTCCCTAAAATATCTCCTTCGATTTCTGCCTACTGGCTATAGATCTAACAATATCTCCTTGTAGATATGATAGATTTTCCTCCAACTAAAATGGATCTTAGATATGGCTTCCTCTTAGAGCATGAGATATGATACCATGTTGATTTTACCCCTTTACCCAACACTCGATAGTTAATTCCAAATAAATCACTTACTGAATTAAATCACAATTGATTAATCAACTAAACATGCAATAAAAGCATAAATAAAGAAACCAAAATCTTGCACACATAAACACCAATATTTTTAGGTAGAAACCCTTGGAAAAAACCTGAAGGGAAAACCTATAATTAGATGCTTTTATTATAGTTAAATCAGGGCTCTTGTAATAGAGATAATATCCCACTGAGAGAAATACAATTATAGACAAACCTGACATAGTCTGTTCTACTGTACGGCCCTTGAAAAACACGCTTTTCAAGGTGTATGCACCTTTACTTAATAACCCCAATGTATATGTGTCTATCTCCACTAGTGCCCGCATACACATACTAAAATATTGTATGGAAATGTTCGTACAACACAACTCTTTCCTATGGATTTGCTCGACTAAAACCCACCTACGGCTGCCCCTATTCTCTCTTCTCCTTGACCTATATGATCTCTATATGGAATTACTTCTCCACCTATCCAAGATATTGAATCATATTCCTTCATGATACAACCCTCTCCATATCAACACTTGGACAAAATATCTTCACCCAATCAGTGAAATCTCCTCACTCTCCAATGAATCCACACTAGAAAAAGTCCTTCTTTGCTATCTCTGTGTAAAAGGTCCCACCTTGGTCTCTCACCAAAAGTGTATTCCTCCTTCACCCTAGCCTTGCTTTTATAATCTTGAGTTATCACTTAACCTAATCTCCAAAGAGATTGACGATTGAGATTACATATCACCTCACATGAGATTAATGGCTAAGATTAAATGCTAACTTTTAGCATTTTCTTAAATAACTCAATTAATTAATTAATAAAATCACTTTATTTTAATTATAACTTTAATTAAAGTAAACTAAAGGATAGAAGGATTTGGACGATTTTCACATGCAAGACACAAGCACATGTGGAAGTACTTGTTTGATGCTACCATGCATCAACAATTTAGATATTCCTAACCAATCTATGCTAGAGCCTTGGAGGGGATGGAAATTGTTAAGGGACTACAGTGCAAAGAAGGCGATCTCATCCCTTTGGTTGTGCATATTGATGGACAAGAGAGTCGAGACATTGGAATTGTTGTTGGTGTCATGTCATTGTAAAATTTCTGAGTATTGGGTGGTGGTGTGGACCATATCCAACTATAGGAGTCATTTCCTCCTTGTGGACTCATATCCCCAGCTTGAGGGTGACCTTATATTGAGAGAATTGGAGTAGCAAAGCCTACAATTGGAAGGAATGTCCCTTGTATGCATCCAATTAGTGACTTTTTTTCATAAGATAGGTGTTCTGGTCATTGACGTTATTTACTATTTTAATGTTGTGTGTAACTACTACATCTTACTCCATATTTTGGTGTTTGAATGATGTTGTGTATGCTTTAATAGTTTGCATTCACAATTTTAAAATTAATACTATATGCATGAGTCTGTTTATCATGTTTCATGCATTTTTAAATGGTATTAGAGAATTCCAATTTGTTTTATTAATAGGTATTTCCAAGTACCTTATATCCTCGATGGGGCATTGAGGGTGTTGAGTATGTCACATTATTTTTTCATAGTTGGAAATATTATTATGTGTATAACAATGTCGAGGGGATTGGAGCTAATCTCACAAAGTCTTGACCCCAAGATATGTCATTTGATGTCTCACAATAACTTTGACATTTTCCTGACCCCAAATCACCAAATTCATACATGCTCCTAAAATGGACCTTGTAAGCCAATTCTTCCAATTTTTCCTCCTAGAAAGTACCAAGATAGATGAAGAATTATATAATTATCCATTCTAGATCAATAAAGATCTGGGATATTTATTGTACTTCATTTTTTTTATGTATATATGAAGTTTTCAATTGTCCATATATTGTGTACTTGCCGATTTGTTTTTTAGCTTATGTTATTTTCTTGGTTGAGTAGATTTCAGTCCTTGTTGTTCATGCTGATTTGACACAACATATAGTTGAATTGTTTAAGTGATTTAACACATATCTGGTAGATAAAGAACACTATTTGTTGTCATTATAATCTATTGTAATAAGACATTTCAGTTCTATTATATGCCTTGAAACCTGTGTCATTAGGGTTGTAGCATAGTGGTCTTGAAGTACATCATATGGTGTATATTATCTTGGGATTCCAATTGAAATTGGGTTGAAGGGAAGAGAAATATTATTTTTTTAATTTAATCTTTCAGATCAGCCCTAAATTTAAAATTTCACAGGGAATAAATCCAAGAAACCTCAAGGTTGAGGTGAAAATTTGAAATCTGCATTAATAGCCCGATTCTTAAAATTTCTACAATTGAATCTTTAGTCCAGGCCACCCCCTTGATGACTATCAAGTTCCATATTGGTGAGTCCATAGTGGTATATGGATTTGTAGTCTCCTCCGACTCAGACAAAAATTAAAGGTATCTCTTGTATTTCATATTTTAGATAATGTTTTTTCCATCTCTCCTTTTTTGTGGCATCATTTATTTTCATTTTCATTGTTTTCATCTTCGGGGTTGTATTATTTTGCAGAGGTATTATTGACTATGGATTTTTTCTTTAGGAAGAATATGGTCCAAACATTCCTTATTTTACTATTATTATTTATTACATTTCAGTCCCATTGACCTATTTCGGTCATTTGTGGACATCAATATAATTTCTTTCTTTCCTCTCTTGGTTGTTGATGGGTATCCATGGTTGGTCATATCAACCATTACTCCAACCACTATTAGCCTTTCCAAGGATGAATTAAGTGGTGGATACACCTTAACAATCTATCACATGGAAATCACTTCCATGTATTCTTTTACAACATCTTTTAAGAATCATTCAACAACTTAATTTGTAGATTCCCACGGAGTCCTTGCACCATTTGAACTTATCACAACTCACAAATTGTGTAAGTGATGTTGAGAAAATGTTGTCATTGATGTCAAAGTGGCAGTGATGATGATGATGTGGAAGTAAAGATAAGGATGTAATAGTGATGATGATGATGCGGCAGTGAAAAAGGGAGATTGTTTGAGTATTGAAGGCAAGTGAAGAAGCCTTGAAGCCATGAAGCCAAGTAAAGAAGTGAAGAAGCCTTGAAGCCATGAAGCCAAGTAAATAAGTCATGAGATTGTTTGAGTATTGAATACATGAAGCCAAGTGAAGAATCCTTGAAGCCATGAAGCCAAGTAAATAATTCTTGAAGCCATGAAGCCAAGAGAATAAGCCTTGAAGACATGTTGATGAAGCCTTGAGAAGCCAACATGTAGTAGTCAAGCCATGAGGAAAATTCAGTGTGAAAGCAAATTGAAGAAGCCTATGAAGCCGTAATGATGTGTGTACTTGAAGAAGCCTTGAAGTACGTTGAAGTAGCCTTGACATAATAATATATAACTCCAAAGTGGTCCCCTTATGGCATAGCTTTTAAGCATGGTCCTCACGGGATGAGTTAACACATGGTTGTTTCCACATGCCCACTTTGAGTTGTACACAAAAGGATCCTTGAACGAGCCCTGAAAAATACCTAAAACCAAGTGAAGAATTCCCTAAAGTCAAGTGAAGAAGCCTACAGATGTCCAAGATAAATATTGTAAGATGGATATTGTTGAAAGTATTATTTGTGGTCAATTTGGATACCCTCTCTTTGAGGGCATTTTTATCCTACAAAGATAAATAAAATTGAAGCACAATTTACATGGTTGGAAAGATTATTTTAAGACCTTTCCAAAAATATATGGAAGTACCTCTAACTTACTAGGAATGAGGAGATATGAATTTTTTCATACGACAACCTAGCCAAAAAATTGAGGCCAACTCAACCAGTTTTTTTGGGTACAAAATTACTATAAATACATGATAGAATTTCACATTTCTAGAGTAAATAACGAAGATATCAAGTATTGGGTGCGTTCAAGGTGTTGGGTTTTCTTTCTAGTCTGCAATAGAAGTATAAGGGATTCTCTTAAGGTGTTTCTTATTCTCAAGGTATGCTATAAGGTTGTGATGTTGTCATAAGGTTGTGAGGTTGTTGTATGCATTGTTGTGAGGTTGTGATGCTACTGTATGATCTGCTATGAAGTTGTGATGTTACCGTGAGATTATGATGCTACCATATTCTCTGCTGTGAAGTTTTGATGTTGTCATGATGTTTCTGTGAGGTTGTAATGTTTCCATATGTTCTAATATGAAGTTGTGATGTTTTCATGAGGTTGTGATGTTTTCATATGCTCTGCTATGAAGTTGTTATGTTTCCATGAGTGGATTTTTCTGTTATTGGATATTTCCATGAATGTATGTTATCGTCAATGGATGTTTCTTTCAGTGATTACATTATGGGAATGAATTTATGAGGCTTGTTAGGGTTTGAAGGATTGTTTGTGAAATGATCATTTCTATGTTTCCATTGATATATATATATATATATATATATATCAATGGAAACATAGAAATGATCATTTCACAAACAATCCTTCAATGATATCGACATACCTGACAATTGTTACTACATGCCCCTTGTATAGCTTAAAGTAGATGTAGTGATTTGGAGAGCTTCTCTCAAGGCCTTGCTTTGGTATGGATATGCTTCTAATTTTTTTTTTGAATGAAATTATTCCTTTAACTATTATATTAATCACACAAGCGTTGAAGGGAAATTTGTCTCTAACAAAACAATCCCCCAATTGAATGGATATAGGCCAATGCTAGACAACATGATAGATTACTACCTCTTTTCTCCTAGAGCCAATCATATAATTTCATATGCTAATGAGAGATGGAAGGGAAATCTACCTTATAACTAATGGATATCCAACATATTCACTAAATTCTTTTAGATCTTTCTCCAATGATGATTCACCACTTGGTTACCTTCATAACAATCAGACAAGAACTACCTTCCTCATGTCCTTATAAAATTACAAACGATATATTGCATGAAACAAGCTCTAATCTAATAGCTCAAGCCTATTTATATCACCAAAATCAAATTCAAGATACAAGATAGATCAATGAATTACAAAGAATTTGTTTTGTAGGGAAGAGTATAGATTTATATTAAATGAATGAAATTATATCAATAGATGATTTTTACCTTGATATATGTTTTCATACTCTTAGATCCAAGACCCATAACCCTTCTCCTTAGCCACAATCTCAAATCGTTGAACAAGCATGACCAATCATTGTATCACGGTACAAAGGAAATGAAGGATATCACCTAGGCTTTAGTCACACTAATGTTTCTTCCCAACATTCAACAATCTATGGCAAACTCAATACCAAAGAATCTTGCTCTAGTTTACTAGAATAGGGATGCTTCTATCTTGTGATGCTCTCTTCCTTTAGCTTGGACCCTTCTTACATAATATTTGAGGAGCTTAAAGATAGGCTTCATGGCATGTGAATTAAACAATCACAATTCATGCACAAATTCCATGATCAATTATGAGATTTTGCCGAACCATTATGAGATTTTTCTCAATTACGATTTTTCTCTCTAGTTCCATGCTCAATTATTATCTCGTTCCAACCCATTATGAGTTTTTTTCTCAATTCTAATATTTTTATCAAGTTCCATGTTCAATTATGAGCTTTGGCCAACCCATTATGATCTTTTTTCTCAATTATGAAATTTCTTCCTCATAACATCTCATAGCAAGGCTTGCAAAGCCTATGATGGAAAATACAATTATAACATATTCCTCCTAATGTGTGAGGTCAGAAGAGGAACCAATGGTTTAAATACATTACAAATACATAATTATGAGTGGCTTAAGGAGGATTTATTCATATCAAGGAACCATGAAGTACCTACAAACAAAATTCAATCAATCATATATAGATCACCCTCGAGGTAGGTATACCTATGCTCAAATATATGAACATGCATAGTCACCAACACAATACACTATGGATCCATAAAATGAAATGCAATAACATGTTCAAGAAAAAGTGTGGTGGATCCATGTCATATGATAGATCATAGCCATGAGAAAATACAATGTGGATCTATGTCACAATATACATAAGAAAGACATCTAACATGAATGAGAGTTCCAAAGTGGTGTTCAAAGTACTTATGAATTAGTGATATAATATTTTACAACTCAGGAAGGGTAGCATTGATGTAGGATGTGTTGGATTACTAAGAGGGGGGGTGAATCAATAATAGAGCAATATAATCTTTTTTTAACCAAATAATCCAAGTGTTATGTCAATGTAGAATTATCATCCAATAATGAGCAATGAACAAATGAACAATCATATACATACACAGTACACCAGTGTTTTACATGGAAACCCAAAGCGAGAGAAAACCACAAATTTCTTTTTCTTATATGTCTTGAAGAATTACATTCATTGGAAGCACCAACTTCCTTTGTTTTCCAGCTACAACTAGAAGGAGGCTCCAACCCCCTAGTTTCTCAGGTTACAGCCTGAAGGAAGCTCTAACTCCCCAATTCTCTGGCTACAACCAGAAGGAGGCTACAATCCCCTATGTTCTCTACCTACAACCGGAGGGTGGCTACAACCACCTGTCCTTGCCTCGTCCTGCCACCCTGAAGTAGAAGTAGACTGATGGAACCACTATCATAGTACCACTGTGAGATATACCATTGTAAACCTGTACCAATAAATCTGAACCATGCATCAACCATGCATCAACCTGTACCTCAACCTGTACCATAAACAAGTGCATCAACCATGCACCAACCTGTA
>JZKD02S1758670.1:396754-426804 GCA_000966675.3 Picea glauca
AATCTCTTAAACCACTTTGACTACTTTGACCTTTTGGGGCTTCTAGATGACATATGAGGGTCCTCCAACTTCATAAGGCCATAACTCTAAAACCGTGAGGAGTTATGTGACGTTCCACATACCACCAGAAATGTCATGACATGTACTATCCATATAGAATATTATTAGCTTAAAATGTATCATAACTCATACCATTATCCATCAAACAAACTTGGGTCCATTACCCAAACCTGGGGTCTCCAACTTCTCATGGCCATAACTCTCTAACCGTGAGGAGTTATGTGATGTTATACATACCACCAGAAATGGAATGACAAGCACTATCCATATAGGATAGTTTCCCTAAAAAATTCACTGTCCTTTTTCTCATTATTCCAAAATTAAGCATGGTTTCTCTTACTCCGCAAAGTGTCTTCCCATGAGGGATTTCACCATAAGGGGACCACTTTGGAGTTCATCCATATTTACTTCTTATCAACCATGAAAAAAAAATAATGATTCATATTTACATCAAACAATCTTGGGTCCATTACCCAAACTTTTTTGCTATGGGGCTTTCTTCAAGGGTTGACATCAATGACAACCAACCTTAATCAACAGGATGACCCTAGCCAATGTCTTGAATCTAAACCCATTGAATGTATGAATCTACATCATGAGAATACATGAGATAATATTGGGCATGGTAGAAACCATCCGATTACCAGTCATTGATGAATATAGTTAATAGACACAAGGAGACCCACCAATAATGAAAATGGACCTCAAGGTGTTACACATTATTTTGGTCACCCTGGTGATGTTTCTGAAAGCATGTGTTCAGGCTCCCAAAAGAACTTTCTTCATGTGGAAAGTGACTAGTTTACTCTTCTACAAACTTGTTTTTAGAAGGAATTCACATGCTA
Organism: Picea glauca; assembly: GCA_000966675.3. Classification (NCBI taxonomy): domain Eukaryota; kingdom Viridiplantae; phylum Streptophyta; class Pinopsida; order Pinales; family Pinaceae; genus Picea; species Picea glauca. The sequence goes on from JZKD02S1758670.1 coordinate 397,660, forward strand.
GAAATAAGACATAGTGTGGAAATGGCTAATCGCTACAGTCTGTCCTAAACCTGGCTTGCGACGTTTCTGCAGGCTGCTCTATAGCCAAGGTGTGGCGGTGTTGAAAGACTGAGAAAAGGATGAAGTTCACGAAAGTTCTAGAAGGAATCTTCTATAATATGAGGTGTCATCCATATGGTTGGAATCCTACTCGCTTCTCTGATTTGGTGGGATCATACTAATCTCTTTAACCATCTCTCCTTCTCCTATATAATGATGGGTTTCTCATGGAAAAGGTTAAGCAAGTTTAAGAAAGGAATTAATGAAGGAATAGGTTGAGAATTGTATGAGGAATTATATGTAAATTGATGATTGAGGTCTTCATTTGTCCATCAAGCTATTATATATCTTCTTCACGCAAGTTTGGAACAAGTGTGTGTGTTGGAGCAAAGAGCCACCGAAAGGGAAACTTACAACATCAAGGTCATTTGGTTGTATCTTCCACTTTTACTTAATATAATACAGTGACATGTTTCTTTCCCATAAAATCATTCTCATTTTATTACATGACTCCTTGATCACATGTATAACTTTTCATTGAATATACTATTGTTGCTTTCACTTGGGTTGGTTTGTGTCATTGCGGATCTAATTTCACAAGAGCACCAGAGTGGAGCAAGGACAAAAAAGATATAAGGAAGTGATATTCAAAGGTATATCATTCATATCTTGTTTGATAGTAAATTTGATGATTAAAGCTTAGGGAAAGTGCCATGTCCTGTCTTGTTTTGTTCTAGATCTAGGTGGATCTAGGGAGATCAGTTCATGCCCGCATTTACTGATTAATCCAATAACAAAATTAAGCAAGGAATTAAGGAAGGAATAGGCTGAGAATTGTGTGAGGAATCCTATTTCAATTGATGCTTGAGGTCTTCATTTGTCCATCAAGCTACTATGGATCTTCTTCATGCAAGTTTGGAGCAAGTGTGTGTGTTGGAGCAAAAGGCCACTGAAAGGGAACCTTGCAACATCAAGGTTGTTTGGTTGTATCTTCCACTTTTACTTAATATGATATAGTGGTATGTTTCTTTGCCATAAAATCATTTTCATTTTATTACATGACTCCTTGATCACATGTATAAGTTTTCATCGAATATACTATTTTTGTTTTCATTTGGGTTGGTTTGTGTCATTGCGGATCTAATTTCACAAGAGCACCAGAGTGGAGTAAGGACAACAAAGATATAAGGAATCGATATTCAAAGGTATGTCACTCATCTCTTCTTTGATAGTAAATTCGATGATTAAAGCTTAGGGAAAGCGCCATGTCCTGTCTTGTTTTGTTCTAGATCTAGGTGGATCTAGGGAGATCAGTTTATGTCCACATTTACCGATTAATCCAATAACACAAGGAACATAATACAATATAGCGAGTGTGAATAGAGGATATGATTTTGAGCACTTATAGAATAAACCAATAACGGGTTAATGATGTAAACCCACTGTCAATCATGAGAAATCATATCATTGATGTTTGTAAGTCACAAGATACTATCTAGTTTCTAGATCCACTTCCTATATAATTATATGAAATCGGTAGGAAGAGATTCATTGAAGTTAGGGCCATAATATATCCCACATAAGTCGACAAAAAACAAGAACCAAGAGATTATGCAAAGAGAAAAACCACCAAGTACAAACTAACACAGGGATGGTTGACATGAAAGGTCAATAGTTCTACAAAATCACCGAATCAGGCTCAATGTCCCTTGAACATACATCATGACACAATTATGACTTCGAAAACAATGACTCAAAATGATCAATGACATAGTGAAACAATGCACGAGGCATTGAAGCACTATCCACAATGACTGGAAGAATAATTAGTCGGAGGTGTGGATAACTCATAATCATGGTACAAATCCTAAGGCAGGCTAAATCCCAACTATAATACCATGAAACAAATAGGTGTCATGTTCAAGGACGACAATAATTGATTGTTGACACTCAAACTAAATAAAGATCTATACTCTTTCCCCCCTTTCTTTTGTGATGTTTTTTGAATTTTTTTGTCTTTTTCATGTTTTAATGAATGCAAAAAAGAGATAAAGGTATGATACATTGGAGAAAATGAGTGGATCAATGGCATGAAACTACATTCCAAGAACATGGAATATACCTATGCAAAACAAATATAACAAGAAAGGTTCTAGGAAAGTAATTTCCACTCATTGCTGTTTTCTCCAGGCATAAATGGTACCAAAATGGAGGAAAACAGATGCAAATGACAAATGGTCAAGAATGACTACAATGGAAATAAGCATTATCAAGTGAATGACAACATAATAGTATAAACTAAGACATAACTATCCAATAATCACATGCAATTGTAAAGCAACAAAAATAACATGAACCCCTTGAGAGAAGCATGAGGTTTTGACTTTTATGTCATTGCTATGATAAATATGGGTTTCCAGGCCGATGAATAAACACAAAATGAGCACCAAATGACAAGATAGGGATGCTAACTATGTAAACCCATGAAGGGTAGGAACTATCACACAAATTACAATATGCAAAAAAGAAGAGAGGCTAATGTCACAACCTGGTGGAATCAAGCATAAGGCATAATGTCAACACAAATGATGGTTAATGATGCAAGAGCAAAATGCAAGGAAAAACCTATCACTATATCCCAGATCAAAAAATTTACCTCAAATTTTAATGAAGATCGCCAAAAAAGTACCAAAGAAAATGTCTCCAAAGTCATGTATACATTATCAACAAAACTAGTCTATAAGTTAATAAATTAATTATAAACTTCCAATAACAACTCGTGCTTGGTAATACAAAATTTTTAAAAACAAAAACCTTAAAAGTACAATATGGTACAAAGCACTACATATCATTGTTTCTTACACATAGTACTTCTTCAAATAGATCCCATTGCAAGGCTGAAGCCAAGAATTCATGTCGTAATCAATGAACTCATGGGCCCTTGTCAGTATCATATGGCATACCATGCTAGGGCCACACCACATAGGTTTGAATTTCCATGCTTGTAGCATATCACGATTCTATTCATAAATCATAACCAAGTTGCTTTTAGAAACAACTTGAGGACTAACACGTGTATCATAATGAGATTTGATGTGCCAATTATAAGCCTCATGAGATATCAAAACTCCTTTATGATGTCCATCAAGACATGGTAAATATATGAGAAATTATTCTCTAGTATCGATTTGAGTGGATAGTTTAGTGGCAATTTATTAAAATAGAATCCTAAAAAAAATTTGGTTAAGACTTATAATTTGACTTAATGCCCAAGAAAATGCATTCCAGAAGTATTTGAAAGGAGCATTATAAAGATTGAATCTTTTTCAAGAACAATCAGCTCTAATCAAGGTGTGATCACAAGTGCCAAGTTTCAGGGAAATTTCAAGGTAGATTTTTTGAAATGTTCACCAAGTTTCCCTCCATAGACACATCATGTGTTAGGGTGGGACATCGATACCTATTGACATCTCTACATGAAACACGGTTTTCCATGCCACCCTCTAAGTTCTCTAGTTAGGGAAGAAATAATGAGAAATGATGCATATCTTCCCATGCTCTATTAATCATATTCATGGCTTTAAGGAAATCCTCATCCGAAGACAAATCAATATCCAAGAAATCATGTGAATTGGGAGGATTGATGACCCAGATGGGTGAAGTGAAATGATAATATTCCATACAATGATGGATATTTTGATCAACATTATTTATTTCCAACTAGATGACTTGATAAGAAACATATTTTGTACTCAATGACACATTTTCTCCAAATGATTCTACTTCTAAAGGATAAGGAACCACCCAAGGAACCTAATTGACAACTAACATGTTAGATGGAGTCGAACTAAAAGCAGAGTAAATAACTTGTAATTCAATAGTACATGAAGATATCATACATATTGGAGTTGAGCTAGAAGGACTGACTAGTGGAGGTAGGGTGATGCACCCATCAAATATTAATATTTAAACATACCAACACCAACACTTTCATAAGCTCCCCTATAATCACTAGGGAATGGAATATTCATACCAACGTTGGTCCTGGATTATAGCATACAATACTCAATATAGTTGAAGGTAACCACTTTTTCTTCATGAGGAAAGTGGAGGACTCTAAAAACTAGGGACACAACAACTTTCATCACATAGAACCAGCTAAACCCTAAAAAAATATTATAGTCTAGTAGGGTGTCGACTACTTCAACCTTAATTAAAATAATTTTTCCACCTAACTCAACAGGAAAGGAAATCACAATTTCATGGGGCTTAAACAWATGACCATCAAATTATTTCACAATGTGTTTGATTGGACAAGCTCTTAGGAACCTAAGTTTCTCCAACAAGACAAAGACATAATGCAAGAGGAGGCTAATTCATCAACAACAATCCTGAAGTTGTTTGTCCCATGAAAATATACTTGGATTTGGAAAGATATCTGGTGGTGAATCCTAGGCCAACTCTCGTCAATGTCAAAGGTAATTAAATGAGTATCTAAGGGGTCAACTCTTCCTATTGTAGTAACAAATTATTTATGTTGAGCAGGGAATAGTTGAAGGACCTCCAGGGAAAACATAAGACAAGGTGCTTAGGATAAGTCCTCAACAATACTATAATTGTGAGTGGCTTGGGAATTATGATTATGTGTAGACCTTCATAAAAAAACTTTGGGTGGGATAATCATTGTATCAAAGGATGGATGGATTATCTATATGCATAGGGCCACCACATTGGAATGAAGATGGATCTTTATTAGTAGGATCACCCTCATAACTCTCGTAATTACAAGTTTGAGTTTGAATATTTAATACTTGATCACACATATATACATTGGCATTAATGACATTGCTCTCTTGCAATGGATTTCCCTATGTGCCTCCTTGCAAAGGTGGAGGGTTTTGAAACCATTTGTTGTTGTTGTGATGGAAAATGATTCATTAGGATGATAGGTTGTTGTTGGGCTCACCTTTGGGCTAAGTATTGGTGAATATATTCAATATAAGGACATCAAAGAGTAAGATGGCCTCCATTGCAAATATTGCATGGAAACTTCAATTTATTTTTCTCTTTCATGCCTCATGCATTATTATTTTTTATTAGGGGGAGTCCCTTGCCTAGGATTATAATTCTTATTTATATTTTTTCTTCTTACATCTAGGTTGTTGAGAATTCTTCATATTTGGGAATTGTACCAAATGAACATCATAGGTCTGGGTAGGGATCGAGTCATTTGGTGATGTTGACATAGTTGTAGGTGGACTAGAGGATATGATCATCTAACCCATTTTTCCAGTCAATTGACCAACTTAAGCATGGGAAATGGAACCAACCATACCATTGACATGTAGTCTCAGGATAGGTTTGGAGGATTCATTGATGGCCTAGGAGCATGCATGATTAAATAATATAAAGTGTCAGATTGAGAATAAATCAAATATAGATGTCGAGCACATAAAATCACATGGTCCTTAGTTACAACTCCTAACATAGCTACATCCTTGGAAATGGGAGGTAACAAGGACTTCACAAACCAATCCGCTAGAAGTTGATCTAGAATTTTAGCTTCGATGAGCCTATGCTTCAATATCCATTCATGTATATAATCAAAGATATGTGTGGTGGTACTCTGACATAAATACGTCAAAAGTTTATTTCTAGTCTCATAATGTATAGGAAGTTGGAAATGTGTCTAATGACATCGCCAAAGATGAAAAATCACTAAATGAAGTGCTTAGTAATTCAATATACCATTTCATGGCACTCCCTGTTAGTTAAGGATAATTAGACACTTAGGAGTTTGTTAATATCAACTTGGTCTAAGGATATTTCGACACTTAGGAGTTAGTTAAGATCAACTTGGTCTAAATCGTATTTAGGTAAATGTGTGTTTCTTACCGTGTTTCTTTAGTATGCATTAGTATGCATTTGTAGTTATGTAATCTAACAGTCATGTTATGTTCTAAACATAGAGTGATCTGACGGACCATATTCTCCTCGATATGAACAACTACATTGATCCATGGTTTAACACCCGATTGGTCAATGATATCTATTTAAAGAACATAGAGGTTCATTTTCTAATGATCGATTGTGAGAAATTATCTAGTAAAATATTTTTATTTTGCATTAATATATTACCTCAAGTGGCCATGTTGGCTAGGGTCGTGGACTGTTTCCCTCTTCAAAGGTTTTAACCACATGAAAACATCGACATGTTGATATTTGATCTGGTTGTGAGTGGTTAATGAAGTTGTTCATCCTGTGGGGAATACCTTGTTTTCTCAAACATATTATCAGAGCTAGTTTGAAGACTCGCTTCTGTTGTAGAATGAAATATTGAAGCCATGTTGTTGAATTTCTAGTTTTTGATATTTCCATACATTTTTGGGCCGAGAGGACTATTCCATTGCATCTGAAGAAATTCTTTTAGTTAGAAACAATTTTCATTTCACTTGAAAAGGTTTACCATTTTCCCAAGTTACGACCATTTTAGTTAGATCTGGAGGTATAAAGCCTAAATACGCCCTTTTAATTTTTTTTCTTACAAAGTTAATATTTCAGTTTTCTGTATTTATTTCCTAGTTGCTACTCTTTCCGGTCTATGAATGCTTTTTTTCGTGCACTCTGTGCAATCTCAACAACTAAAAAATAGAGCGGAAAACATTTTCTTGTCTATGTATGTTTTTTGCCAAGTGCTCTCTGTGATCTCGACAAATCTGAAATAGAGAGAAAAGTTGTATTTTTTGCGTAAGCTATGTTGGGTTGGTATATTATTTGTAGTGAAATTCTAGTTGAGGTGAATCGACTGATGGTCGAAGTCGAGGTGGATCGACAACACGTTGAAGTCGAGGTAGATTGATAGCAAGATGAAGGTCGTGGAAGTTGACCGGGTAAATTCAAATTCGAAGATATTGATGACAAGTCAATCGACAAGAGGTTGAAGTGTGGGAGTGAGATGACCAACTAGAGACCAAATGAAGGCCGACTGGTAATTGACTAGTAAACCTGAATTGGAGTCAACTATAATAGAATCCCGTGATTTGTGAGATTCGTAGCCAATTATATGCATGGATCTGTAACCATTTTTTGGCTACCAATATTTAGGGGTTTTCATGTTGTAAATCCTATAATGAGGCGTGTTGTAAGGCTGTAAAAGCTATTGTTGTAAGGTGATCATAGAATCAAATTTTGCAGGTTAATGCATGTGTAAGTGTAGGTTGTTGGTCATGCATATGTAAGATGAATTGGCTACATGGTTTTTCTTTCTTGTGCAAGAGGGTATGTTGTTGATTCTATCTTAGGTGTGAACCAAGGTTAGACATGTAACCTTTTATTCTGCTTGAATAAGACAACAAGAGAGAAGAATGCTCAAAGGAATGTTGGTTTTCCCGGTTAAGGGTTTCCAAGGTAAAATCTTTGTGTAATGTGTGATTGCTTGTGTCATATGCATTCTTGATTAAATTCTTCTTCTCTTATGCTAGGATTAGTGTGGAAGTGTCATGAGTTTCCCTGAAATGTGGTATCAGAGCTTAGGTGTTCTATGACAAGTGAGTTATTAGAGCGGTGCAATGATTTAGCGAGTATATCAGATCTTGATTTGCCAATCTTGAATCTGAGAACTAAACCCTAGGTACAATAAGAGTCGTTAGACATAAATTGTTTTAAATATTGTGGTAAAGAATGGTGAGCATTTCCAGAATAGAGATAGAAAGATTCAATGTCCAGAATTTTGACCTTTGGAATCTTCAAATGGAAGATCTTCTTGTAGATTGAGAAGAATGGACAGTGGTCTGTCCAGGTACCCAGCCAATAGGCATATCGACGGAATAATGGGATAAACTCGAAAGAAAAGAAAAAATTATGATACGGATTTGTATTGCAGATTTAGTGTTGTTGAATGTCTCAGGTGAAGATTCAACCAAGAAACTATGGGACAAGCTGGGAAGCTTATACCAGTCGAAATCTCTGGTAAATAAGTTGTTTCTCATAAAGAAAATGTATCTTTTGAGGATGAGTTATGACAGTTTAGTGTCTGAGCATCTAAATGCGTGTAATACCATTTTAAGCAAGTTATTGTCTGTGGATATAAAGATCACTGATAAGGAGAAGTGTATCATCCTATTATGTTATTTTCCAGACTCCTGGGATAGCTTAGTCGTGGCTATTGGGAGTAATACAACCACACTAGCGCTAGAGGATGTGGTTGCTTATTTGTTGTCGGAAGAAATGAGAAGAAATAGCATGGAAGGATTGACCAAAGATTCTTTGGTATTGAGACATTGATCGATAGACAACAATAAAGGAAGATTCTCTGCTAGAAAGTTCAAGTCGAAGGGTAGATATAAATCCTCAGTTCAGTCAGTGCAAAGATGTTGGAAATGTGGTAAATATGGGAATTATAAGAAGGACTGTAAGTCGAAGGAAACATAAGTCAGTGATGGATCCGATGAGAAGTAGTCGACTGAGAGAAAGACAACCTTGGAGAAGGGAGGTGATGTGTACCTGGTGTCGACCAGTACACAATCGGGTCAAGATGTTTGGTTGATCAACTCAGGAGCATCCTATCATATGAAACCACATAAAGAATGGTTCTGTGAATATGAATGATATGATGGGGGTGTTGTGTTCTTGGGGAACGACTCAACAACCATAATTTTTGGATGGGGAAGAGTCTGAATGACACTGCAGGATGGGAGAAAAATAACCCTTTTAGGTGTGCTACACATTCTGATTTTGGAAAGAAACCTGATATCTGTCAGCAAGATGAGAGATGCAGGAGTGCATACTCTGTTTCAGAAGGATTCATGCAGGATGATGGTCTTAATGAAAGGATTTCAGATTGGTACCCTATACAAGATGTTAGGGAATGTCGACTTGATTGAATGCAACAAAATCATTGCTCCTGAAATCAACTCGATTGTGATTCGAATCGACTCGATGTTGACAAAACCTGAATCTACTCGAGCTAAGTTGGTTCAAATTGACTTGACAAGCAATGATGAAGTTGACCCAAACAGGCTATGGCATGAGATGATGGGACACATTGGAGAAAAAGGACTTCAAGCTATGCAAAGCAAAGGTATGGTTGAAGGTTTTCATGAATGTGGTTTTTAGGTGAGGTTCACATATGGAATGATAAGGGAAAATGGGATGCTATAACTGGTTCATAGTGATGTGTTTGGCCCAATTATAGTGCCTTCACTTGGTGGATCCCTATATTATGTATCCTTCATAGATTATTTTTCTAGGAAGACATGGATATATTTCTTGAGGAAGAAATCAGAGGTTTTTGAGATATTTAAGGAGTTTAAATCTCTTGTGTAAAACAAGACAAAGAAGAGGATTAAAGTGTTGAGGACTAAAAATGGTGGTGAATTCTATGGAAATGAATTTGATCAGTTATGTAAGAAGTGTGGAATAACACACCAAAATACCACACCATATACCCCACAACAAAATGAAGTTTCCAAGAGAATGAACAGAATGTTGATGGATAAGGAAAGGGGCATGCTTAGTGGTGTTGGGATTGCACAAGAATTCTAGGAAGAGGCAGTTGAGACTGCAATATATCTGGTGAATATGTCTCATTCGTTGGCGCTGGTCAACATGACTCCAAATGAGGTATGGTCAGGTAAGAATCCTTCAGTGGCACATCTAAAAATATTTGGATATAATGCATTTGTGCATGTTCCCAAGGAAAAGAGGAACAAGCTGGACAAGATGGAAGTCAAATGTATTTTCATCGAATACAAAGAAGGTATGAAAGGATATAAGCTTTAGGATCCTACATCAAGGAGAACAATGTACAATCGATATGTGGTCTTCAGAGAAGTCAGAGGTAAATATGAGCCCAAGGAAGGTGTTTAGACCGAGAATAATCCTGATACGGTACAGTTTGAACTAAGGAACAAATAATATGATTCAAATGAATCGAATAAATCTAAGGAAGAGGTGGAACAACAAACTTTGGTGGTAATAAGGTAAGAAAGAATAAGAAAACCAGTTGAAAGGTACATTCCACCTGAATTCCATTCCACATTCGTGTTAACTTCCATCGACGATGAGACCAAGTTGGTCAGTGAGGCAGACGAATTGACAGAGGGTAAAATCTGGAAGCATTCCATGGTCAAAGAGAAGGAAGCCTTGTACAAGAATGAGACATGGGATTTACTCAAGTTACCTAGTGGAAGGAAGCTCGTCAGTAGCAAGTGGGTATTCAAGAAGAATATGAATGTTGCAGGACAAGTCGAGAAGTTCAAAGCTCAACTGGTAGAAAAAGGATACTCCCAAGTTGAGGGAGTTGACTTCGGTAATATTTTTTCCCCTGTTGAAAAATTAACTTCCATTAGAGTACTAATGTCTCTGACTGCCTCATTCGATCTGGAGATAGAGCAGATGAATGTGATTACAATGTTCCTACATGCAGACCTAGAAGAAGAAATATACATGAAACATCCTGAAGGATTTTTAGTAAAGGGCAAGCAAGAGTTGGTGTGCAAACTCAAAATATCCCTTTATGGTCTAAAGAAATCGCCAAGGATGTGGTACCATAATTTTAACACATGCATCCTTAGTTTGGGATTTGTGAGAAGAAAAGTTGATCACTACATATATTCCAAGGAAGAAGGTGGGTATTTCATATATGTATTTATGTATGTCGATGACATGTTGTTGATTGGGAACAACATGGATGTAATAAAGGAGGTGAAGAAACAACTATCCTTCGAGTTTGACATGAAGGATCTCGGTGCAGTTAACTTCATTCTACGAATGGAGATTAAGAGAGATCGATCCGCTAGAAATCTCTAGTTGAATCGGACAAAGTATATTGAAACAGTTCTGAAACGATTCAACATGCAGGATTGCAAACTAGTTAAGGTCCCAATTCTAGTGGGAGCAAGGCTTACTGTTGAACAGTGTCCAAAGACATAGGAAGATATAGAGGACATGACACATGTTCCCTATGCAAGTGATGTCAGTAGTCTAATGTATGTGATGGTCTGAACTCAACCAGACATTTCCCATGTAGTGGGAGTGTTGAGAAGGTACATGTCGACACCTAGAAAGGAGAATTGGACAAATGTGAAGAGCGTATTCAGGTGCATGTGTGGCACAAAGGACTATTCTATATGCTACCAAGGAAGATCTAGAGGTGATAGTGGTAAATTAGATGTACATGGATTTTTTTACATTGACTGGAGATCTGGATCGACGGAGGTCGACCACTGGATATGTCTTCACAATGTTCGATGGAGAAATATGTTGGATGAGTAAGCAACAGAAAGTCGTAGCCATGTCGAAAACAAAAGCTGAATACATGGAGGCCACTCATGGAAGTAAAGAAGTAGTATGGATTCAAAGGTTGTGTTCAAGAATCGGGTTTGAGCATAGAGCTATGAAGGTAAGTTGTGACAGTCAAATTGAAATATTTATGGCAAAGAACACTTCTTATCATTGAAATACTAAGCACATTGATGTACAATACCATTTCGTAATAGACATGGTGGAAAGTAACAAGGTGCTACTGGAGAAAGTAGACACATTGGAAAACATAACAGACTCATTGACCAAGTTTGTGAGTACTGTGAATTTCTGTTGGTGCAGAGAGGAAATGGGTATTGTTGTCCTGGGTCTATGAGCGAAAGTTCAAGAATCTCCTGTTTCAGAAAATAAGACAACAAGTGGGAGAACGTTGGGTTGTTATATTCTTTGCAGTGAAAGTCTAGTCAAGGTGAATCGACTGACGATCAAAGTCGAGGTGGATCGACAACAGGTCGAAGTTGAGGTAGATTGACAACAAGACAAAGGTTGAGGAAGTTGACCGGGTAAAGTCAAAGTCAAAGATATCGATGACAATTCAACCGAAAAGAGGTCGAAGAGTGGGCATGAGACGACTGACCAGAGATCGAATGAATGTTGATTGGTAATTGACTGGTAAACTCGACTTGGAGTCAAATGTAATAGAATCCTAGGATTTGCGGGATTCGTAGCCAATGATATGCATGGATCTGCAACCATTTTTTGGGCACCAATATTTAGGGTTTTTCCTATTGTAAAGCCTATAAAGAGGCGTGTTGTAAGGTCATAAAGGCTACTGTTGTAAGGTGATCATAGAATGCAATTTTTCAAGTTAATCCATGTGTAAGTGTAGGTTGTTGGTCATGCATATGTAAGTCAAATTGGCTAAAGGGTTGTTCTTTCCTGTGCAAGAGGGTATGATGTCGATTGTGTCTTAGGTGTGGACCAAGGTTAGACATGTAACTTTTTATTTTTATTGAATAAGACAACAAGAGAGAAGAACTCTCAAATGAATGTTGGTTTTCTCGGTTAAGGGTTTCTAGGGTAAAATCTTGGTGTACTATGTGATTTCTTGTGTCATATGTGTTCTTGATTAAATTCTTCTTCTCTTCTACTAATATTAGTGTGGAAGTTTCCTACATATTCCTAACAATCTAACCAAGATCAAACCCCATTTTTTATTGAGTTTTTTTTTTTCCAAAAAATTTCACTTTTGTTTTTATGAGCACACATAAACAAAAGTTTTTAGGGTCAACATGCACTTCAAGGAGGAACTCCAACAATGTTAGGAAACAAATATCCAAATAGCATAAAAAAATTAGAATAAGTACTCCATGCCTTGACAAAGAGATAATTTCAAATAATAAGCCTCTTCGATGGGGAAACCTCCTTATACACCACATAAATTCAAAAGTACAAGATGATTCTAGATGGAAAGGTCTCCTTGGTATATATAGGAGACTAGGAGGTACAATTACAACTAATGGACCCAAGCCAACATAAATAAAATAACAATACTAATGTAATATGCCCCAATTAAGGGGTAATGTGCCACTATTTAGGGATTAACATTCCCCTCCCCTTTAGACAATTGTTGTTCGCAACACTTGAGTAATTCATTATGCTTCTGTATAAAAGACTCATCTTCCCAAGTGGAATCTTTAGCAGGTAGTTTCTTCCACTCAATGAAATACTCTAAAATAGATCTATTCCTTAGCTCGTGAATTCTTGTGTTGGTGATAGCTTCAGTCTCCAATATGATTTTTCCTTGTCAAGTTTTGGAAATATAGTTTGAACAACGATCTTGTCACCTATAACCTTCTTTAAGCATGAAACATGGAAAATTGGGTGTATTCGCGAAGATGCATGCAACTCCAATTTGTATGCCATAGTACTAATCATTTCCAACAACTTATGAGGGCCATAGTACTTTGGTGATAATTTATTATCCTTCTTAGCTTGCTTGAGGGACATTTGTTTGTCTGGTTGTAATCTTAAAAACACCCAATCCCCTACATCAAAACTTCTTTCACTATGATGTTGATCTGCTTGTTGTTTCATTTGATTCTATGCCATGGTCAAGTTGTCCTTTAAGAGTTGGAGAACTTGTTGTTGATGCTCGATGTGATCTTCCACTGCTTGAACCTTAGATTTTTATTTTAGAGAAGAAGTGATCGACGGTGGGTGATATCCATAGAGCCCCATAAATGGTGTCATTTTTGTTTTTGTATGAAAGGAAGTGTTATACCACCATTATGCCAAGGGTAACCACTTGAACTATTGTGTTTTTTTATCAGAGACAAAGAAATGGAGGAAGCCTTCCAGGCATTTGTTCACTATCTTAGTTTGTCCATTCGATTGATGACGATAGATGAGTTATGAGCCAATTGAGTACCCAAATAAGAAAATAATTTTGTCCAAAAATGTCCAGTGAAGATGGGATCTCTATAAATGTAAATGTATTTGATGCATTGGAATGCTAATGCAACCTTTGAATGAGTGTCCACAGTTTTTCATCATTCTTCCATTCATCCCTTGCTTCTATTATCCAATCAGGTTGGATGATCGAGATAGCACAGAGAAAGGCCTCAACATCTTCATCATTTCTTGAGAGTGCATCTGCCACAACATTTTTCTTCTCGTTTTTGTAGATGATTTCAAAATCACAACCCAACATCTTGGTCACCCATTTTTGTTGTTCTTCTGAAGATAGTCTTTGTTCCAAGAAGTATTTAAGACTGTCATGATATTTTTTTACCTTGAAGTTCCTACCTATTAGGTAAGGGTTCCATTTTCTTTAATGCATGTAGTATTGCCATCAAAAAATACTAACACAAATTTTCAAAGGAAGGGCTTGAAAATGGAAATCATCAACCCTTGGAATATGGAAGGTGAATTCATAAGGCCAAAAGGCATGACCAAAAATTCATAATGGTCTTCATGAGTTCAGAATGTTGTTTTTGGGATATTTGCTTCCTTCATTCTAATATGATGATACCCTGAACAAAGATTCAACTTTTTGAAGTAGATTACTCCATGTAGTTAATCTAACAATTCATAAATGAAGGGAATGTAAAACTTATATTTAATGGTGATATTTTTGATCTCTCTATAATCTAGACACATACAGAATGATTTCTCTTTCTTGAGTACCATTACCACCGGTGCAGAGTAAGAACTTTGGCTAGGTCTAATAATGAAAGCCTCTAACATTTCTTCAATCATATGTTGAATTTCACTCTTCTGGGCATAAGGGTATTTGTAAGGCCTGATGTTAGGAGGAACACTCCCAAGAATTAGGTGAATAGCATGATCATGATCGTGAGTGAGTGGAATACCTCTGGGAATATCTTAAATACTTTGGAATTATTATCAATGATCCCTTGGAGATATAGGGGAATATATGGCTTAAATGTTTGAACATCTAGTGAACAAAGTTGTACAATTACACCCTAATGCCCCTTTTTCAATAATTTTGTCATGCCATTAGAGCTTATCACCTTACTCATTTTCCTTGTGACACCCCTTAACTCAATTTCCTTTCCTTCCAATGAAAATTTCATGAAAAGTTCTTGAAAATTAAAATCCATTGTTCCCAATGATTGTAACCATTGGACTCCTAGTACGACATCAACACCACCCATGGGTATAGAAATCATTAGACTATTCATTACATATTCCCTCATAGTAAGATTGATCTTATGGAATTTTCTTGAGAAATTGATAGTTCCTCCATTTGCAATCATTACTTGAAACTCTGGCGCTAGATATATAAAGCAATTGAGAGCTTTGGTTAATTTACAGTGAATGAAATTATGAGTACTACCATAATCAATTAGGACTATTACCTTTTTATTTTTGATATATCCTTCGATCTTGAGGGTTTGAGGAGTTCTAATTCCAGCCAAGGCATTACATGATATGGTGGGAGTCAACTCCTCAAAAGAAATATATTCTACGTTTTCATCTTGAGATGGTTCTTCTTCTTCTTCTTCTTTCTCTTCACTATCTATGTAGAATAATTTCTTCTCACCACACATATGTCCCTTACTGTAATTGTATCACAATTAAATCATAAAAAATTTTATTTTCTTTCCTCCAATTGTTGAGATGTCAAACTTTTAGGTTGAGGTGGTTTAGAATAATTAACAATATTCTCTCGATAGATGTAAGGAGTGGTCCTTCTAGCAACCATAGCCATATTTTTACTTTCAACATTTCTTGACACCCTAAACACATTCTCCAATGATTTGGGTTCCCAAAGGTGAACCTCATGTTGAATGTTATCCTTTAAATATCCTATGAATACATCAATCAGGTGCTCATCTGGAATATCCATTACCTTTATATTCAATCTTTGGAAGTTCTCAATGTGCTCTGCAGCTGAACCCTTTTGCTTGAGATTTATCAATTGGCTGAAGAAGGTATTTCTCCTTGTATCCTCATAGTGTGCTATCAATTATTTCGTGAAAATTGTCCAAGTGACAATTGATTTGTGAGAACAAATCCATAGATGCCACACAATTTGATTGGGTTCTAAATATAAAGACTCAATTCGTACCTTTTGTGTGTGTGGCACATCGTGTAGATAAATGAACTGCTCCATTTGGAGTATCCATGTGATTGGATCCTTGCCATCAAATTCTTGAACACATCACCCACACTAAGAGGCCGGGGGGGTGAATTATTGTGTGGACTTTTATAACTTTTCTTCTTGAAATTTAGCATTTAAAACATAATTGTACAGATTCAGAACAATCAAGTCATAATCACAATGGACACAAGAGATACCAGATGTTTGTATAATATTTTGTATAATTGATATGTATATATGTGAATATAGTAATAAGGATTTTCCCAGAACCAACTATTTTGTTTCAGCACCAACTGAAGTAAGGAGCACCAATTCCTAGGAGAGCACCAACTCTCAAGAGAGAACCAAGTCTCAAGTAAGACCCAGCTTTCCACAAAACCCAACTTGCTGATAGAATGCAACCTATCCAACTAGAGTTCATATAGTAGTTCAACCGACTCTATTAGCAGTGACCCATTATAGAATAAACTCTATTTCATTGTCAGAGGTATACCATAAATGCTCATCACTGTAGTTCATATTCTCTCTAAAATTCACGCCTTCTTCGCTTTATCTTTCCTCTGATATATTCGCGCCTTCTTCAATTATTCATCTCTCTGATATTCGCATGGACCTTAGGTCCAGATCCACCTCATTCACTCCACAATCCGCATCTCCAAGTGAACCAATCATGGTTGTATTTATACTTGTTTATGCTCAAAACTTGTTTAAGTTATTGGGTCGACTTGTGCAACAAGTTATAACTAACTTGTTCATTTACAACAACTTTTGTGACCACCAGAGATCATTATTCTGGGTCTTCAACTTTTACACCTGTCATCCCCTTTACTTTCATAAATCGATCAGAGGTATGGATTGATTTACTTTGTCTCTGTGATTACAGAAATTGGCGCTTCCTTCAAACCGTGTTCATATGATTATTGGCATAGAACCACAGGCTTACCAATTTAAGCGACGCATTACATTCTTCCTATTAAATCTCTTTACCATATGGCCAATGGAATTATTCAGATGTTAGGCGACACGAGAACTTGAGCGCTTATCAATTCAACGGTCATGATTCAATCTCCCAATGAGATGGATGACTGTCGGAACTTCGTCATTCGGGACTTCGGGATTTCAACTTTTCAAACCTTCGAATCAGATCGGATGGTTTATTTCATAGAACCAAATCAATGGTCATATTCTATCCTTATATTGTTATATGATCAACGATTGAGTGTACACCTAAAGTATTCTTCAAATCGGACGACCCATGTCCACTTTGGGACTTCGACATTTGGGACTTCAGAGGTTTTGAATAAACGCTTCTCCATTTTCCTCCGGAGTGATCACCTGTTGAGTAAGTCATAAGTGGTGGAGACCGTATGAATTCTGTTAATACTTCCACTTACACTATCCTTCCACTATAGTAGATAAACAGTCGAGAATTCTCCAGAAGTGATCTTCATATCGGACGTCTCGTGTCCACTTCGGGACTTTGATATTAGGGACTTTAGGACTTTGGGCAAGTGCTGGTGGTAAAAATCCCATAGTGACGTAACTTAATTATGTCACTTTGTGACATGGAACGAGCCAAGTGGCTGCCACATGTCACTCAGATTCATGATTTACACATACCTGAAATGTTGATTTCATCTTGACACTTGTCATTATTTGACTATGCAACATGTCCTTGTTGATGTGGTTTGTCACATGTCCTTGCTGATGTGGTCTACCACATGTCCATGTTGATGTGGTCTGCCACATCTCCATGCTGACGTGGTTTGATGACATAGATATCTCGATGTGACACATATTCATATCCTTGATATAACAGTCAGAGTAGAATCCGAAGGGTATCTCAGATCGACGACTGAGAGTGACTTCGACTCTCCTAGCTTCAGGAATTTCAAATCTCAAACTGAAAATTATCGAAGTGAGATTTTCCGGAGCATAACCTCCTCACATATTTAGACCTAAAACGAATGATGTTCGTTTGATTATGATCTTAGATCGACGGATCGATCTTTCTATGATGCTTCTTTTCCTTGGTTTAAATCCAACGACTCTTGGGTATTCGGGTAATCAAGATCCCATCCTTCCACTTTAAAGTGATCTGACGATTGATGGGAATTTGGGTAATCAAGATATCAGATCTCAACCCTTGCTTACCTTATCTTTTCACTTAAGGATCCAATGACTGATGAAAATTCAGATAATTGAGATCTCATATCTTTCAACTTATCTTGTCCTTCCACTTAATTTGATCCGACGACTAACGGGTATTCAGATAATTGAGATCCCAGATTTCTCAGTTTATCCTGTCCTTCCACTCAAAATTGATCCAATGGTTGACGAGTATTCAGATAATCAAATTCTCAACCCTTTAGCCTCTCTTATCCTATCCTTCCACTTTAAAATGATCCAATGTATGAAGACTCTCTAAGAAGATCTACGATCAAGGATGGTTGCAGAACCACAACTTGTGAGTGATTTAACTCGTCACCAAAACTCTGCAATTTGAAGTTGTGTGTTGTTGGTGAGTCAACCACAATCGTCGATCTTCGAGGATATAAGATCTGACGGTCCTAGATAATTGCAGGATTGGAAATAGAACAATATTTAATTCCCTTTTCGATCTCTGCAATCTATCCCTGCCATTGATCTGGCGATTGCGCATCCAACGGTCATGACTTAATCCGACTTAACCTGATCATTTATTAGATCAACCACAATCGTCGATATTTGGGTTTATGAGATATGAAGATCTAGACCAATTGTGGGATTAGAACTAGCGAGTTGTTTAATTCTTCTTTTTCTCTTTGTAATTCATCCCTGCCATTGATATAGCTTGCAGACCCGACAGTCATGATCCTCCAATGGTCCTCAATCCCATGATCACTCATATGACTGATGTCCTTAATATTAGATGATCAACACGGTCAATTTCTTGATCGGATGGCTGCTGAGGCTTCTCACCCTGAGCTTACACTTTTTATTTCGAGCTTTGATCTATGCATATTGTTCTCTGCTCCTTCTAAGCTTATGATTTTTATTTTGAGCTTTGATCTCTGCATACTATTCTCTCCTCCTCCTAAGCTTACACTTTCGATCTCTACATATTGTTTGACATTTTCTGCTAATTGATATATTTTTTTATGTCAATGACAATCTTATCTATTGTAAATCACAATGATAATTCATCATAACAACAAATCATCACATCGACTATTGACATCAATGAAAATATGTCCAACAATCTCCCCCTTTGTCATTGAGGGAAACACACTAAATTCATATACAAAAATCACCCTGTGATGATTCTTTACTCCTGTGAAGTTACTTTACTCTCTCCCTTTGACATCAATGGAAAAGGATTTTTCCTCCTGTGGTGAAGCTCTGTATGTTATTGACCAGAATCTGAACTTGGGTAACTCTTCTTACAATCAACCTTTTCTTCTGATAACTGAATGACTCCCCCTATTACTCTTCTCTCTCTTCTTCTGACTGTTCTCCCCCTTTGTTTCTAAAAGGGTATCTCTTTCTGACAAGGCCTCTCTTCTTGTTATCTCTATATGATGTCATGTACATCATTTTGTACATCAGAATGTTGCTTCTGTGGATGTCGTTGTCCTACTGAAACATTGCGCAATTGTAGCTCATATTATTCAAACAACCCTTAGATCTTCTCATTGATTCTCATCGATCTCTAACAAGATGTATCCATCTTTATCCAAGATGCTTCTTTACTATACATTGCTCTAAATTTGTTAGAGAAATTTTACACTATGCTTGTTACATGACTGCAGTTATTTTTGCAACAATTAACTTCACTCCTATTCACTTGTTCAGTTTTTGCTATCCACATCTGTGAGTGTCCTGATTTCTTGAAATTTATTCTCCGATCTTCTATTACTGCAACTTCATTTTTCTTCCATGTTTCATTTACTCTTTTTGTCGTATTGTATGAAGCATTTCTCATTGACTGTTTTCTTGAGTTCCAACAGTTATGGGATTTGTGGCCATATCCACCACAACTATAGCATCTCATAGTGTAACAATGTGTTGAACCTTATACTATTGTTCCAACATCTTATACTATTTTTGAACCTACCAAATTGTTTTCTTCCATGATGCCTACAATCCAAGGCTTTATGACCATGTTCATTACAAGAAAAATAATAATCGTTAAAAACACTCGCATACGTTCATTGATTCATCCATGAAGGTGTCTCTCTTCTAAACTTTCTATGAGGTGTATGAGTAGCTTCTAGATGTCTTCCTTGATCCGATCTTCTAAATTTTGTAGTGTTGCTTTTATTTCTTGAACGTGAAGAACCTGAGTCATACATGCTTTCACTTTTTATAAATTAAGGAGCTATGTCAGACCTGTCTTCATCCTTTACAAATGAAGGACATGTTTCAGACCTGTTTTCATTCTTTACAAATGAAGGAACTACATTAAACTTGTCTTCACCCATTACAAATGAAGGACATGCATCCGGTTTCTTAGGAGTATTGATTTCTTCCTTGTTGTCTCCAAGACCGGATTTTTCATTTGGTGATCTCTGACTATCCAAGATCTTATCGAGGTTCATGGCTCTATTCAAGAAATTTATTTGGGTGTTAGACTTATCAACCTTCTTTCTAAGATTCACAACTTCTTCTTCCAGCTTATGACATGATTCTTCCTTTTTGTTAAACTGGTTCCTCACTACCTCCTCCCTTCTTTTGGCTTCTTCAAGTTGGATTTTAAGATTGACATAACTTTCCCTTAGTTCTTTTAGTTCTGCAAGGTTTTTGCTTGGTTCATCATCTTCCTTCTTTTCTTCTTTTGCTTGACTGATTCCATTTTCAGTCTCTCAATCTCCTCTTCCTTTTCTTTTATTAGATCAATAACTTTTGTTTTCAATCTTTTGATCTCTTCTTATTTGTTTTCTAACTAAATTTTTTGCTCATATATGATTTCTTCATTGTCTTTGATCTTTTATTTTATTTCCAGGATGTGCCTTTGATTTCTAAGCTCATCATCTTCCTTCTTATTTTCTTTTAATTGACTAATTTCTTTCTTCAACTTCTCGATCTCCTCTTCTTTTTCTTCTAATTGGTTATCCTGCTCATATATTATATTTTCATTGTCTTTGAGCATTTCCTTTATTTCCAAGATATGCTTTTGAATATTTTCAAGAAATTCTTTAGTGTAGTCATGAAGATAGTTGTAGTGTGAATCATTATGGTCATAGCGGTATTCACAGAGACTCCAATCAACCTTTTTTTTGGCCTTTGATAGTTATTCTTCTACTTATTCCATGGGATAAATGCTAACAGAACATTCTTTTATTGTATCTGAGTCTTCTTCTTTACTTGCAGGGGAGGATTCAATATCAACATTATTGCAATCGAAATATTGTGGAGAGTCTTTACCTTTATTGATGGTTGAGTCTTCATCTTCATCCTTGATAGGGATGTCTTCTGTGTCTTCACTTTTGATTTGATACATATTTTATAACTTCAGCCATAAGTCCTTGGTGGATGTGCATAGTCCCATGCTTTCCTTGAATGTATCTGATAATTCATTAAGAAGAATCTTCAATGTCACTTCATTGTTCTTCCTTGCTCTTCTTTGGACTGTAATCTTGGATAGATTCTTTGATGTAGATAATTCATAGGGCTTGCTTACTATTGAATTCCAATATTCAGATCCTTTTGACTTCAAATATTGTTTCATATTTTCTCTCCATGAGGAATAATCTGTTCCATCAAAAAGGGAGCTTCAATTTTCGAGAGAGACATTTGTCCACCCATTTCTTCAGAATCTACCTTCCAGTGTTTAAACTGTGTTGAAGGAACCCACTCTGATACCAACTCTTGAACACATCACCCACACTAAGAGGGGGGGGGGGTTAATTAGTGTGTGGAATTTTATAACTTTTCTTCTTGCAAATTAGTAGTTAAAACATAATTGTACAGATTAAGAACAATCAAATCATAATCACAATGGACACAAGAGATGCCAGATGTTTTTATAAGATTTTGTGTAATTTATATGTATATATGTGAATATAGTAATAAGTTTTTTCCCATCACCAACTATTTTGTTTCAGTACCAACTGAAGTAAGGAGCACCAACTCCTAGGAGAGCACCAAATCTCAAGAGAGCACCAACTCTCAAGCAAGACCCAACTTGCCACAAGACCTAGCTTGTTAATAGAACGTAGTCTATCCAACTAGAGTTCATATAGTAGTTCAAACGACTCTAGTAGAAGTGATCCATTATAGAATCAACTCTATTTCATGATCAGAGGTATACCATAAACGCTCATCACCACACTTCATCTTCTCTCTGAAATTCACGCATTCTTCATTATATCTTTCCTCTGATATATTCGCGTCTTCTTCACTTCTTCATCTCTCTGATATTCACACAGACCTTAGGTCCAGATCCGCCTCCTTCACTCCACAAGCCGCATCTCCAAGTGAACCAATCATGGTTGTATTTATACTTGTTTATGCTCAAAACTTGTTTAAGTTATTGGGCCGACTTGTGCAACAAGTTATAACTAACTTGTTCATTTACAACAACTTTTGGGACCACTAAAGATCATTATTATGGGTCTTCAAATTTTACACCTGGAATCCCCTTTACTTTCATAAATCGATCATAGGTATAGATTGATTTCCTTCATCTCTATGATTACAGAAATCGACGCTTCCTTCAAACCATGTTCATATGATTACTGGCATAGAACCACAGGCTTATCAATTTAAGCGACACATTACATTCTTCCTTTTAAATATCTTTACCATATGACCAATGGTGTTATTCAGACATTAGGAGAGATGAGTGCCTGAGCACTTATCAATTCAATGGTCACGATTCAATCTCCTGATGAGATGGATGACTTTCGAAACTTCATCATTCAGGACTTCAGGATTTCAACTTTTCAAAACTTCGAATCAGATTGGACTGTTTATTTCATGGAACCAAATCAATGGTCATATTCGATCCTTATATTGTTATATGATCAATGGTTGAGTGTACACCCAAAGTATTCTTCAGATCAGATGACCCATGTCCACTTCGGGACTTCAGAGGTTTCGAATAAACCCTGCTCCATTTTCCTCCGGAGTGATCACCTACTGAGTAATTCATAAGTGGTGGAGATCGCTTGCAGTCAGTTAATACTTCCACTTACACTATCCTTCCACTGTAGTAGATTGATGGTCGAGAATTCTCCTGAAGTGATCTTCAGATCGGACGTCTCGTGTCCAGTTTAGGACTTCGAGACTTTGGGCAAGTGCTGGTGGTAAAACTCCTGAAGTAAAACTCCCGAAGTGAAGTAACTTACTTATGTCACTTGATGACATGGCATGATACGAGTAGTTTCCATGTGTCACTCAAATTTGTGATTTACATGTACTTGAAAATCCAATTTCATCTTGACACTTGTCATTATTTGACTATGCCATGTGTCCTTGCCGACGTGGTTTGTCACATGTCCTTGCTGACGTGGTCTACCACATGTCCATGCTGACGTAGTCTGTCACATGTCCATGTTGACGTGGTATGATGACACAGATCTCACGATGTCACACATATTCATATCCTTGATTTAACGGTCAGAGTAGAATTCGAAGGGTATCTCAGATCGACGATTGAGAGTGACTTCGACTCTCCGGGCTTAAGGAATTTCAAATCTCAAATTGAAAATTCTCGAAGTGATATTTTTCGAAGCATAACCTCCTCACATCTTTAGACCCAAAACAAATTATGTTCATTTGATCATGATATTATATAGATGGCTCACTCTATCTGTGATGTTTCTTTGCCTTGGTTTAAATCCAACGACTCTCGAGTATTCGGGTAATCGAGATCTCATCCTTTGATTATCTTATCCTTCCACTTTAAAGTGATCTGATGGCTGATGAGAATTCAGGTAATCGAGATCTCATAACTCAACCCTTGCTTACCTTATATTTTCTCTTAAGGATACAATGGTTGATGAAAATTCAGATAATTGAGATCTCAGATCTTTCAACTTATCCTATCCTTCCACTTAATTTGATCTGACGACTGATGGGTATTCGAATAATTGAGATCTCAAATTTTTCAGCTTATCATGTCCTTCCACTCAAAAGTGATCCAGCGGTTGACGGGTATTCGAATAATCAAATTCTCAACCCTTTAGCCCCGCTTATCCTATCCTTCCACTTTAAAATGATCCAATGATTATGAAGACTCTCGAAGAAGATCTACGATCAAGGATGGTTGCAGAACGACAACTTGCAAGTGATTTAACTCGTCACCAAAACTCCACAATTTGAAGTTGTGCGTTGTTGGTGAGTCAACCAAAATTGTCGATCTTCGAGGCTATAATATTTGAAGGTCCTGACTAATTACGGGATTGGAAATAGCATGATATTTAATTCTCATTTCGATCTTCGCAATCTATCCCTGCCATTGATCTAGGGATTGTGCATCCAACAGTCACGACTTAATCCAACTTAATATGATCATTTGTTAGATCAACCACAATCATCGATATTTGGGTTTATGAGATATGACGATCTAGACCAATTGCGAGATTAGAACTAGCGAGTTGTTTAATTCTTCTTTCGCTCTCCGCAATTCATCCCTGTTGTTGATATTTCTTGCAGATCTGATGGTCGTGATCCTCCAACAATCCTCAAGCCCACAGTCACTCATATGACCAACATCCGTAATATTAGATGATCAACACGGTCAATTTCTTGATCGGACGACTGTTGAGGCTTCTCACCCTGAGCTTATGCTTTTGATTTCGAGCTTTGATCTCTGCATATTGTTTTCTCCTCCTCCTCAGCTTACGCTTTCGATTATGAGATTTGATCTCTGCATACTTTTTGCTCCTCCTCCTGAGCTTACGCTTTCAATCTCTGCATACTATTTGACATTTTCTATTAACTGATATACTGTTGACGTCAATGACAATCTTATCTTTGGTAAATCAAAATGATAATTCATCATAACAACAAATCATCACATCGACTTTTGACATCAATGACAATATGTCCAACAACTTCCTCATATCAATATTAGGAAAGTGGTTGCTATTCAACCCAAAGTTGGAGTTTGTCCAGTCTTGATTCATATTCCTTGTGTCCTCATCATGAATTTCATGGGATACATTATCACTTTCAAGTGGCCTCTCTATTAGAAACTTTTTCAATCCTTCCATGATCTCCCCTTTTAAACCATCCATAGTAGTATCCATTATCGCTTCTAGCTTAGCTTCAGTTGAATCCATCATCCCTCGTAGTTCATATTTTGTTACTGCCTTCTTTTGTAAATCATTTATGTCCCTGCGCATTTATTCACCTTCATAAAGATTCCAAGTAGGACTATCTGAAGGCTTATTTAGTGTAGAAGCTCCCTTTTTTGGTGGAATGTTGGAAAAGTATCACTCCAAGGTAGGAATTTCTAATTGGCTTAGGCAGAGGTCCTGAAAGACAAGGGAGTTTCAGATGCTACATCTCTCTCATATACGTGCGGCGTCCAACAATAGTACTTGGACCAATATCTCAGGGAACTAAATAAGGAGGCTTAACCATGCCCTTAGCCATACTATCTGACTACCCAAGTACTATAACACATCTATACCTAAAAAAATACCTAAGTTTCTCTCAAATTTATGTGATAATCCTTTTATCCCACATGTCGACATTTCTTATGTTGTATCTTTACAATTTCATCCCTTCTAGGTATGAAATTCCATTCTGTAGTTTTATGATATGTCCTCTCTATAATGCCATAGGTCTGATCAAAATTGGATGTGCCAAGTGGAAGTTATGGTGACTTCCCCACACCTTGCTGATTTTTTTCCTTTCCAGGAGAGCATATTTTTAAATCATGCCAAGAGTACAATATGTGATATATTATTTTGAAACTTGCACCATAAATACTACAGACTGTCTGTTGTCCAATGCAACTAGTCTCACTTAATTTGGATACTCATTGAACAAGATATCATTTTTTTACTTGGAACACTTGTTTGAGACTAGTTAATAGGACTAGACAACTACCCTATCTTACACAGGGTGTATCGTCAAAATTAGGATGACCTAGAAGCTGGAAATTTTACCACATATACCTTGATAATTCTTGTGAATATCATCCTAGTTTCATGGTTTGTTTCATCACATAAATAAATTTATAGCTAAAATTATGCGATGATTGAATTCAGGATGATTTAGGAACTCGATCTTCCATAGGCTATATCTCTGAAAGTATAAATCCTTGGAAGTTGAGATTTTAACCAAAAGTACTTTGATGCATCTACTAAATATCCCCTAAGGTGTTCCTTCTGAAACATCCCAAAAAAAAAACGTTATAGATAAAATTCCAAGGTGTCTCAGATGCAACATCGAAACCCTAAGACCTTGAGCTCTGATACCAAATGTTAGGAAACAAATATCCAAATAGCATAAAAACATTAGAATACGTACTCCACACCTTTAAAAAGAGATAATTTCATATAATAAGCTTCTTCAAGGGAGAAACCTCCTTATACACCACATAAATTCACAAACACAAGATGATTCCAAATGAAAAGGTATCCTTGGTATATATAGGAGACTAGGAGGTACAATTACAACTAATGGACCCAAGCTGACATAAATAAAATAAAAATACTAATCTAATATGCCCCAATTAAGGAGTAATGTGCCACTATTTAGGGCTTAACAAACAACAACAAAAACAAAAACAACACCCCCATCCTCCTCGTGTTTGTACAAGCACACAAAACAAAAGTTTTTGGGGTCAGCACTGACTTTGAGGTAGATCTCCAACAACAAAAACAACCCCATCCTCCTCCTTTGCAATTATAATGTGTTTTGCATTAGCTCACTTGGTTGAATGTTTCCTTATGTAATAAGAGGTCTTGAGTTCAAGTCTCCTTTTTAAGTTACTTTTTAGAAAAGTTGATGCATTCATTGTAAAGTGCATTTCACTTAAATTATAAAAGTGAATCACTATAAGTAGCTTTAATATTTATTTTTTAGTTACATTTTACATACAACATTAATTTACAAAGTAACTTCATTGTAAAAATGATTCTCACTTATTCTATAAAAGTGAGTCACTTCATAAAGTAACTTAGTTGTAAAAGTGAGCTTATGGGAAAAGTTAGAGCAGGAAGGAAATTTTGTGCATCCATCACCATGTGGGTCAACTTTTACCTTCCATGTGGTGCCTTGGTCACCATTTATGCCATTTTTCAAAAGGGCATAACTTTCACATTTGAAGTTTGTTTTTAGTGTCATATTTTTTAAAACAACCCATTTTTTTGAGAGCTTTCCATCCAAGTAGTTAGTTTCAGATTTTGAAACCATATTATTTTCATATTTAATACAACTTCACCAAGTGATCTTTTGCTTACCAATACTAACTAATTCTCATGGAAATCCCATATGGAGGATGTACAAAGAAGTAAAGGATTGTACCAGATTACCTTGGAAATAGACTAAGCCCCCTATGATGATGAAAATAAATCCAAATGGGATAATAAGAACAACGAAGCACATGGACTAATCAAAATTTCCATCTCTCCTGACTTATGGTTTCACCTTCAAGGAATTGATGACCCAGATAAAGCTTGGGAAAATCTTGCATTGAAGATTATTTATCCAAGTTCAAAACACTTATACTTATATATATATATATATATATATATATATATATATATATATATATATAATGTACAACATAGATTTGAAGGACGACCAATGAATCTATGTTATTCTTTCTAAGTTTGGTAGTGCATATTTTGTCTTTGTATCTACCTTTTATGCCACTAGAGAAGCTCTAGGGTGTGCTTATAAAGAACCCACTCTTGATTCCTTTGGTGTCTCTCTGACTAGAGAGAAAGATAAGATTTTGCAACGTAGAGTGATCAACATTGTAGGTACATCTAACGAAGCCTTAGTGGCCTAGGATAAAGATAAATCTAAGCATCCCAAGAAGTGACATCCTTGCAATAATAAGAAAAACAAGGGTCCCAAACCCTCTCCACCAACTTTTGCTCCTAATGGTGACAAAGGAGAAAAATCCAAAAATAAGAAGACTGACAGGCATTGCAAATTTTGTGGGATAGATGGTCATGTGGATTCTAAATGTTTTAAAAATATGGAATCCTTAGAAGTAGTGATGAAGAAGCATGACATTGGTATTGATTCTTCTTCTTCTACCTCTTTTTCTCATATGCATGCACTTTCTACTTCTAGTTTCTCCTTCAATGCAACTTCTTCTTCTTCTTCTGAAAAGTGGCTTATTGATTATGGAGCATGTTATCATATGGATAAGGATAAAGCCATTTTTTCTGCTCTTAATGAATGTAACACCAAACAAATATTCATTGGTAACGATATATATATTAGTGTTGTAGGGTCTAGAAAAATTCAAGTAGATAATGGTCATGTAAATGATGCATAATGTGTTCCAAGTCTTTCCTGCAACTTTCTATCAGTGTATCAAATCACTCATTCAGGTGAAGGAAAAATTGTAGAGTTTTCATGTCACCAAGTTGTAATCAAGGATTTAAAATATCGTAATCATTTCCTAGCAACTAGAATTGTTGATGATATTACTAGGTTGTACAAATTTGACAACTTTGGTTCATATTCTTTTCCATCAATTTTTATTTCTCACAACGATGACTTAAACAAAATTTGGCATGAACAATTTGGTCATCTAAATTATCCCTCTTTACAACAACTATGTAATCAACATATGGTCATTGGTCTTCCTTTCATTTTTTGCAGAGATGGTGTTTGTGTCAGTTGTGTGTTAGAAAAATAGGATCGCGGAGCAACAAAATAAGAAAAATGCGAAAATAAAACACAAAAGATACATAATACAATAGAGACACAGATATACATGGTTCACCGAGTGTGGGCTACATCCACCAGAGAAATTTCCAGGTCCTTCCTTTTTATTATCCACCAAAATGAAGGGATACAACCTACAACACAATTTTTGTAACTTCCCCTTCTTTCTCTCATAGTCTCCTCTCTCATAATACAATATTCACACACATACATAGACACAATAAAATTCCCTCATAAAAGAGGGTTGCCTTCTAGGGGAAAAAATCCCTAAAATAACGTCTACCATCATATATGCGACCTTATAATGAATGGTTCATATTTACTATGAAATTATAATATTTTACAAGGCAGTTTTTCCCAAAATT
>JZKD02S1758670.1:426871-458668 GCA_000966675.3 Picea glauca
CCCTGCAGACCCCCCTGGTGATAGTTGTGGCGAGGGAAATCCCCCCCACACCCCCATGTTAGGGAATGGGGTCCAAGCATGACTGAAACAAACCTATGAATAAAGAATATAATAAATATCCACATCCAACATTGTGTTCTAAAAAACATCATTGGGATAGTTTTAAAAAAACATCCCTCTTGGCATGCCTCGGCCCCTTTGTAGCTTGTTCACAGTGATTTGTGTGGTCCTCTTTCTTCTCCTTCTTTATTTGGGTGCAAGTACTTCTTAACATTCATTGATGACTTCTCCAAACACACTTGGGTTTACTTCTTAAAACTTAAGAGTGAAGTTTTTGACAATTTTTTGGCCTGCAAGGTCCTTGTAGAAAAACAATCTAGACATCAACTTCAAAGTTAAGAATATATAATGGAGGTGAATATATGAAAAAAAAAAAAATTACAATTTATTACACTGTACAAGGCATTCAATTGCAACATATTGTTCCATATACACCATAGAAAAATGGTGTTGTTGAGAGAAATAATCACACATTAAAATAAATGGCTAATTGTATGATCCAATGTAAGGGATTAAGTCTTCATTTTTGGGTGGAAGCCATCAACTATGCAAATTAAAAAGTAAATTGCACTCCCACAAAGTCTTTAAAAAATATAACACCGGAAGAAGCATGGACTAACATTAATCCAAATGTAATCCACTTCTGTGTATTTGGTAGTGTAGCATGGGTAAAGATTCCCGGTGAGAAAATGAAAGCATTGTAGCATAAAAGTGAGAAGTGCATTTTTTTGGATATTCTTAAGATGTCAAATGCTACAGGATTCTTCAACCTCATTGCAATGAAATTATTATTAGAGGAGATGTTAAATTCGATGAAAATCTCTTGGCCTGCGAGCCTAATTTGGCATTTGTGCCATCTTCGGCCCGCAGGCCATCTTCTATTCCTATTATGGTTTCTTATTTAGAAGGTGATAGTGCATATGGAAATCACCTCCACCTACTCACCTTCCTCCAGATGAGTCCATTGAACATGAACTTGCACTAGTACCACTGCTTCCTAGATGGACCCATTCAACTTCAGAAGCAACTCGTGATCTTGTCGACAATCCTACAGATAAACATTGGACCCATTCACATTTTCAATGAGCCTCTTCTATTTTGGATTAAGTTTTAGAGACTCATGATTTAGACACATTGTAGAAGCCTCAGGCCATCCAAATTGGGACACAACAATGAATGAAGAGTATCACTCTTTAATGAAAAACAATACTTGGTATCTTGTACCTCTTTCAAAAGGAATTAAACTTGTTGGATGTAAATGGGTGTATAGAACTAAGTATGCGTCAAATGGAAGTGTTAAAAGAAACAATGTCCGACTAGTTTTAAGAGGTTTATATCAAGTTGAATGCATTGACTATAATGAAACATTTTTCCCTGTAGCCAAAATGAATTCCATCCACCTTGTTCTAGCCCTTGTTGCCTCACATAAATGGGAGGTCCATCAAATGGATGTTAAATCTGCCTTCTTGCATGGGGATTTTCAAGAAGAAATCTACATGGAACAACATCTTAGCTATGTCCAGAATGACTCCAACCTTCTTTTTCGCCTTAAAAATCTCTTTATGGTCTTAAGAAAGATCCTTGAGCTTGGTATGCCAAAATCGATAGCTTTCTTCTTAACACCGAATTTTCTAGATGTCATTTTGACCCTAATTTCTATACCAAGAAAGTAGGAAGCCATCTCATAATCATTATTCTTTATGTCGATGAACTTATCCTCACTAGTAGTGACCCTAAAATTTTAACCCATGTGAAATCCAACTTTAAATAGAAATTTGAAATGAAAAACTTAGGTTATTTTCATTATTTCCTTGGCCTCCAAGTTTTGCAAACTAAGGAAGGAATTTTTATTTCCCAATCTAAGTATGACTTCGACCTTCTTCATTGATTTCACATGGACAATTATAAACCAACCCTTTCTCCCTTCTAGTTTGGAGTCAAAATTGCTACTAGCTGTACTAATCCCAAATTCGATGCCTCTTTGTACCATCAGTTAGTTGGTAGCCTCTAATATTTGACTCATACACATCTTGGTATTTCCTTTGCTATTAATCTTGTTTCTTGGTATATGCAAACACCCCATTAATCCATTAGAAAGTGGAAAAAGGGATACTTCGGTTTTTCCAGGGTATAGTTCGGTTTGGGATACATTACAGTTCAAGGGGGACTCCTTTGTTCGTTGGTTTCATTGATTTAGATTGGTCTGACAACCCTATTTATTGAAATTCTACTGTAAGTTATGTTTCCATGCATGGTTCTAGACCTATTACTCGATCTTGTAAGAAACAACATACTCTTTCTCTTTCTTCCACGGAAGCAAAGTATCAAGCATCGGTTAATGCAAGTTAAGAATCCTTGTGGATTTGATAGGTACTTTCAGAGTTTGGCTTCTATCAACAACATTTTACCACCCTATGGTGTGACAATCATAGTGCCATCAAGATTGCCAAACATCTAGTTCAACATCATTGTAGCAAACACATCGAGCTACAGATGCACTTAATCATAAATCTCATTCATGATTGAGTTATTAGAGTGTTATTTTTCCCTACATAAGATCAAGTTGTAGACATTTTCCCAAAGTCTCTTACGGAATTGAATTTTTCCAAATTTCGATCCATGTTAGGAGTTTAGGAAGTTTTCATTAAGGGGGGATGGGATCTAATGCATCCTTCCTTCTCCTATTGTGTCTCCTTTGTAAATCCTTCAATTCTATTCCAATTTGGTCTTAATGGGGGTTGTTAATATATTTAGACACTTGGGAGTTAGTTAAGATCAACTTGGTCTAAAGTCTTTAGGTAAAAATGTGTTTCTTAGTGTGTTTCTTTAGTACACATTAGTGTGCATATGTAGTTACATAATTCGACTATCATTATATGTTCTAGACATAGAGTGATCCGATGACTTATATTCTCCTCTATATTAATGGCTAAATTGATCTATGGCTTAGCACTCGATTAGTCCATGATCTATATTTAAAGAGCATGGAGAGTCATTTGTTGATGATTTATTGTGAGAAACTACCTTGTAAAATATTTTATTTTGCATTAATATATTACCTCAAGTGGCCATGTTGGTTGGGGCCTTGGACTATTTCCATATTCAAGGGTTTTAACCACATAAAAACATCAATGTGTTTATCTTTGATATGGTTGTGTGAGTTTTTATTGAAGGTGTTCATACTGTGTGGATGATACAGGTGGATATCGGTGACAACCCACCATTTCCAACTGGCTCAAAACAATTTTCTAGCAATTTTGGTAATTTACTATTTTTAGCAGTTTTTAACTTTCTGGGCCATTTTGAGGGCCTAAATGGAGGTTTTTTGGGATATATATTCTCAATGATAGCCAAAGGCTTTGATTTATCCCCCAAAATTAATCTCCTCGATGATACCTTTCCAACGAGCTATTGTGCGTCCCAAACAGAGATCGTATTCCAAAGTTACGCCCCCAGGAAGTTGATACACCAAACTACCCAAAACAGGTCCACAAAATTGTTGGCTTTTCATCTTCCGGGGTTAGGGTTTTGGATTTTACTTATGATAAAAGGGCCTTTGGAGACTCATTGTAAAATCATCTTCCTACGAATGTGAGTAGCGGACACATCTCTTCTCAGAGATAAGTTGCCACCATTCTATTGAGTCTTTCACTCTATGTTTTTACAGTCTTTGATACATTTTGGTTATATTATTGGATATCCGAGATATCTCTGTAAATTTATTTATTATATCTTTACTCTCATTTTGTGCCGAAAATAATTTGGATCAGTGGTATCAAAGCAGACTTCTCTTGATCATTTTTTAGTGCATGTCCCCGATGAGGTCTGAGTATAGCAAGTTGGGTGTCGAGCTTGTCTCTCTTAAGGAAAATCACTCTCGTACACCCAAGAAACCCTCCATGACGGAAGAAAATAAAAATGATAGAGAAAATGATTCTATTAATCTATTTCTTGATCAAGCTCTCACGCGACAGAGGGATGAAAAGATGGAGAATTTTAGCCACATCCTTCAATGTCTGTCGATAACATGTGTGTCTTCATCAAGCGGCCACTTTGGAGGAACCTCACCTTTCAAGGTACAATTTAATTTTGATATTCACATATTTGAAGAACAGATAGATGTGGATTCCCTAGAAAAATGGTTAAATCTGCTAGAAGGTTACTTCTATGTTCATAATTTCTCTGACAGGGAAAACATCACCTTCGCACTCCTTAAGGTTGTCCCCCATGTCAAACATTGGTGGGAAACTTACGGGGAGAAAAGTTCCACAGAGGATTCTGGAATATATGGGGCCAAGCCCACTTAGAATGTATTACCCTGTTGGCAACTATGAGGACCAGTACAAGAGATGGACCACACTGAGGCAAGAGAGGGGCCAAGCAGTTCCAAAGTTCAACAATACCTTCCATACCTTGCGCACCAAGCTGGGTATCAAACACTCTGAATGAAATTTGATTCCAGAATACCATGGGGCTCCACGCAGATACATCCAAACTGAAATGAATTTTCTAGACATCTCATCACTCAGTGTTTCTTATAGATACATCATTAAAATTGAGCAGAAATTTAAGCACCAGAACAAACGAGACTTCGGGTCTGCAAACCCGCAAAAACCAAAGTATGATAAAGATGAACCTAAGAATAAGTCTCTTGAAAACCAGTCCAAGCCATGGGAAAATAAGAGTCACAGAAAGATGAAGAAGGACACGGGAAAATGGTGTGATTTCCACAAAATCCCTTGGCACAACACTGATGGATGTCACTCAAAACAATCATTGGTGGCTGAGATCAAAGACAAGGAGCCGAACCCTGATTCAGAATCCGATTTAGAAAATAATGATAGAAGACACATCATCGATGTAGACCCCACTGCTATTGTCACGACTGCAACAATTCAACCAAAAGAACCAACCGATCCTGAAGAGGGGGAGCACCTTTTTCATTCACAGATGTGGGTGAAGGGGACCCCGCTACATTTTATTGTTGATAGCGGAAGCCATAAGAAACTCATCTCAATAGAGGTCATAAAATAGTTTGGATTGTCGACAACACCACAACTGTAGCCATACAATATTGAGTGGCTTCTCCAGGGATGAGATCTTCGTGTCAGCCAATAGTGTCGATTGCCATACAACATCCATCCCTTCAAGGATGAGGTATTATGTGATGTTGCCCCACTAGTTGTCTGCGATGTTCTCTTGGGCCAACCATATATGTGGAAGCACCATGCTATCTATGAGTTTCGACCCCATAGTTTCATTTTTACTCTGGGGGGTCATCTCTATAGGATACTAGAGGTATTTCTAACTACAGTCCCACCTAAACAATGTCACAAGGTAGTATCTCATACTACAAAATTCAGCTTCTTCACAATCTGTTCAAAAGGTGAACAAAAGGATACTGGAACCACTACAACCTCGGCCCAAGCACCTTCTATCCAACGAAGCAGGTCAACAAGATTGCAGCAAAGTGTAAATATTCCTTCTGCACATAGACATATCATGTATCCAGACTGGTTAAAAAGGTCCAACCCTTCCAACCACAGGTTCGTGACAACCTTCAACAAGCTAAGCAACGCAACTTCTGAAACGAGGCAAGCAGCTCATCAAGATGTAGATTCAACAAACACTTTTCCCTCTCCCGTGGGCACTCAATGCAATGGAGACCATTGATTCCTAAGGAGGGAGGATTGATCTAGGTGGATATCAGTGGCCACCCACCTTTTCCAACTGGCTCAAAATAGTTTCGTGGCAATTTTGGTAATTTACTATTTTTAGCAGTTTTTAACTTCCAGGGCCATTTTGAGGGCCTAAATGAAGGTTTTTTGGGATCTATCTTCTCAATGATAGTGAAAGGTTCTGATTCATCCCCCAAAATGAATCAGATCGACGATATCTTTCCAACAATCTATCGCGCGCCCCAAACAAAGATTGTATGCCAAAGTTACACCATCGGGAAGTTGATAGACCAAACTACCCAAAACGAGGTCCACAAAACTATTGGCTTCTCATCTCTAGGGTTAGGGTTTTGGATTTTATTTATGATAAAAAGGCCTTTGGAGACTCATTGTAAAATCATGTTCTTGTGAATGCAATTAGCGGACACATCTCTTCTCAGAGATAACTTGTCACCATTCTAGTGAGTCTTTCACTCTGTATTTTTATAGTCTTTGTAAATTTTTTTCTCATTAATGGAAAATTGTGTCTTACTGTATTTCTGTGTTTATGGTTTCATCTATGATACATTTTGGTTATATTATTGGATATCCGAGATATCTATGTACATTGATTTATTATATTTTCTCTCTCATTTCATGCCGAAAATAATCTAGATCAGTGGTATCAAAGCAGGTTGCTCTTGATCGTTTTTCAGTACATGTCTGCAATGAGGTCTGACTATAGAAAGTTGGGTCACAATCTTGTTTCTCTTGAGGAAAATCACTCTCACACGCCCAAGAAACCTTACATGGCAGAAGAAAAGAAAAATGACACAACAGACGATTCTATTAATATGTTGCTTGAGCAAGCTCTCACGCGACAGAGGGACAAAATGATGGAGAATTTTTCCCACATCCTTCAACGTCGGTCGATAACAAAAGAAACGTCTTCATCAAGTGGCCACTTTGGAGGAACCTCACATTTCAAGGTACAAGTTAATTTTGATATTCTCATATTTGAAGGACAAATAGATGCATATGTCCTAGAAAAATGGTTAAATCTGTTGGAAGGTTATTTCTCTGACAGGGAAAAGATCACCTTCACACTCCTTAAGGCTCTCCCCCATGTCAAACATTGGTGGGAAACTTACTAGGAGAAGAGGAGTCTGGAATATATGGGGTCGAACCCACTTGGGATTTTTTTGTGGATGTGGTAAAGGAACAATATTACCCTATTGGCAACTATGAGGACCAGTACATGAGATGGACCACACTACGGAAAGAGAGGGTCCAAGCAGTTCCAGAGTTTACCAATACCTTCCATACCTTGTGCACCAAGCTAGGTATCAAAGACTCCGAACGACATTTGGTTCTAAAATACCATTGGGCTCTACACAGATACATCCAAACTGAAATGGATTTTTTGGACATCTCATCACTCGATGTTTCTTATCGATATGCTGTTAAAATTGAGCAGAAATTTAAGCACTAGAAAAAACAGGAGTTCGGGTCTGCAAATCCGCAACAACCAAAGTATGATAAATACAAACCTAAGAAGCAATCTCCCAAAAACTAGTTCAAGCTACTGGAAAATAAGGGTCACAGAAAGATGAAGGACACCAAAAAATGGTGCGATTTCCACAAAATCCCTGGGCATAACACCGATGAATGTCGCTCAAAACAATCATTGGTGGATGAGATCAAAGACAAGGAGTCGAACCCTGATTCAAAATATGATTTAGAAAATAATGATAGAAGACAGATCATCAACGTAGACCCCACTGCAATTGTCACGACCACAACAATTCAACCAGAAGAACCAACAGATCATGAAGAGGGGGAGTGCCTTTTTCATTCACAGATGTGGATGAAGGGGACCCGTTGCATTTTATTATTGATAGTGGAAGCCAGAATATCCTCATCTCAACAGAGGTAGTCAAACAGTTGGGATTGTCGACAACAGCACACCCATAACCATACAACATTGGGTGGCTTCACCAAGGACGAGATCTTCATGTTATCCAATAGTATCGATTGTCATACAACATCCATCCCTTCAAGGATGAGGTATTATGTGATTTTACCCCGCTCGATGTCTATGATATTCTCTTGGGCCAACCATATATGTGGAAGCACCATGCTATATATGAGTCTCGACCCCGTAGTGTCATTGTTACTCTGGGGGGTCATCTCTACAGGATAATAGAGGTAGTTCCAACTATTGTCCCACCTAAACAATGTCGCAATGTAGTATCTCATACTACAAAATTTAGCTTCTTCACAATTTGTTCAAAAGGTGAACAAAAGGATATTGCAACCATTACAACCTCGACCCAAGCACCTTCTATCCAATAGAAGTAGGTCGACAAGATTGCAGCAAATTGTAAATATTCCTTCTGCACATAGGAATATCATGTAGCCAGACTGGTTAAAAAGGTCCAACCCTTCCAACCACAGGTTTGTGACAAACTTCAACAAGCTAAGCAATGCAACTTCTCCAATGAGGCAAGCAACTCATCAAGATGCAGATTCAGAAAACGTTTTTCCCTCTCCCCTAGACACTCAACGCAATGGATACCATTGCTTCATAAGGAGGGAGGATTGATCTAGGTGGATATCAGTGGCCAGCCACCTTTTCCAACTGGCTCAAAACAGTTTTCTGGCAATTTTGGTAATTTACTATTTTTAACAGTTTTTAACTTCTGGGGCCATTTTGAGGGCCTAAATGAAGGATTTTTGGGATTGAGCTTCTCAATGATAATGAAATGCTTTGATTAAGCCCCCAAAATGAACCTCCTTGATGATACCTTTCCAACAAGCTATCATGCAACCTAAACAAAGATCGTATGCCAACGTTACGCCCCTGGGAAGTTGATACACCAAACTACCCAAAACGGGGTCCACAAAACTGTTGGCTTTTCATCTTCCGGGGTTAGGATTTTGGATTTTATTTCTGATAAAAGGGCCTTTAGAGCCTCATTGTAAAATCATCTTCTTGTGAATGCAAGTAGTGGACACATCTCTTTTCAGAGATAAGCTTCCACCATTCTAGCGAGTATTTCACTCTGTATTTTTACAGTCTTTGAACATTTTCGCTCATCAATAGAAAATTGTGTATTCCTGTATCCCTGTGTTTATGGTAGCATCTTTGATACATTTCGGTTATATTGTTGGATATCCAAGATATCTCTATACATTTATTTATTATATCTTCGCTCTCATTTCGTGCTGAAAATAATCTAGATTAGTGGTCTCAAAGCAGGCTGCTCTTGATCATTTTTCAGTGCATGTCCCTGACAAGGTCTGAGTATAGAAAGTTGGGTATCAAGATTGTCTCTCTTGAGGAAAATCACTCCCACATGCCAAAGAAACCCTCCATGGTGAAAGAAAAGAAAAATGACAAAGCAGAGGATTCTATTAATCTGTTGCTTGAGCAAACTCTCACGTGACAGAGGGACGAAATGATGGACAATTTTGCCCACATCCTTCAATGCTTGCCGATAAAAACATGCACATATTCATCAAGTGACCACTTTGGAGGAACTTCACCTTTCAAGGTACAATTTAATTTTGATATTCCCATATTTGAAGGACAGATGCCCTAGAAAAATGGTTAAATTTGCTAGATGGTTATTTCTCTGTTCATAATTTCTTTGATAGAGAAAAGGTCACCTTTGCACTCCTTAAGGCTCTCACCCATGCCAAACATTGGTGGGAAAATTACTGGGGGAAAATATCCACAGAGGACTCTAGAATATATGGGGTCGAGCCCACTTGGTATTTTTTTGTGGATGCGGTAAAGGAATAGTATTACCTTATTGGCAACTATGAGGACCGGTACATGAGATGGACCACACTACGGCAAGAGAGGGGCCAAGAAGTTCAAGAGATCACCAATACCTTCCATACATTGTGCACCAAGAAGGGTATCAAATATTTTGAACGACATTTGGTTCTGAAATACTGTGGGGCTCTACATAGATACATCCAAATAGAAATGGATTTTCTAGACATTTCATCACTCGAAGTTGCTTATCGATATGTTGTTAAATTAAGTAGAAATTTAAGCACCAGAACAAAGGGGAGTTCGGGTCTGCAAATCCGCAACAACCAAAGTATGATAAAGTTGGCCCTATCATACAGCCCTAACAAGTAGTCTACCGAAAACCAGTCCAAGCCACAGGAAAAGAAGGGTCACGGAAAGACGAAGGACATCAGAAAATGGTGTGATTTCCACAAAAGACCCTAGCACAACACTGATGAATGTCACTCAGAACAATCATTGGTGGCTGAGATAAAAGGCAAGGACTCGAACCCTGATTCATAATCTGATTCAGAAAATAATGATAGAAGACAAATCATCGACGCAGACCCCATTTCTATTGTCATGACCACAACAATTCAACCAGAAGAACCAATAGATGTTGAAGAGGGGGAGCACCTTTTTCATTCACAGATTTGGGTGAAGGGGACCCCGCTACATTTTATTGTTGATAGTGAAAGCCAAAAGAACCTCATCTCAGTAGAGGTATTCAAACAGTTGGGATTGTCAACAACACCATACCCACAACCATACAACATCGGGTGGCTTTGCCAAGGACGAGATCTTTGTGTCAGCCAAGAGTGTCTATTGTCATACGACATCCAACCCTTCAATGATGAGGTATTATGTGATGTTTCCCCGCTCGATGTCTATGATGTTCTCTTAAGCCAGCCATATATGTGGAATATCCGTGATATCTATGAGTCTCGACCACATAGTGTCATTGTTACTATGGGGGGTCATCTCTACAGGATACCAGAGGTAGTTCCAACTACTGTCCCACTTAAGAAATGTTGCAAGGTAGTATCTCATACTACAAAATTCAGCTTCTTCACAATCAAAAGGTGAGAAAAAGGATATTGCAACCACTATAGACTCGGCCCAAGCACCTTCTATCCAACAGAAGAAGGTTGAAAAGACTGCAACAAAGTGTAAAGATTCCTTTTGCACACAGGAATATCATGTAGCCAGACTGGTTAAAAAGGTCCAACCCTTCCAACCACAGGTTCGTGACAACCTTCAAAAAGCTAAGCAGCGCAACTTCTCCAACGAGGCAAGAAGCTCATCAAGATGCAGATTCAACAAACGCTTTTCCCTCTCCCCCAGGAACTCAACACAATGGAGACCATTGCTTCCTAAGGAGGGAGGATTTATCTAGGGGGATATCGGTGGCCACCCACCTTTTCCAACTGGCTCAAAACAGTTTTCCGACAATTTTGGTAATTTACTATTTTTAGCAATTTTTAACTTTCGGGGCCATTTTAGGGCCTAAATGAAGGTTTTTTGGGATTGAGATTCTCAATGGTAGCCAAAGTCTCTGATTGATCCCCCAGAATGAATCTCCTCAATGATACCTTTCCAACGAGCTATCATGCGCCCCAAACGGAGATTGATACTCCAAACTACCGAAAAGGGGGTCCACAAAACTATTGGCTTTCCATCTTCCAGGGTTAGGGTTTTGGATTTTATTTATGATAAAAAGGCCTTTGGAGCCTCATTGTAAAATTATCTTCTTTTGAATGTGAGTAGCGGACACATCTCTTCTCAGAGATAAGTTGCTACCATTCTAGCGAGTCTTTCACTTTGTCTTTTTACAGTCTTTGTACATTTTCACTCATTATTAGAAAATTGTGCATTATTGTATCTCTGTGTTTATGGTTGCATCTCTAATACATTTGGGTTATATTATTGGATATCCAAGATATATCTATACATTGCTTTAATATATCTTCGCTCTCATTTTGTGCCGAAAATAATCCAAATCAGTGGTATTAGAGCAGGCTGCTCTTGATCGTTTTTCAGTGCATGTCCCTGACGAGGTCCGAGTATAGAAAGTTGGGTCTCAAGATTATCTCTCTTGAACTCCCAAGAAACCCTCTATGGTGGAAGAAAATAAAAATGACAGAGAATACAATTCAATTAATCTGTTTCTTCAGCAAGCTCTCACATGACAGAGGGACGAAATGATGGAGAATTTTTCCCATATCTTTCAATGCATGTCGATAACAATAGGCACATCTTCATCAAGCAAGATATTTGGAGGAACCTCGCCTTTAAAGGTACAATTTCATTTTGATATTCCCATATTTGAAGGACAGATAGATGCAGATTCCCTAGAAAAATGGTTAAATCTGCTAGAAGTTTATTTCTTTGTTCATAATTTCTCCAACAAGGAAAAGATCACCTTTGCACTCCTTAAGGATCTCCCCCATGTCAAACATTGGTGGGAAATTTACTAGGAGAAAATTTCCACAGAGGAGTCTGGAATATATGGGGTCGATCCCACTTCGTATTTTTTGTGGATGCGGTAAAGGAACAGTATTACCCTATTGGAAACTATAAGGACCAGTACATGAGATGGACTACACTGCGATAAGAGAGGGGCCAAGCAGTTATGGAGTTCGCCAATACCTTCCATACCTTGTGCACAAAGCTAGGTATCAAAGACTTCGAACAACATTGGGTTCTGAAATACCGTGGGGCTCTACACAGATACATCCAAAATGAAATGAATTTTCTAGACATCTTATCACTCAATGTTGATTATCAATATGTTGTTAAAATTGAGAATAAATTTAAGGACCATAAAAAACAGTTGTTTGGGTCTGCAAATCCGCAACAACCAAAGTATCATAAAGACGTCCCTAAAAAGTAGTCTCCCAAAAACCTGTACAAGCCACAAGAAAAGAAGGGTCACGAAAATACAAAGTAGGACACCGAAAAATGGTGTGATTTCCACAAATTTCCCTGGCACAACAACGATGAATGTCGCTTAAAACAGTCATTGGTGGTTGAGATCAAAGACAAGGCGCTGAACCCTGATTTAGAATCTGATTCAGAAAATAATGATAGAAGACATATCATTGATGCACACCCCACTACAATTGTCATGACCGTAACAATTCAACAAGAAGAACCAATAGATCCTGAAGAGGGGGAGCACCTTTTTCATTCGTAGATGTGGGTGAAGGGGACCCCGTTGAATTTAATTGTTGATAGTGGAAGCCAAAAGAACCTCATCTCAACAGAGGTCATCAAACAGTTGGGATTGTCAACAACACCACACCTGCACCCATACAACATCGTGTGGCTTCACTAGGGACGATATCTTCATGTCAGCCAACAGTGTCAATTTTCATACGGCATCCAGCCATTCAAGAATGAGGTATTATGTGATGTTTCATCGCTCAATGTTTGTGATGTTCTCTTGGGCTAGCCATATATGTGGAAGTGCCATGCTATCTATGAGTCTCGACTCTGTAGTGTCATTGTTACTCTAGGGGGTCATCTCTATAGGATACTAGAGGTAGTTCCAACTACTATCCCACCTAAACAATGTCTCATAGTAGTATCTCATACTACAAAATTCAGCATCTTCACAATTTGTTTAAAAGGTGAACATAAGGATATTGTAACCACTATAGCCTTGGCCCAATCACCTTCTATCCAACAGAAGCATGTCGAAAATATTGAAACAAAGTGTAAAGATTCCTTCTGCACACAGGCATCTCATGTAGCCAGATTGGTTAAAAAGGTCCAACCCTTCCAACCACGGGTTCGTGACAACCTTCAACAAGCTAAGAAACACAACTTCTCCAATAAGGAAAGCAACTCAACAAGATGTAGATTCAACAAACGTTTTTCCCTCTCCCCCGGGGACTCAACGCAATGGAGACCATTTATTCCTAAGGAGGGAATATTGATCCAAGTGGATATCAGTGGCCACCCACCTTTTCCAATTGGCTCAAAACAGTTTTCTGGCAATTTTGGTAATTTACTATTTTTAGCAGTTTTTAACTTCCGGGGCTATTTTGAGAGCCTAAATGAAGGTTTTTGGGGATAGAGATTATAAAAAAATTATTTAAAAACTTTCATTGAGCCCCCAAAATGAATCTCCTCGACGATTCCTTTCCAATGAGGTATTGTGTGCCCCAAACGAAGATTGTATGCCAAAGTTACGCCCTCGAGAAGTTGATACACCAAACTACCTGAAACAAGGTCCACAAAATTGTTGGCTTTTCATCTTCTAGGGTTAGGGTTTTGGATTTTATTTATGATAAAAATGCCTTTGGGGCCTCATTGTAAAATCATCTTCTTGCGAATGCGAGTAGCGGACACATCTCTTCTCATAGATAAGCTACCACCATTCTAGTGAGTCTTTCACTCTGTGTTTTTACAGTCTTTGTACATTTTTGTTCATTAATAGAAAATTGTGTATTATTGTATCTCTGTGTTTATGGTTTCATCTCTGATACATTTTGGTTATATTATTGGATATCCGATATATCTATGTACATTTATTTATTATATCTTCATTCTCATTTCGTGTAAAAAATAATCCAGATCAGTAGAATACCTTGTTTTGTCAAACGGTTAGGGTCCATTGGAAAAGTGACAATTGAATACTATTTTCACTAGGATTTAGATGAACATCACAGGTGGTATGTCATGACATGTCTGGAAGGATATTC
This sequence comes from Picea glauca, assembly GCA_000966675.3. NCBI lineage: Eukaryota > Viridiplantae > Streptophyta > Pinopsida > Pinales > Pinaceae > Picea > Picea glauca. The sequence continues at coordinate 441,103 of JZKD02S1758670.1, forward strand.
TCTAGGCTTCCCTTCAAAATTGGGTATGTTTGATGGTAACTTAGTGGGTATATTCAGGCACGTGGGTTGATGGTTGATGTGTTTTTTTGTCAGTCAAGATAGATCCAGTAAATTCAAAGTGGCTGAGAAAGGTAACATTGTATTGGAAAATGGATTTGGATGGATTGATGACATACCTTGTGGTTCAGATGGATTCATAATCCCCCCCATACTATTTCTCCCAGTGCTAGTGGAAGCACTGGATGATGACCGATCTTAGTATTAAAGTTCTATCCAAAATGAAAACCAACATTAGGTATAGTCGGCCTACTTATGGGTATACCAGAAATAGGTGGGAACCCACTCCCAGTACTGAAACCAAATCTTTGTCCCCCACTGGAAACAAATTCAGTCATAGGCACTAATGGATTGACACTAGGCATACTAAAGATTTGTAGACTACTGGAAGGAAGGGATGTGACTAGAGACATTCCTCAAATGGGAACAATTGATGTTTGAAGCATAGAAGTGGAAGTAGCTATCCCATTAACTAGTGGAATGGAGGTGGCCATTGTGATTCCTCCATTCACATTAGGGGCAGTGGGAATAGGTCCTACCATACTAGAAGACCCAGGGAAAAATTTAAGGATGTGATATTTATCCTAAACTATATATAGTGAGGAAAATAATGTAGTTAATATCCATTATAAAGTAGGCAAGTCATTTAATTTTTTCATGGAAAAGTATATCAATGTTGTAAATAATTTCTTATGGAAACATTCTCTAGTTTACACTCTCTTTCTCTCTCTCAATATATGTTTTGGGAAAATATTCTCACTCTCAATTTTTTTTAGTAGTATATTTCCCTTTATATACATATTAGAAAAAAATTTATTTTTGTTGTGAAAATATTCCCATTCTCAAATTTTTACATTTCCTTTTAATAACGAAGAGGGATTAATTTGGTGTAGATTCCATGATTAAGAGGTGGCCATCTCAACAAATTTCTCTAAAACTTACATTTGGTCTTGTATCTTTGATAGGCTTAATAAACCATGAGAGATTACAAGATGGAAGAATAATATATAGAAACTGTATTTTTTATTACATCATCAATGATAACTATGTTTGAAGAGTCTTCATAATTTGCAATTAATTGATATAACAATTATTGAGGAGTTTATAAAGTTTACATCAATGTATGAGTAAACTTTCTAATTGGCATGTTCCCTTCTACAAATAAATTATAACCCACCAAATTGACCCCTAAGCATATTAAACAAAACCTATAAATACCATAATAAATTTAAACTAAAACATGTTTAAAATATCACTAAAACACGTGTACAAAATATAAAAAAAAATGAGGTATTTTAAAGATACTTGGATATTGATCAAAAGACGTAATAATAGTAGGTTATATATGAAGATGATGATGATGATGATGATAGTCAATTTCCACTCATCCCAAATTTAGTTTACTGAACCTTAAGAAAGGTAATGAATTACTTGGTATTCTTAAAAATTTTATTTGAAGGTTGGTATTGTAACAAATATTTTATAATTGTGATTTAATGTGGGTTTACTAAGGACATTTGACAAATTCTTTCTACCCAAAATGTTTTATGTGAGAGTTTGTTCAAACATGTGTGTTTCTTTTATTCATTTTATCCTTTGAAAAATATTTCTTATTTCATGTAACTTGAAAATGACATGTGAAAAATGGTTAAAAGGAATTGAACTCTCCAAATTCAATCCTCTTGACATCCCAAAAAGAGTGTCATCTATGACTTTTGTAATAATTGTTTAATTATGAGATGAGGGTTAGGAACAACTTACATGTCATTTAGATAATTTAAAAGTAAATCAAATGCATTTTGTTTCAATAGACTTCCATAAAGAACTTGAGTCCATCTCAATATTTAATATATATCATTAAACATGATAATTAATAACTGTAAACATTTATAATTTAATGTTAATATGTAAATGTTTTTAATTGTAAAAAATTAAATTCCATTTTTCTTCCATTTAAAACCAAAATCTTTGAAAATTCATATCCAAATTCAAAGAGTACTTAATTATAATAATATGGAATGTAATCATGGGAGGAAGGTGCCCCGGGGGGGTGTTGTATGGCCCTAGAGGAAATCGAGAATTATATTTCTATTGGAATCTAGGTTCTTCTTCAAATGATAAAGCATAATCCTATGCAATCTACTAGGGGGTGCAATTGGAAAAGCAAAAGCAAATCACATAGATGAATATAGTTGGAGATTCCAAAAACACTATCCACTATTTTGTCATTGGATACGATCCCAAGGATGTCAATTTAAATATCCTTATAGAGAGGATCCATATTTCATTGTCCAATTTATCTGTTTTTTTTTTCCATATCCTTAGAGAAAATAATAAAGAAGCACATGAAATGGATCATAGAGCCATTAGACTATCCCTAGGCTCCTTGGGAGTCTATGGACAAGTGAGTTATGAAATACCTCCCTAATGGAAGGAGATTGGAATATGTGTGGGGCCCTTTGGGTCCATGTAAGGATAGCATGGATGTCTATGAGTGGAATGTCCATGAAAGTAATATACTCTCATCATATCATATCATTGATGGCTCAAATGGACACTTATGCAAATACCAGGTATGCGATGAAAGATTGGAAGCCAGTAACTTTGACAATGCGGGTGGTACAGACATTGATTTACGCATGTGGCTGGTGTACTTGGACTTGTGGGAAGTTAAGGGATACAGTACATTCAAATTTTCCACCCGTTTCTAGTTTGATGGAAAGGACATTAGATTGGAAAGAGGAAATGATGAATAAAAAAACCTAGGTGAAGGAAGTACAAGTCGCAACCGGGCGAGATCAATCCTAAGGCAGTGTTGTTGGCATAATGCATGGTTAATAATGCAAGACAAGAAGTGCAGGGAAAAACCTATCCCTATATGCCAGTTTGGAAATATGTACCTCAAGTTAAGTGGAAGGCACCATCTTCGTAAAAAAAGTCCATGTAATCTTGTCAACACATGTAAACTAGATTTTGGGGGTCAAAATGCATAGTGAAATATCAAAAAAGAAAATATTTTTGGATATGATATATGCAAAAAAAATCACTCACACCACACACCTATGTACAAGGCACTATGCATATTGATGCTTTACACAAATTAAAGCCCATTTCTAGGCTCAGGCCAAGGATATTTTTCATGATCGATGAATGCATGAGTCAATGTTGGCAACATATGGCTCACCATGCTAGGGCCATGCCACATAGGAATGAATTTCTAAATATGAAGATACTCATTGTAAGTAGTCTCGCAAGTTAAATAAGCTCCTTGATGGGCTCCATCAAGACATAAAGGAAGTACAAAACGTGAATCTTTGATGGAAGAGGTAGTAGAGAATTTGGTGGAAAGTTCTGAAAAATATAACCGAGGTGGAAAAGGGTCAAGAATGGGAGGTCTACTAAATGCCCTAGCAAATGCCCCTAGCCCCGAATCACAACTCATCATGTTAACTCTCATCAGTTCCAAATCAGGAAGGATGGATTATCAATGATGCTCATCTTCCCTAGGATTTTCTATGGAAGACATGACTTCCAAGATGTCCTTGTCTAAAGGGAACTAAAAATCCAGGATGTCATGTGAACTTGGAGAGTCAACAACCTGTTCAGGTGGAGTAGGTTGATCACACTCCATATGAGGATGGATTAGTTGAACAGTATTAATTGACGTTGATGGGTTTTTCGGATTGACAATCTCAACCACAGTAAGTGGCATGGATGCTCTGTATGAATCAACATCCTCAAGATGATGTACCACCCAAGGATCAAAAGACCCGATGGATCCACTGGTAAATGAAAAAATCATGTTGATAGGAGCAATGTTTGCAGTGGGAGACAACGAGGAAAGGGGAAAAATTCTCATCAGTGAAGGATCTTTGAATATCCCCACATCGACGTTGACAAAATAATGTGTGGTATCATTGACAAAGGGTACATTTGACCCTGCATTGGATCCAAGGTCTGGGTACATAATGCAAGTTGATCTATCATCACTATTTTCCCTTGGTGAGGGAAGCGTAGGACCCTAAAGATTGATGAGACAACTACAGTCATCTTGTAGAACCAAGTACGCTCGAGTAACAAATTATACTCAAGAGGTGTGTTGATGACTTCTACAACAACAGAGGTAGTCTTTCCACCTAGTTCAATGGGTAAGGTGGTGATTATTCCATAACATAGTTACCGACTTGACGAGAACTGTGACCTCAAAATGAGAACTTTAGCCCTAAAACCCCATATTTTTGTGTCAAAAACATCAAAATCAACCCTTGTTTTGAAAAGTGGTGCTACCAGTAGCACCTTATTTTCTTTTCAGGGTTACAATTACTACATTTTGCAACCATGTCCTTAGTAGCATCATAATGTTGTCGACAAAAGCCTTAAAATCAACCACCAAATCGAAAAGTGGTGCTAGCAGTAGCATCATTTTTATTTTTGAGGTTAAAAATACAACTTCTTTGAAACCTATGGACTTGACAATTGGTAATGTTGCAACCAAAACCTTAAAATCGACCCTCAAATCAAATGTGGTGCTCCTAACATCAAACCCCCAATTTTATGGGGATAAAATTGCAAGTTTTTTGAGATTGTGGTCTTGACAATTGGTACCCTTGAAACTAAAATCTTAAGATCAGACATGTAATAAAAAAAAGACATTATCACTAGCACCCCATTTTTTAGGAAGAGGCTTAAACTTTTAACATTTTAGAAACCATGACCCAAAAACTTGAAATTGTTGCAAACAAAATTGTAAAAATGAAAAATACTGAAAATAAATAAAAACAAAAAGTAAAAAATACAAAAAAATATCACAAAAAACTAAACAATAAAAAAATATAATTTTATTCAAAAAAAAATAAAATAAACATTTTAAATTAAAAAAATAAAAACCATAAAACTAAGAAAAAATTAACCAATCTTTTAAAAAATAATTTTTAAAAACATAACATTAAAAGTAAATTTCTTTTTTAACACTAACATAATTCATTTAAATAAAATAAACACATTTAAAAACAATTAACTCTTAAATATTTAAAGATATATAAAAGAAATTAAAAATATATATACATATAAAAAAAACATATATAAAGTCACACAAAATTTAAAAAAAACTACCGTTACAACACTCATAAAAAGTTTTAAAAGGATATTAAACATAATATTAAGGTTATGGTGGTGAGTATACAGGCCATGCTTGGGAAGGGGGCGATGCCATCGCCCCTTTCCTAGTTCATGGTTTTTTAAAATTTATGTTTATTTTATATTTTTATATTTTTTATGTTTTTAATTTTGTGTTTTGTATTGTTTTTTATATATATTTTTAAATGAGGAAAAATTAGTAATTATATAGAGAGTATTTTAAACTGTTTTTTTGGATTTGAACTTGAAACCTCTTAAAATGAAGCATGTGTTCTTAATCATTAGGTTCACTAAGTGTGTGTATATATATATATATATATATATATATATATATATATATATATATATTTCATTTTTTTATTTTTTTTAAAAAGAGAATCATAACATTTTAAAACTACGTTTTAATTTTCTTATATTTTAAAAAAAATGATAATTTTCTTTTTTTCCTTCTAATTATATAGTTTATTAAAAGTTTTTTTTTAAAGAATTTATTTTAAAAGATAATTATTTCTTTTCTAATTTGGTGTTTTTTTTTAAATTTATTTTCATTTGTTATGATTTTCTTTATAACAATGTTAGGCTTTTCGACCATGGTTTCTGAAAATGTTAAAATTTTAAGTCTGAGAAAAAAAGAGGATGATGTTAGTAACACTTCTTTTCTATTTCACTACAGGCCTTAAAATTTTGTTTCCAATTGTTCGAGTTGCCAAATCCACAATTTCAAAAAGCTTCCAATTTTATCCCTAGATAAAAAAGGGCTACCACTTGGATCACCATTTTTGAATTTGAAAGTCAATTTTATGGTTCTAGTTCCAATAATATTGATTGTTGAGTCTAGATGTTTCAAAGAAGTTGTAGTTTTAACCTCGAAAACAAAAAATTGGTGATGTTCACACCACTTTTCAATTTGGGGGCTAATTTTAAGGTTTTTGTCAACAACAATACGTCGTTGTTAAGACCATGGTTTCAAAATTTGTTGCAAGTCACAATTTCATCCACTGTGCAAAAAACGGGTGCTACCGGTAGCACCATTTTTTGAAACGGGGGTAAAAAATGCAACGTCTAAAAAACAAGAACTCTGCAGAGTTCTTGTTAAGTTGGTAACTTTGTTCCATGTGGCTGGACCATATGCCCATCAAATGCTTTTAGTATTATTGCAGACGTGTCAAGCTTAGTGGAGCCGAGGGCCTTCCAACAAGAAATATACATTATCCAAGTTGAGGCTCCTTCATCCACCACCATTCGGTAGATGTTTTTCCCCATCGATCACACTATGATATGGAAGGAAACCTGATGGGAGAGCCTATGACTAACCTAAGAAGAATCAAAGGTCATCAAATTCGACTTCGAGGGATCAACTCCGCCTATGGCAGACAACAAGGCTTTCTTTTGTGTTGGGAAGCTTTGGAGAACTTCAAGCGCATACATGGTACATGGTTCATGGGCCAAGTCTTCCAAAATATTGTAGTTGTGGGAAGCCCGTGTATTAGGATTGTGTGTTGTTCGTCGAAGACCGCCCTTCGGGAGGCGAAGCAATGAGACAAAAGATGGCTTATCTATATGGATAGGGCCACCAGGTTGGGATGAAGATGTTGGCTCATGCACAATAGGGATAGGCTCAGATGTGTCATAGTTCTTGGCTCGGGTTTGCAAGTTGACCGTGTGGTCACACATGTAGACAGAAGCATTCGAGGAAGACCCCTCATGAGGAGGGGTACTTGTCGTTCCCCCTTGCGGAGGGGCAAGATTTTTGGGAACCATGTTTTGAGGTTGAGGGGGGATTAAAGGATGGGTTAATATAACAAGTTGTTGGGGGACCCGCTGTCATGCCAAAAATCAATGGATCTCATCCTTCTGAGGAAACTGATGAGTGGGAAGGTCCTTGACTCCTCCCCACAAATCTTGTAGGGAAACCGACTTTTCTACTTCGCTTTAGTGCCCCCCTCCTGGGCGTTTTGGGTGGAGGTAGTCCCTTTCTTAGTATTCTTCAGTTGCGTGGACTGCATCAAATTCACCTTGAAGGTCTAAGAGGGGATTGTATCAGTTTGATCATTAGTGACATAAGACGATGGGTGTGATGAAATCAACATGTGACCCATTTGGTCAGCTAACTGGTTCATAGATGTATGGGAAACAAAACCAACCACACCATCAACATGGGGTCCTGGTGTTGGCTTCTTTGGATCAGTCATGATGTGGTATGTCATGATGTGTGTGGAGGGGTCTTCTCTGGGATTACCGTCGAATTTCATAATATATGAAGGTAGCTTGGAAGGAATTTCTGACCATGACAAGTCATGGGAAATAGGGTCATTTCTCAATCGAGAAAAATCAGGTAAGTCTAACATTGCAAGAAAAGGCAACAGTGCAAATGAATATTGGGAGGGAGGTGAAGTCTCTATTTTCCTAGATGGACCTTGCAGTCTCCCTATATTGGTACTATTGGATGGTTGGGGAGATATTGAAGAGTGAATTTCCACTGGGATGTTGACACCTATAGGAGCATGACTGCTCCCAGAACCAAACATGCCTCCAGGGGTAAATGTGGAATCTCTAGAAAAAAATTTCCCAAACTAGTCCCATGGAAGAAACCCCTAGGACTCGAGGTGCTAACAAAGGGAAAACCTCCCCAAGGTGAAAATTTTCTCATAAGGGATGTGCCCCCAGGGGAGGGTATACTAACCCAAGGAAAGTTAAAATCTCTTGACGTACTACTGCCCTCATACTGACTAGGGACAACCCCAAAACCACTAGACAAATTCCACCTGAAAGGTAAAATAGCACCAGACGATACAGGGCCTCTCATAGGAATGGTGGAGGTGGAAGGAATTCCACCCCTAATGCTAAAATCAAGGCTTGCCCCCCCACAGGAAGAATATCCAAAGGTGGGCATTGGGATAGATGAGATGGGTGTAGAAATTCTCAGTATACTAATGGATGGAAAGGATGAAACAACCGACATCCCCCAGATCAACGTGCCTATTGAGAAAGGTATGGACGTTGTAGGTCAAATGGATCTAATTGGTGGTAACGTGGACATCACGGGGATACCCCTGGGCGAATTTCCCCCTATCCTCCTTGATGATGGGATCATTGGTTCTAATACACTGGATGAAACACTTAGTCCTAACATGGTGGGAGGATGACTAAACAAAGAGAAATGATCACTAAAAATTTCCTTTACTTGGACAAGTATAGGAGTGTTGGCACAGAGGCAGACCCAGGGTTCAACGCCTCAACTTCGCACCAATAAAACCCTAACTACTGGCAATTTTGGCAACACCTGTGAAGTAGGAGAAGTCTCACCGGAGGTAGAGGCAGGAGGGGTTGCAGGACTCAAGTGTCTACAACCAAGCTGGGACACAGATCTGTGATTACAACACTTAACAGAGCACTTAGCCAACAATATGCATTATATTATGATTCTCATTCACATCGCAGATCAAACCCTAAGTACAAAGCAGTGCAGTAATAATCAGATCAAACACTTCCAATTGTTTAGCACATAGCATTAACTCAGATCTAGCATTCATTTCCCATCAATAGAGCACTAAGCATCCATACATCTATGTAACATATATAAAGATCAATACACTAATAGATAAACAACATAAACAACATCAACAACATCGCACAAAGCACATCAACACAAGATATATGTGGTTCATTCCAGTGTGGGGCTACATCCAACAACTTCTTCTTATTCTTTTTTATTAGTCTGCAATCTTCTTACATTCATATGCTTCTGTGCACAAAGCCACAGAGCCCAACTTTGCAAAGGACAAGAGATCTGCGCGTAGCCCACCAGATCCTCCTTCACAGGATTAGGTTAAGGCACAGATCCAACTCCTTATTAGCACAAAGCCTTACACAGTCTGTCTGCACAAAGCACTTACAACTTATTGCACTAAGCCAATATTAACCTACTATGCACATAGCCACTAGTATTTATGCACTAAGCTGATTCTAGTCACCATGCATAAAGCCAACCAGACTGACTTCTTACATCGCTTAGCTCCCTATTTATACATTTACAAAAAGGCCTGAACATGGGTAAACCCATGGGCCGACATCCCAAAACCCTAATTCAAAAACCCTAATGGACCCCTTGCTGGGCCCACAAAACAAGTGAGATCTCTCAATCTCCGCTTCGCCTGGGCGTTCCATCTTCGACCAGCCTGTCGAAGTCCCAAAAATGATCAAACACGACCAATTTCCTCAAAACTTAGTCAAGGGCCAACAGGGAGCATCTAGATTAGTGAAAGGAGGATTAAAATTTTGTGAACGATGTTCGTATACCACTTCTAATTCAATGGAATCGATCTCATCAAACCAAAGATAAGACCCTTTGAATTTCTTGTCACCTTTATTGCACTGCTTTAGAGACGATTCCACCTCCATAATAGGCTCAAGTCCTCATAGTTGACGAGACCAGCGCGGTGATTCAACCACTATGAATGTAATAATTAAAAATCCAAAAACAATTCAACCTAAGGCTGACCTAGACTCAGACTCAAAGAGCGCACCCCTAATCAAATCTAGAATAATAACAAGAAAACTAATTGGCTTAGGGGCCTCCGAGAACCAATCCTATGGGGGATATGAAGGCCCAAAAATATTGGCTAGAGAAGGTATGAGGAGAAGTTACGATGAGATATGTGAAACGACCTTGAACGGTCCAAACACTCTTTATTAAGGAGGGCACCCTTCAAGGGAACTGAGACTATGAATGAACGTCTACCCCATGTACTACATGAACTTCCCACCTACAATCATCTATGTGGCTACCTAGGAAAGGTCATTTAGGCTACCACCTCACAATCAATGATCGGGCGAACATTCATAGGTCTGACCACAGGTAAGGGAAGGGTAACTAATCTCGAAGCTCTGAAGGTGAGACACCAACAAAACCCTCGTATACATAGAAATCTAAGCGATACCGCAAACACCAAAAAAATTAGAGAGGGGTAATATCTCTACTTGCCTCGATGTGACCTCGTGCTTAACTCCTATTTTAGAGGATCTTCTTGACACGCCAGTTGCAATAATGGATTTATCACTTGTTAATGACTCCTAATTTTCACTTTGTGGCCTTGGAGAGTTTACTCTTCAATCCTAATCCAAGGCCCTAATCTTATCTAATGTTGGTTTACTATAAAATAAAAATGTCTAATGATTTTTAGATTACGCTTTCTTTTTATGGTTGTTTCTTAAGTCCAAAGGTAGTGGATGAATCTTTGGTGATGTTTTGAATCTTGACCCAACCAATCAATGCAAGGATGATAATGCAAAATTTTCACTTCAATGACATCTAGCTATGGGAGGGAAAGAGACTTTTCCTTTTTCTTTGCAATTTTGAGAAATGAAATTGAACACATACCAAAAAACCAACAAGCAATTCATATCTAAAACCAAACAATGGTCCTAATGCACTCTTTCACTAATGCTTCAAAAGAAGTCAAGCATGCAACAATTTTTTGTCTTTTTTGGTTATTTTTTCCAATTGTAATGAAAAAGGATTCATGATCTATGAAAGAACACAAATGCAAAAGGAAAACCAACAACAATAGCAAGAAAAGGGGATTTAGGAAATTGGAACTGATGTTGGATCAACCAACTCCAATGTCTCGACCAAGATCACACCCAAAACTTAAAAAGAATATAATGGAGATGTAAGTTTGGGAGTGGAAATTTGTAGGTACTATACTAAACTTTGTATTTACCAGAATCATATGATATCATATATCAAAATAAATCCTCGAAAATAATCTTTCTAATGGATTTGGTCTGGGTGTAATCTGAATTCTCTATCAAAATGTATTATCCAAATAGTCCACCCGGTTGTCACGAAAAATATGCAAAATAGTTGATTTTAAATCAGCAATAACTTTGCTTTCCGAACACTGATCTGGCCAATTTTTTTTTTTTTTTAATTGGATTAAATTTTAATAGAAATCCAGATCTATAGTTATTTCCTTTATATTTTGTACAAAAAGCTACATAATTTGATCTAAAGGTCACGACCCTCTTTTAAGAGAAAAAATCAAAGCTAAGGAAAAAACCAAAGGCTCTCCCCACTAGAGTCACCAATTCTATTACAGATGAATCCAACCTACAGATAAGGCAGATCTCCCTTGAATCTTCCCTTGATCCAAGATAGACAGAGGAGCTAGATTCCTATGGTTCTCCCTAGATCTAATTAGATTTATTTTCTTTTAACCAAGAAGGGTGTTGAACATACCTTTCGACCGATGGTTATCCTTGCGTATCCAGCTGATGTAGCTCTTGAGATCCATCTCTAGCTCCTACGATATATTTCTTGCACATAAGGAGACAAACAACTACCGATCTATTATTCTTCTAGTGTTAGGAAATTCAAATCTACTAGATATATCCTGATCTATTCAATATAAGATTAGATCTAGCATATATCATTGAACATGAACAATGTGAAAGGGGAAAACCAATGATCTATATTAATATGAATGGAAAAATACATCAATGTACCTATACCTTGACTCTTGATTCATTCCTCCTAGTTCCAGGTTCCCGATGCTCCTCCTTAACCTATTGAGATTCTCTCTCGATTTTTCCAACATAACCACTCTCAAAAGTATTCTCCACATCTCCTTGATTTGGCCTCTTCTTATAGTATTTTAGAAGAGATTGGAGATAGGCTTCATGACATGTGAATTAGGCAGATACAAGTAATGTATAGGTGGATACAATTCATGGATAGCTTGATATCATGTGAACTAATCAATTACAAGTAATAGATAGGCTTGATGACATGTGAACTAAGAAATTACAAGTCATGCACAAGTTTTATTCTTAATTATGAGCTTTTTCCAACCTATTATGATGTTTTTCTCTATTATGAGATTTTTTCTCAAGTTCCATGCTCAATTATGAGATTTTTCCAACTCACTGTGAACTTTCTTTTCAATTATGAGTTTATTCTCAATTATAAAATAATTCTGATTTTATAATTATGAAATCGTGACAAAATAAATATTTCCTTGTGAACTAATTATGATAATTTTACTCAATTATGTAATTATAGCCTCACAACATCTAATAGAATGTTTTCACAACTTGGTGTGGAAAATACAAGTATAACGTTTGGGCAAGGGTAGGGAAACTTGGGAGCATGCCCAAGGAGTGGACTTGTCTGCCATCAGAAACATGGGTGCACCAGAGAGGTTGGATGACCCCATCGACACACCCACGAGGAGTCACGATGATCGACACAAGATAACTTACAAGGAAAGGGGTGTGTTCCCAAAGATGGGGCACACCAGTCCAAGAGACATGACAGTTGATGCATTCATGGGATTGTTTGGGTGCACCAGGTCCATGGAGGGGTGCAACGATTCATTTGAGTGTGGGTTCATGAAGGGGAATGACACACCTAAAGGACGTGATGTTTCACATTGATGACCCTTGGAGTCCCTATACGAGCACAAGGGTGCACAACCAAGGAAGGAAGATTTGGCAAGAGATTTGGGGAGAACAAGTCTGAGGCAAGGTAGAACCGAGGTAGGAAAGGAAGGAAGGAAGTAGCCAAGGGTGGGATGCTCTCAGATATTTTAGGGAATTATGGAAATGCAAGTTTGTTGGAGGCATTTTTGAGTTAGAACCTAAATCTATGTTAACTTGGTGAAAGTTTGCGGTAATGAAGGGACAAAAATTTTGTTGTTGAGGGGACATCTGAGGTGCGCACATCTTAGGGGGTTGCAAAGATGGTTACGACAAAGAGTCTTGGTGGGAAAAATCTATGTATGAGTGTTTTGGTGAGGTGAGGCGAGTCATGTAACTCTACTTAGGTTGTAAATCGAGCCATTAGTGTTCATATTGTGAATGTTTCACAATAAAAAATACTTAGTCAGGTGTTAGGCATGGTTCATGTTGCCCGCACTATTTTTTGTGTGTCTTTCATTTTATTCGTAGTTTTTCTCTTGGTTTATCACATTCATGGATGTATGCTTATATATGACTGAGTGTTAAATTGCTAAAAATTGTCTAAGTATACATGAGTTGAACTATAGTAGGAGTGTGACTCATCTGTAGCCTATAACATAGTATGGGTATGCTCTAGGTGAAGAGGCATAGTCTGAAAAAAGTAATATTGGTGTTTCCAAGCAACCAAGTAAGAACCATTGCAGTGTCGCATGCCCTTAGGAGGTGAATGGTCACAAGATAATCATGTGGGGTTGTGACAGGTGGTATCATAAAAAACTTGAAAGATAGTTTGGTGATCTCTTCACCACGTCATCACCTTCATGACATGTGGTATCAAAGAAGATTATCTCTTCACCACTATTGTAGTCAGAATAGTTGTGGTGGGGCACACTTGTTGAGAGATAACTTGAGCATAGACTTGGTGGTTTGTGACAGAAGTAAAGGGATGAGTTGTCGGCGAAGCCATGACTTGTGAACATATCTGGGAACACCCATCGAGCAGGCCAAGCATAGATTTTTGAGGATGAACCGAGCACTTGTTGTTTGCACACTTATTTATACGGAGAGGGGGGGTGAATTAGTATAATCCTGCTTTTTATTTTCATAATATTTTATTATGATAAATATATATACATAGCCATACAATCCATAGTACATAGATATTTAATGCGGAAACCCAAATGGGAGAAAACCATAAAATAATTCTTTCATAAAATCACGTAGGCATCAACCTACTATTACAATGCTTGCAGGCACCAACCTACATGGGACACCAATATCCTCTCCTGAGAACCAAATCAGAATTAATGTTTGTAAGAAGCAACCTGCAGGAGACACCAATCCCCTTGACCAAGCACCAACCTACATCTATTATATTTGCAGGCACCAACCTGCAAGAGACACCAATCCCCTTAGTTGAGCACCAAATTAACAACAATGTTTGAAGGAACCAACGTGCATCGAACACTAATTCCCTTAGTTGAGCACCAACTCAACAACACTGTTTGCAAGCACCAAGCTATAGGGAATACCAATCCCCCTAGCTGAGCACCAAATCAAGATTGCCTGTAGATACCAACTTTATTGGAAACTTCAATTTCCTCAAGCTATCAATAATACTAGATTATCTCTTTTATTCAAATTACCTTTACCTACACAGGTACGATGTTTTGTCTATGTTGTCATTGTTCACAATCTTCATAGTTTCAAAAGTTCCTTTGTTCTTGCACCTCCTAACCACCCTTTGACAAACACATTTTGCTTTTTTTTATTTCCTATCTCTTGAGAACTTTAGAGCTCCTCTTCCTCATCTGCAACTTTCTTCCACAAAAATTATATCTTTCACACTTGGTTCTGCAATTTCAAAACTCCACACTCTCCCATCTTTTCTTAATTCACTTTCTCACACTTAAACTGGATTCGAGCATCATTACTTATACATTTCATACTTCCATGAATTTGTCCACATACAAAAGTATGTCCATGGAGTCGGCTCCAGATATCCTCAAAACAGGGTTGCACCATTCCTAAGAAAATGACATGGAAACCCCTTTGGTTTTGTGTGCAATCTGCTCTCATACCATAGTGAAAACTTCAACATTCAACAATCGTCGAATGAGGTCCCTCAATAAATCATGGTCGTTGATCCATTTTTCTACCCATCAAAATGCACAATACACCCTCAATGCTCAATAGATGTCCAATCTATCCTTGATTTGATCTCGATTGTCAATCTTCTTTAGCATATCGGTATCATGTGTAACCATGTTGCACAAAAACCATCCAATTTGGACCTTCATTCAATCACAACCTACAATCTACTTAACTTTCCTCAAGAACATACCATGCAATCATAACACATAGTTGTTGTCCAATCTAATCTTGATTTGATCTTTTCCATCGATTTCTTCTTAGCATATCGGGATCACTTGGTTTTACAAAATACCACTCAATACACAATAGCTAACAAATCTTCTTCTCAAATCAATCATGGTCATTGATTCGTTCTCTACCCATCAAAACACACAATGCAACCTATTGGCATGTTTCCAGACAGAGGTAGAGTATGCTTGTTGTCATTGATGGAAAGATCAGAGATCAACATGACGATGAATCAACATGATGATGATGAACAAGAGAAAGTGGCAAGACCAGCAGTGCAATGATGATGACATGGAAAGATCAAAAGTGTAACAATGAAGACATGGAAAGATCAAAAGCGTAAGAGTGAAGAGAAACAGTAATCGTTGGATTACCCATTCTGAATTCCTGATGGTCGTCAGATCTGAATTCAGACAGGAGGAGTGTGAAAAAGAGGAGAACAAATCTCAGGCATCATATCTGAGCAAGAGGACTGATCGTCATTGGATCCATAAGAACGAGAAAGATCTTTAAGTGCAAGGTAAAGTGGGTTTACAAAGTTTCGAAAGCAGGGGGACCATCCATTATCGAAGAGGACACATGGTGAAAGATTAGAGCATGACAAAGGCTTCATTTCAGAGTTTCGCAGGTTGGGAAATCCAAAGGAAGGAGGTGCTCTAACCCCTCGAACTTGCGATATGCGATATCCTGAAATGATCCGGGTCATCGAATCAAGAATTGATCTGAACCCTTGGATCGAGGGTCATGGACCATTGGATGTAGACTACACATGGAGAGAGGTCAGATTTTCGCTGACTAGAAATTCAAAGGAAGGAGGACCTCTATCCTTTGAAATCGTGAAATGCAAAACCACGATTCAATATGAGTCATTGATCAAGGGAGAGCGTAGACCGTTGATCTAGATCCATTTTGGAGTTTCGGATACTGGGAGTTGGAGGAGTCAAGGAGACTCATGGAAAAATCATGAAGCGCCTTTTGGTGCAGCCTGTGGTCACCACCGGTGGTCACGTGAGGGGAAGAAGCCAGCAGTGCTAAGCTCCATTTTGGAGTTTCGGTGATTACGACTTGGAGTGTCAAGACCCTTCATCACAAGAATGCCAAAATGCGAAATCACGAAATTCAAATTTTGTTTAGCGCTTGGTTATAGCCGGTGGGCATATGAGATAAACGTGAAATCCTGTGAATTTAATCCAATGGTGCTGGTTAATTGGAAACTTGATCGAAGGGTTACTATTTCACCTCACAGTTAATCGATTAGTTACAATTCAGTTAGCAGAAATGAATCGTGATTCCTGGATGGTTGGCGATTCAGGTGTTGAGGCATTGTTTCCCTAGGAGATTCGAGATGTAACTGAAGAGGTAGGTGTGCATAAAATGAGAAAGGTAGTGACTGTGTGTGGTTAGCAACTCTCATTGAAAAATGTCTGGGAGAAAGGAAAACCACAGTATGCATAGCATGAGATCAAACTCAGAGATGAGAAATAGAGGCTGAACAGAATAGAAAAAGGTGAAGAGAACAGAATGTGTAGATATCAAAGAGCATGAGAAGGAAAAAGAAAGAACAGATAGAAAGAGACAACAAGTCAAGCCAAGTATGAACAAAGCAGAAGAATATTGAAGCAGAGAAGATTTGAAGAATAGAGAAGAAGTGGTAAGAATTGATATATATGTATTGTTTCTTATTCAATCATGTATTTATAATCAAGGAGGTAGGGTGGTGCTAGGGAGGACTGTGGTCCTATAATATTCAAAGTTGGTGATTGAATATTGGAAATTGTATCTTCCTCTAGTTGTGGCTAGAAGTGGTGCTAGGGAAAACATAGAGTTTTTTGTATGCAAGTTGGTGCTTGTATAAGTGGAAGTAGGTGCTTCCATCCAATCGGTGTTGGAACTCTCAAGGAGTTGGTGATTCATTCTAGTGGGTGCTAGAGAAACTAGAGAGTTGGTGCTTTCAACAAGTTGGAGATTGTAAAACAGAGGTAGTAGCCTCACATTGAGTTGGCGCTCAAAGATAGATAGTGTACAAAACTTAAAAGACTGTCTATCATTTGAAGAAGAAGAGGTTTTCTCCCTTTATGGGTTTCCTCATGAAAATATGTCTCTGTGTATATCTTATGTGTGATTGATGTTCATTATTTATACTGTTCATATCTTGTATAATATTAATGGTCACTTGGAAGAGATTAAAAATTATTGAACAAGTCATAAATTGTCAAAGCACAGTAACAACTGATTCACCCCCCCTCTCAATTGTCTTAGTAATTTCAACAATTGGTATCAGAGTGGGTTCCTTTTATTTAAAGGTAGATATGTAAACTTAAACATGACAAGTCATGAAGGGACTTCATCCAGTAAGCCTCCTCTATTTGATGGAACAAATTTTGCCTTCTGGAAGGTTAGAATGAGAACATACTTAATGGCCTTAGGTGCTGACGTTTGGGATGTAGTAGAGACTGGATATACAAAGCCTGTTGTGCTAGCTTCTAAGGATGATAAGCTAGAGTTTAGCTTTAATGCTGAGGGAATGAAT
>JZKD02S1758670.1:458718-495372 GCA_000966675.3 Picea glauca
CTAAATGATCTTAAAACTCTGTCCATTGATCAACTCCTAGGAACTCTAACTGCATATGAAATGAGAATTAGCAAAGATAAATCCATTACTAGAGAAGCATATTTTAAAGTAGACACGAATACTGATTCAGAATTAGATGATATTGAGGCAAAATTTGTGAGAAGGTTAAAGAAAGGATCAAGAAAATATCAAGGCAAGCTCCCCTTCAAATGTTTTAACTGTGGTATATAGGTCATTTTTCATCTAAGTGTCCTCACCAGAAAAAGGACCAGAACTTTGATGATGAAAACACATACAAATTTAAGAAATATAGTAAAAAGAAAAGTTTGTGTGCAAACAATGACAAATCCTCATAAGACATAGATAGTGATTCATCGTGTGAAGACAAAGTGAATGATTTTATGCTTATGGCTATGGGAGATCTTGATGATGAGCACATAGGAGGTGAAATGGATGATGAAGAAGCTATGGTGGATATGGAAGGTAAATTAATCAGTGCTTTGGAAGAAATTGATAGACTCAGATTTAAGAAGAGAAAACAAAAACAATTGTTGATGCAGTTTAAATTGAATGGTAAAAAACCTGATGAAGACTTTTCTCTACTAAAAGTTGAGTTAGAAGAGGCAAATAAAATAGAGGGCATTATGAAGCAACAGTTATCAGAGAAGAAAACGAGGTGTGAAGCCTTAGAAGAAGAGATAGTAAAAACCAGAAAAGAAATGGAGAAGGTTAAGGCATTGTATCACCAAAATCTGTCAAGTATTAAATCTTCAGAAGGATTAACCTCCATTCTAAATCAACAAAGGAATCCAAAGTTGAAAGCTGGCTTGGTCTATGAATAAGGATCAAGTAGTGATCATCCAAGTAATACAGAACCCATCAAGTTTGTCAAATCTACAATCATTGACAACAACCACTCTGCAGAAACAAAGAAATAAAATCAGCCACCAAGAAGGAATGAAAGAAAAAGTACCAGAACCGAATCTATCAGAGAAATTATCAGCATGAAAGAAATCGACCCGCTCAAAGAAGACAGACTTTTTCCAGGTACAAAGGATTTTTCTATGGATATTGTTTTTTCTGTTCTAACTTTGGTCACAAAGATATAACTTGTTCTTTAATATTTAGATATGAGAAATCAAGATACTCAAGGAATAACTATCTACCACAACAAAGATCAAGACAACCACAGACTATAAATCATGATATGGATATGAAAATGATGTAGGCTAAGCATAAGAATAGTTATGAGCATAATAATTGCTATGATCTGCTATTCAGTGAACTAGAATGTTACACTTGACATAATTATGGACATAAAGTTGTAGATTGTCGCTTAAGGAACTATATGCCAAATTTGAATCCTGCTGCTGAAAATTTCAAGGTTTGGAAGAAGAAAGAAGATGACCAGTGTGGATTATTGTTATTAGCCCAAAGACAAAAGAATCCTTGGTATATTGACAATGGATGTTCCAAACATATGACTAGAGAAAAAAGTAAGTTTCTAACTCTAAGTGAAAACAAATCATCAAATGTAACTTTTGGAAACGATGCACTAGGAAAAATAAAAGGTAAAGGAATGGCAAGTCCAAGTAATGGAAAAGGAAAAGCTCAAGATGTGTTTTTTGTAGATGGTCTGAAACATAATATGATTAGTGTCAGACAAATCTGTGACCGAGGATGTGAAGTGGTTTTTACTTCTAAATATTGTAAAATAAAGTCTGTGAATTCAGGATAGTTGGTTGCAAAAGGGATAAGAACAGAAAACAATGTCTATGTGTTAAAACAAGAAAAAGAAGAATGCCACTTAAGCAAGTATGATGAAAGTTGGCTATGGCATAGGAGACTTGGACATCTAAATTTTGATCATATAATCAAACTTAGAAACAATGGGGTAGTAAAGGATCTTCCAAAGATATCAAAGCCATATGATTCTGTTTGTAAACCATGACAGATAGGAAATCTTACTCAGACACAGTTCAAATCTAAAAAAATTCCTTCATCAGAAAAACCTCTCTAGTTAGTACATATGGATTTATGAAGGAAAAATCTGAAGCATTTGAAAAATTCAAAGTGTTTAAGGCTTTAACTGAGAATCAAACAGGAAAAAGATTGAAGGCAGTAAGGTCTAATAGAGGAGGTGAGTTTAGCTCATGGAACTTCAAAGAGTTCTATGATAAACATGGGATCAAAAGAGAGTACACAATTCCAAGGACTCCACAACAAAATGGAGCTATTGAGAGGCAGAATAAATCAGTACAGCAAATGGAAACATCAACGATGAATGAAATGAATATACCTCAGACATATTGGGTAGAAGCAATCCATACAACTGTTCACATTCTTAACAAAGCTCATCTCAGGCCACACAGTGACAAGACTCCTTATGAACTATGGTTTGGAAGACTTGCTTCAATCAAGCATTTTAAAGTCTTTGGGAGTAAATGTTATATTAAGAATAATGATGAAAATATTGGCAAATATGATGACAGAGCTGATGAAGGTATCTTATTAGGTTATGATACAAACAGTAAAGGATAAAGATTCTATAATAAGAGATTGCATAAATTGGTTGATTGTATCAACATAAAAGTTGATGAAGAAATCCTTGTCCGAAATATAAGCAGTGTTGAACCAAGCATAGAAGATATAGTTGAAGATGAATATGAACAGGTCCAAGGATCAAAAAGAGAAGAATATGAATAAGATGAAGATGAAAAACTCAGGCTGACACAGATCAACAGAAAGAAACAAAAACACCTCTCAGAATTGTTAGAAAGAATCATCCTAAAAACCAAATAATTGGAGATATAAATAAAGGAGTTCAAACAAGAAGAAAATTGGTTAAAGACTCAGAACAATATCAGGTTTCTTTTCTATCTATGCTTGAACCTAAAAAAATTTATGAAGCTAGCAAGCATAATGATTGGATAAGAGATATGAATGAAGAGCTTGATCAGATTGAGAAGAACAATACTTGGGAGCTTGTCCCTAGACCTGAAGATAAGAATGTAATAGGTTCCAAATGGGTATTCAAGAATAAAATGAATGAAAAAGGACAAGTTGTTAGGAATAAAGCCAGATTGGTCTATAAAGGGTATGCACAAGTTGAAGAACATGATTTTGATGAAACATTTGCACCAGTGGAAATGTTGGAAGCCATCAGAATGTTTCTTTCATATTCATGTCATAAGAACTTTAAAGTATATCAGATGGATGTTAAGTCATCTTTTCTTAATGGAGATCTAGAGGAAGAAGTATATATGGAGCAACCTGAAGGATTTTCATTGACAGATAATCCTGACTATGTCTGCAAGCTAAAGAAGGCTTTATATGGACTGAAATAAGCACCACGAGCTTGGTATTATAGATTGGACAAATTTTTATAAGACAAAGGGTTCAAGAAAGGTACTATTGACAACAATCTCTACATTAAGTCTGAAGGTGATGATTTACTAGTTGTTTTGGCTTATGTAGATGACATTATTTTTTGTTGTACTAATGATTCCTCTATCCAATGGTTTGCTAACTCTATGCAAACAAAGTTTGAAATGTCCATGCTAGGCGAACTATCATACTTTCTTGGTTTACAAGTAAATCAGAGTTTTGTAGGAATTTTTATCACTCAAGAAAAATATTTGAAAGAGATGTTGAAGAAGTTCTAGATGGAAGATTCTTCCCCTGTTATTACACCTATGGTGGTCGGTTGCAAGCTCAATAAAAATGATATTTCACCTGATGTTGATCAAAGGACATATCGATCAATGATAGGCAGTCTTTTGTACATCACAACATCCCCTCCTGATATAATGCAAGTTGTTGGAATGGTAGGTCGTTATCAGTATTCTCCTAAACAAAGTCACTTGGTAGCTGTAAATAGGATATTCAAATACTTGAAGGGAACAATGAATTACGGTCTGTGGTATCCTAGAAATCAGAATATTCAGTTAGCTTCTTATTCAGATGTTGATTGGGAAAATTGTTTGGATGAGCGAAAGAGCACCAGTGGAGGTGCATTCTTCCTGGGTGACTCGTTAGTAGCATGGATTAGTAAGAAGCAAGGATCTATTTCCTTATCAACTACAGAGGCAGAGTACATTGTTGCTACTACTTGTTGTACTCAGATTTTATGGATGATCCAAACTCTTGCAGCTTTGAAGGTAAATTATATTGATCCCATTCCAATTCACTGTGATAACACCAGTGCCATTAGTGTCTCCAAGAATCATGTTCTTCATTCCAAGACTAAGCATATCCCAATCAAATATCATTTTCTTAGAGAGCAGGTTACAAACAGAGTTGTTCAACTGAATTATATTCCTTCCACAGAACATATAGTTGACATCATTACTAAACCGTTAGCAGCGACACCTTTTAGATATCTTCGTCAGAAGTTGGGGGTTATATCTTATTTTTTCTAATCTGTTAACCTTGTTAGGGGGAGTACTTATTGAATATCTGTTATATTTCTTGTGAATATAACTCTGGTTCTTTTGTTCATAGTTGATAGGGGGAGTATGTGTCTGTCGCATTTTTTATATCTTCGATATGTAATACAACAACTCAGGGGGAGCATGTGTCTTATTTGACATTGATGTCAAAGGGGGAGAAAGTGTGGTAATTGCAATTGCAAGGATGCTATAGTGGGATAGTAATTGCAATTGCAAGGATTCTACAGTGGGATAGTTGGATATTCTTCAAGAGGTTTCCATCAATGCCAAAGGGGGAGATTGTTGGCATATTTCCAAACAGAGGAATAGTATGCTTGTTGCCATTGATGTCAAGATCAGAGATCAGTGCGACGATGAAGAACAAGAGAAAGTGGCAAGACTAGCAGCACAGTGATGATGGCATGGAAAGATCAGAAGCGTAACAGTGAAGAGAAACAATAATCATTGGATTACTCATTTTGAATTCCTAATGGTCGTCATATATGAATTCAGACAGGAGGAGCACGCAAAAGAGGAGAAATGATCTCAAGTATTAGATCTGAGCAAGATGACTGACCGTCGTTGGATCCAGAAGAATGAGCAAGATCTTTAAGTGCAAGGTGAAGCGGGTTTACAAAGTCCCGAAAGAAGGGGGACTGTCCATTATCAAAGATGACATGTGGCGAAAGATCAGAGAATGACAAAGGCTGCATTTTGGAGTTTCGTATATCAGGAAATCCAAAGGAAGGAGGTGCTCTAACCCCTTGAACTTGCGATATACGATATCCCGAAATGATCTGGGTTGTCAGATCGAGGATTGATCTGAACCCTTGGATCAAGGGTCGTGGACCGTTGGATGCATAATACACGTGGTGAGAGGTAATCTTTTCATTGACTAGAAAGTCAAAGGAAGGAGGAGCTCTATTCTTTGAAATCGCAAAACGTGAAACCACGATTCAATCTGAGTCATTGATCAAGGGAGAGCGTGGACCGTTGATCTGGCTCCATTTTGGAGTTTTAGATACTAGGAGTTGGAGGAGTCAAGGAGACTCATGGAAAAATCATGAAGCACCTTTTGGCACAACCTATGGTCACCGTCGGTGGTCACGTGAGGGGAAGAAGCCAATGGTGCTAAGCTCCATTTTGGAGTTTCGGTGATCGCGACTTGGAGTGTCGAGACCCTTCATCACGGGAATGTCGAAATGTGAAATCACGAAATTCAAATTCTGTTTAGCTCTCGGTTACAGCCAGTGGGCATATGAGATAAATGTGAAATCCTGGGGATTTAATCCAACTGTGCTAGTTAATTTGAAACTTGATCGAAGGGTTACTGTTTCACCTCACAGTTAATTGATCAGTTATGGTTCAGTTAGCAGAAGTGAATCACGATTCCTGGATGATTGGCGATTCAGTTGCTGAGGCATTTTTTCCCTAGGAGATTCAAGATGTAACTGAAGAGGTAGGTGTGCATAAAATGAGAAAGGTAGTGACTGTGTGTGGTTGGTGACTCTCACTGATGCATAGCATGAGATCAAACTCAGATATGTGAAACAGAAGCTGAACAGAACAGAAAAGGTTAAGAGAATAGAATGTGTAGATATCAAAGAGCATGATAAGGACGGAGAAAGAACATATAGAAAGAGACAGCAAGTCAAGCCAAGTATGAACAGAGAAGAAGAATAATGAAGCAAAGAAGATTTGCAGAATAGAGAAGAAGTGGTAAGAATTGATATATCTGTTTTGTTGCTTATTAAATCATGTATTTATGATCAGGTAGGTAGGGTGGTGCTGGGGAGGATTGTCGTCCTCTGATATTCAAAGTTGGTGCTTGAATATTGGAAGTTGTATCTTCCATCTAGTTGTGGCTAGAAAACAAGGTGGCAGGGTGGTGCTAGGGAAAGCACAGAGTTTTTTGTATGCAATTTGGTGCTTATATAAGTGGAAGTAGGTGCTTCCATCCAATCGGCGATGGAACTCTCAGGGAGTTGGTGCTTCCTTCTAGTGGGTGCTAGAGAAACCAGAGAGTTGGGGCTCTCAACAAATTGGAGCTTGTAAAATAGAGGTAGTAGCCTCACATTGAGTTGGTGCTCAAAGATAGATGATGTACAGAACTTAAAAGACTACCTATCATTCTAAGAAGAAGAGGCTTTCTCCCTTTATGGTTTTCCTCGTGAAAATATATCTCTGTGTATATCTTATGTCTGACTGATGTTCATTATTTATACTATTCATATCTTGTATAATATTAATGGTCACTTGGAAGAGATTAAAAATTATTTGAATAAGTCATAAATTGTTTAAGCACAGTAACAACTGATTCACCCCCCCTCTCAATTGTCTTAGTAATTTCAACACAACCACAATGCACAACAATCATCCGATATGGACCTCAAATTGATCTTGACCATTAATCTAGATTTCACATTGCTCAAGCCTTCATCTCACATCCACCGCCTGATAAGATCTTAGATTGATCTCGACCATTAATCTATATTGATGGATTCACTATAGGTCTAAGGCATATCTCTTCTTCTTTTCAAACTTCTGTGACTTCCAAGTTACACCCTCAAGTTCTATCACACTCATTTTTCACCTATACTTAGAATATTTTCAATCCTTTCTCTGTGGGTTTGAGGCACTTTTATCCAACCTTTTGTGGCCTTCAAAATGCACCTTTGTGTTCCTCCACACTCATTTTTCACCCATACTTAGAAAATTTCTAAGTATTTCACCGCGGGTCTATGAGACATCATGAGTTGTCAGATCTCTCACCCTTCGATCCGTCTGATATGTGACACATGGTGACCTACTGGGCTGGTGTATCTCTCTCCCTTTGGACCATCCGATATATGACAAGTGGTGACCTCCTCGGTCATCATATCACCCTCTAGGCCATCTAATCTATGAAAAGTGGCAACCTCTTAGGTCTTCCAATTGATTCCTCATACTTAGACAATTTCTCATAGTTCACAACACTCCACGATCTCTTGATACTTAGTCGATTTTCAAGACTCCTACTGCGGGTCTACAGGACATACTTATCCGATCAATCATCTTATTCTTGGTACTTAGTCATTTCTTTGAAATCTCTTGGTACTTAGTCATTCTTGATACTTATCCAATTATCAATTTTCACCACAGGCCACGAGTCTACAACATTTCCCTAACTCTATATTTGTGACCTTGTCCATCCAATCGATTCTTGACACTTAGTAGATTCTCATATTCCTATCGTGGGTCTCTTACACTTAGTTGATTTTCAAACTCTCACTGTGGGTCTGGGACATATATTTTCTTCTCTTATTCATGAACTCATCCATCCAACGAATCCACTCTTGATACTTGGCCATTTCTCAAGAATCATTGTCCAACCGATTCTTGGTAATTATTAGTTTTCAAGATATCATTGTGGGTCGTGGGTTTGCAACATTTTCCCAATTCTTGTGACCTCGTCCATCTGACCAATTCTTGATACTTATTCAATTTTTGAGACATATCTGTCCAACCAATTCTTTCTTGGTACTTAGTTGATTCTTCAAAATCCTATCACAGGTCTCTTATACTTAGTCTATTTTCGACATGTCACCATAGGTCCGTGGGTCCACATGTGTGCACTCATTTCTTCACATACTCTCTATTCTCTGTTGTGCTCACTATCTTTGTGATATCTTGATACTTAGTCATTTTTAAATATTTCTTGTGTTGATGTTGTAGATGAGGTGGCTTCAATGTGGATGTCTTCTTCATGTACCTTGAATGATGTGGAATCTATACATGTCTTGACACGTGGAATCTTTAGAGCTACTTGTTATGGTACTAACGTGGACTTCCTCTGATGTGGCATTCATCTGACTGGACACATGGTGATGATGACATTGCTATCATGGTGATGATGTGGCTAAGTTTTCCCACCAAGTATTAGACCCCAATATTTTTATCTTCACTGTTGATCTCTGAAGATGAATGGTCAGGATTTAACATGTTTTGGGTTCACAGTTCTCAACAACAAAAGCTAATTCCTTGTGCACAATTCCATAAATCTTCTATTTACTTTGAAGTTACATAAAAATGGTTTTGCAATATAAACCCTTCAAAGTCATGTTTCCTTGTGAGTGTGGGATATATCATTTTCGCCATTTCTTTGGTCTATTTAATCGAGATATTTTTTACCAGGTTTGTTTTTTAGCAATAAGACTCCTCCATGGGATTGTCTCGTCTAGCCTACTCCCCGATTTCTTCCAACCACTATTCTTCTTTAAATCTGTGTAGACAAAGTTCAATCTATTTTATTTATGCATAGTATCTTCGTCTTTAGGGTAATCAAAGAACACTTTCATATATTTAATAGTGCATAGTCATCACATAGGGGCATTATCTTCTTCCTCTATCTAGTTTGACCTGTATTATGGATGCTTCCTCCATTTTTTTTTCATTCCTCTTTTCCTTCATTCACATAGAGTTCCATAGAATGCTTCTTAATCTCCTCTTTGGCTATAGCAGTTTGAATGTTTCCTCTATACTTTCACCTTCATGCACATAGGGTATATATGAAGTTACAGTCTATATGATTCCTCTATCTGTCCATGGATTCATGTCTAGTTCGATCATTGGACCTGTCATTTGTAGGGTCATTTTTTATTGTTCATAGTCTACCTACCTTAATTTTCTCAGGGAGTCACTCATAAGTGACATCAATGACAATTAAATATGTAGAATTGTATCAACTCATAGAGACATAGTCTCCCCTTATCATTGAAAGAAATCAATCTCTCCTTTCTTGTGATATCAATGATGACAACACTCAGTCCCCCCCTACCTATGATATCAATGAAATCCTTTGACATCAATGCCGAATCAGTTTCCAACAAACTCCCCCTTTATCATTTATGGCAACACTTAGTTATTTTGGTACTATTCTTCTTCATGCAAGAATCCATTTATGCAAATATCCCCTTTTCTCTGCGCTCTCCCCATTTGACATCAATGGAAAAGGGATTTTATCCCCCTTTTACTCTACTCTTTATTTTCTATTCTATGACTAGCACCCTTATCTCTTTCTACAACTCCCCCTTACATTGTACTCTTCATTTTTTTCTCTGTAACCAACAACCTTCTTTTATTTTTGTAGCTCTCTCTGAGCTTGAGCTTTTCCATGAAACTTTCATCATGTCCTTTGACATAACGAGTCACTTAATACAATCAACTCCTATGGAGAACTCACAAAGATTTATGCCAACATATTCAAGTATCAACATTATATATTTATTTCTTCAAATGTCCTTTTCTTCCAATTAATTGAAATGCATAACCAAATGAGTCATATCTCTACTTTCTATGATCAATTCTTTATAATTTTGGATCTTGCCTTTCATTCTGTCTTTTTTCTCCATCAGCAACTTATAAAATATCCATGTGCTTTGATTCTTCAAGTTGTTGCATGCCTTCATAGCTTCTAAAGGTTCTTCCAAGTTCTGATTTTCATCATGGTAATCTATTTTTGCAAGCAACTCCAGTATTCCTTCAATCTCTTATCTTTTCCAAAACTCATAGAAAATTCATCAAGGGTTTCTTCTTCTTTACTTTATTTGGGAACATGGAGCTTCCTCTTCTTCATCTTTTCTAAGTCTATTTCTCTTAGTGTTTTATACTTCCCTTATGTTTATCGGTACACATGCTCTATGAAAATGTAATGTGAATATTTTTGTCATGATAATAATGTTTCAAAGGTTGTCATAATGTACATAAACCTCATCAGTATACAATATATCCTCTTAAATTTATCTCCTATGGGATCCTCCAAAAATCTTGTGTACCAGGACATTGAATGTTATTTATTACTTGCACCAATCTGTTTAATAGGGCATGCTCATATGGCTATTGTAACATCTCCAAAAACTGCTTCCTTAATTGTAAAAATTGTTAGACAATGTGTTTTCCATTCACCATGGTTTGTTGTCTACAATTGTTGCATAGTTTATCCTTCCGGCATATTCACGCCATTTCAATCAAATAAAATAGTGGAATATTTCCATGGATAGTCAAATATATTACTCATTCATTCAAGCTATCATCAAATCCAATTATTTTATCCATCATTCACATCATAGTAGAAGACTATCAATTTCAATTTGTCTTCCTTGTTCAAACATTGTCTTCTATGTCACAGTGGCATCATACTTGTGAATGCTAAGTATTTCAGCTTCTTTCCAACAATTTGTTTCCATCATCCTTGTAGAGATTCATTCCAGAGCTTGGAGAAGGTACTTCTTATAATCTATTTGCAATAGTGATGTTGTGAAACTTGTAGAAGACTTTGTTCCAATCTCTCCCTTTTTAAGTGCTTCAACTTCATCCTTCATCATTTCCTTTGCATAGGCTTGTGTCTTGGGAGCCTTCTTATTTTCTTTATTTCATCATATTCCATATTACAAATGGAATACATTATCATACTTGTTTTATCATACCTTAATGGATTTCTTCAACCTTGCGGGCTTCTCTACTTGGACGCTTGAAGGCTCTCTTTGACATCTTCTCTTGTGATTTATTGAACTAGATCCAATCATCGCCTTCTTTCTCTTATCAACATTCTTCTCCCATCATTCGAGATCAGTTCCTTTTCTTTCACATCAACCTTTTTTCCGACTTCATGGTCTTCTCCTACATGTCCCATCCTTTTCAAGAGAGTCTCCTTACCTTCATAACCATCCATTTTTCCTTCCTCTCTTATCAAGTTCTTTTCAAATATATCTTCAGGATGTTGATTTTCTTACTTGGTATGATTTACATTGAAAGAAACAACCCCATTACTACATGACTCCATCTCCCTGATCATATCCCTTACAAACTTTGGTCCACTGGTTATGTGACTTGAGCATTCATTTTGTGCTAGGAGTGCAGTTTGCACCAATATAGATGTATTTTATTCTTCTTATTGTTGTTTCCTCTTCCAAACGTTTTTAATATAATTCTTTTGTTTAGTGATGGTATTTTGTTCTTTGTTTTGTCCATACAAAGCTAGTTCAAATTCTTCCTTATTTTCCTCCTCTTGTTTTCTCTTCCATACCCTTTTGTATCTTGGTCTATAAAATCTCATCATGTTGCTTCTACAATCTTGTGCTTTGTGTCCATATTTATTGCAATTGTAACATTCAACTTTGTGATGTAGAGGAGAAAATGGATTGTAGTTTCTACCAGTAGTCTCATGAAAACTTCTGGTCTTGATATTCATAGAGTAATCCTTGTAGTTATCATGAGATCTTTTACTCCAATTTCTTATATAGTTGTTTCTTCCATATGCTTTACATTTTAATGCCTTGTGACAAAAAAATTTGCAATAAAATAATCACCAAGAAAAAGGTTTTGATACCTAGTTATGAAGGGTCTCCTTGATGGAGAAACTCTTCCAAACTCGTTCTTGTCTTTCTTGAGTGAAAATCCAGCCTCTTTATGGTCATAATTTCCTTCCTTGTGATTGTCTTCATTGTGGTTGGAGATTTTAAGAACATTTCCACAACTTTCAAACATCTCTTCAATTTTATTTTCTGATGACTCTGATCTTGCATCCTTTTTAAGAATATTAGGAGTGAAGTCATAACCAAGACCTATTTTGATAGATTATGACTTTTGATAATTGAGAATATTATCTAATATTTATGTACTCTTTCCAAACTTCAGGTTTGTGTTCAACTAGGTGATTGTATCTTCTAATTCTTTTCTTAGAGAGGTAATTTCCACTTCAAGCTTCTCACAACTTTGCTCCTTTTATTTTAGTTGTTTTTCTATCAATTCATTTATTACTTCTACTTCTTCAATCTGCACCTTAATTATTTTTTCTTTTTCTTCAAGGATTTGTGACAGTTGCTCCTTCAACAACATATTCTCTTTTCTAATCTTTTTTATTTCAATTTGATCACAAATAAGTTCCTTGTCAGGATCATCCTTCTCATCTTCATATTTCTACAATTCCTTTTTCAAATTTTTATTCTTTTCTTTGAGTTTGTCTATTTCTTCTGAGGCGTCGATGAGTTCTGCTTCAAGATCCTCTCCACTTCAATCTCAGGATTTCCTTCTTCTCTCAAATCTGTGCTTCTATTTTATCATTCATCAGACTGTGATTTTAGGGTCATGAAGATAATCTCTTATGTTTTACTGCCACTTTCATTAGGACTAATGTTGTCCTCATTAGTATATAGATTCTTCCTCTATTTGCAGGACTTTCCTTTCTTCTCGGTCTTATCATTATAAGTCCAGAACCATATTTTTCATTGCTCTATCAAATATTTAAATAAGGGCATTTAGCTGCAAAGTGTCCTAATTATTCACAATTGAAGAAAAAAGACTCACATTTGTATTTGTTTGATCCTCTCTTGGGATTCCTGGGAATGTTGGCTTCTTGAGCATCTGATTCACTATCTGAGTTGTTACTTTCTTCGTTTTCGTATGTCCTTGTGTATTTTAACATGTCTAAGGATCCTTTCTTTGCATAAAGATATTGTAGCTTGTCCCAAATCTTTTTGGATGATGTGCACTATACCACTTTGACTTTTTTAGAATCCACTAAGCCACTTAAAATAACATTCATGGATATTGTATTGTTTTCACACACGTCCTTTCTAGTTTCAATTGTTGGTGGAGTTTTTGAGGGAATGTCACTAGTGACAACTGATTACCAGAAATTATATCCCAATGCCTATAGATGTTCCTTCATTCTTATGTTCCAGAATATATAGTTTGTTCCATCGAATGAATGAGTTGGCAACCAATCCATGTGTGCTACAAGGATTCACCTTCTAGTAGTTAGAATGTTCTGAAGGAACCTACTCTGATACCAATTGTTGGCACACTTAT
This sequence comes from Picea glauca, assembly GCA_000966675.3. NCBI lineage: Eukaryota > Viridiplantae > Streptophyta > Pinopsida > Pinales > Pinaceae > Picea > Picea glauca. Next base: position 471,996 of record JZKD02S1758670.1, read on the forward strand.
TTATAATGAGAGGGGGGGTGAATCAATATAAGACTTCTTTTTATTTTCACAATATTTTCTTACGATATTTATCAATGTATTACTTTACTAGCTAGAGTAGTTAATGATAAATATATACACACAACCATACAATCCATAGTACACAGAGATTTAATGTGGAAACCCAAATGGGAGAAAACCATAAAATAATTCTTTCATAAAATCGCATAGGAATCAACCTATTGTTACAATTCTTGCAGGCGCCAACCTACAGGAGACACCAATCTCCTCTCCTGAGAACAAACTCAAAATTAATGTTTGCAGGGACCAACCTATAGGAGACACCAATCCCCTTGACTGATCACCAACTCATTTCTCCTTGTAATCACCAACCTACAACTGCTATATTTGTAGGCACCCACCTGCAGCAGGCACCAATCCCCTTAGTTGAGCACCAAATCAGTAGCAATGTTTGTAGGCACCAACCTATAGGGAACACCAATTCCCTTAGTTGATCACCAACTCAACAACAATGTTTGAAAGGCACCAATCTGCAGGGAACACCAATCCCCTTAGCTGAGCACCAACTTAAAACTACCTATATATACCAACTTTATTGGAAACATCAATTTCCTCAAGTTGTTAACAATACCAGATTATCTCTTTTCTTCAAACCTTCACCTGCACAGGTCTGTTGTTTTGTCTATGTTGTCATCATTCACAATATGCATAGTTTAGAAGTTCATTTGTCCTTCCACCTCCCATCCATCCTTAGACAAACACATTTCACTTTATTTCATTTTATCGCTCCTGAGAACTTCAGAGCTCCTCTTCCTCGTCTGGATATTCCTTCCACAACACTTACATCTTTCACACTTGGTTCTACAATTTCAGAACCCCACACTCTCCCATCCTTTCTCAATTATTCTTCTCATACTTAAAATGGATTCGAGCATCATTACTTATACATTCCATACTTCCATGAATTTTTCCACATACAAAAGTATATACATAGATTCAGCTAAATATATCCTCAAAACAAGGCTGCAACATTCCTAAGAAACATGCATGGAACCCCCTTTGGTTTTGCGTGTGATTTTCTCTTAGACCACAGTGCGAACTTTAACACTCAGCAACCATCGGATGGGGTCCCTTGATCAATCATGGTCGTTGATCCATTTTTCTACCCATCAAAACACACAATACGCCCTCAACACTTTGCAGTCGTCGAATCTATCCTTGATTTGATCTCAATTGTTGAACTTCTTTAGTATATCAGGATCACGTGTAACCACGCTGCACAACCGTCATCCGATATGGACCTAAATTTAATCACAATCGTCGATCTACTTAAATGTCCTCAAGAACATACCATGCAGTCATAATGCACAACCATCGCTTGATCTAATATTGATTTGATCTCATTCATCGATTTCTTCTTAGCATATTGGGACCACTCAATAGTCAACAACTATTAGATATTATTCTCAAATCAATCATGGTCATTGATCCATTCTCTACCCATCAAAACACACAATGCAAACACTATGCATAACAGTCGTCCAATCTGGACCTCAGATTGATCTTGATCATTGATCCAGGTCTCACATTGCTCAAGCCTTCATCTCACAACCACCATCCAATTAGATATTGGATTTATCTTGATCGTCAATTTGTCTTAATGGATTCACCGCAGGTCTAAGGCATATCTCTTCTTCATTTCAAACTTATGCGACCTCCAAGCTACACCCTCAAGTTCCACTACACTAATTTTTCACCTATACTTAGAATCTTTTCAATCCTTTCTCCGTGAGTCTGAGGCACTTTTATCCAACCTTTCACAGCCTCTAGAATGAACTTTTGTATTCCTCCACACTCATTTTGCACCCATACTTAGAAAATTTTATAAGTATTTCACCGTGGGTCTATGAGATATCATGAGCCTTTGGATCTCTCACCCTCTGAGTCATCTGATCTGTGATACGTGGAGACCTCCTAGGCTGTGAGATCTCTCCCCCTCTAGGACATCTTATCTGTGACAAGTGGCGACCTTGTGGGTTGTATCTCCCTTTGGGCCATCCGATCTGTGACAAGTGGAAACCTCCTAGGCCATTTGATCTATTCCTCATACTTAGACAATTTCTCATAGTTCATCACACTCTGTGATCTCTTGACACTTGGTCAATTTTTGAGATTCCTATCACATCTATGTGGGACATCCTTGTCTGAACAATTGTATTATTCTTGGTACTTAGTCATTTCTTCAAAATCTCTTGGTACTTAATCATTCTTGATACTTAGCCAATTCTCAAGATTTCACTGTGGGTCGTGGGTCTACAACATTTCCCTGACTCTATATTTGTGACCTCATCCATCCGACTGATTCTTAACACTTAGTATATTTTTGGACTCCTACCATGAGTCTCTTACACTTAGTTGATTTTTGAAATCTTAGCATGGATCCATGACATCTCCATTCTTCTCTTATTCATGCCCTCATCCGTCCAACTAATCCAATCTTGATACTTAGACATTTCTCGAGACATCTTTGTCCATCTGATTCTTGGTACTTAGTCATTTTCAAGATCTCATCACGGGACATGGGTCTACAACATTTTCCTGATTCTTGAGACCTCATCCGTCTAACCGATTCTTGATACTTAGTCGATTTTTGACATGTCACCATGGTTCTGCGAGTTTGTGCTCATTTATTCACATACTCTTGATTCTCTGTCGTTCTCACTATGATGCAGGAGAATCGCCTTCAAAGTCAAAGACGCAAGCGTGGAGGAAAAGATATGACATCTCAGCATGAAAGAGTTTCAAATCAACATTTAACTTAGAAGTAAATCGAGTTGTTGAGATATTTTGAAAGCAATATTTTTTAAATATGTCATGTTTTGAAAGTCGCAAAGGAATGTAAGGAGTTGCAGATATAGAGTGTTGACTCTTATCTGGAAATAACTGTTAGTTATTGTAATTGGACAAAGAAGGTAACCACTATGACTTGATAGGATAGGTTCCATACAGGATGAGAGAGCTCGTGGATCCAGTCCTTAGATAGTTTGTTGTTGCATTGTAAAATTATCATGAGATAGAAAGATAGATATCAGTAGAGCAGAATAGAGAAGAAAAAAGACGCAGTGGAGAACTGCAATACTATGTAATTGTTTCATGAATGAATAAAACAGAAAGAATTGTCCCAAATATTAGACTGTGTTCATTTTAAAGTGTGATTGATTGAATGTTGCATTCTGTGTATGTTGTTTTATTTCATTTCGTTCATGTATGATTGTTCGAGAAGTTGATCGTATGATTTGGTGATGAAACTAGATAAGTTTCAATTGCTTCTCTTCTGAAAATTGTATACAAGGTGTGCATCTTGAATGCAAGGAGTGTGTCATCTAAGTCTCAGATTGACTTAGAAGAGTTCAGAGAGAGAGAGAGAGAGAGAGAGCAGAGGAAACTTAGACCAGGTGCAAGGAGTGCACAACGTCAATAAGAGACTAAGCATCGAAGAACCAAAATAGAGGAACGCAAGGAGGGAAAGTTGAATTTATTTTCAAGAAATCTTTCAAACTGAGTTATCGAAATCCCAGAACACAAGGAGTGCGTGGGAAGTCAAAATCCTTTAAGGATCAAGCTCAGAAGGGATAACACTTTTCATAAGTGTTGACGAGATCCAAGAGTCAGACTCGTAGGAGGAGCAAAGGTTGAGACCTTTGAAGACTGAGAAATCTTATAAGTCGGGAGAAATCATAAGCTTGAGAGGAGGAGCGATAGTGGCCATTGGATCACAACGTAGAGGACCAACACCCATCTGATCAGAGAAAGGTGTGCAAGTCTTAGTGCTTCGCACATGCAGGAGAGAGAACTCACCAAATTTCTCAAGTCTCGAAGTAGTTTGGGATCATCCATCGTCAAGGAGGACAGGTGGCGTAAGATCCATAACTCCAGAAGTTCATGAATCGGGAGGAGGTGAAACAACATAAGTAATTTGAGGTTGTTCATCACCAGGAGGAGATTTGTACCATCATATCCAGAGGGACACTTGGTGATAGTTCGTGGACTCCGAAGAAATCACTTCACGAGTTTTAGTTGAGAGTTGAAACTCCCAAAAGCCCGGAGAGCCGGAGAGACGAAGTAAATCTAAACTATCGGAATGTACAAAGTAGATCTCAGTCATCAGATCATCTGAAGAAAATCTCAAGTGTCGGATCACCCGAAGTGAATCTGGACCGCTAGATCTAGAAGAGACATGGCGTGAATCTGTGGACTTCGGTTAAAGTCCCGAAGTAATTCATAGTTGTTAGATCTAAGGGAGATGTGGCATAGTTCCACTAACTTCGGGTAAAAACCTGAAGCAATTCTCGATCATTAGATCCAGAGGACAGGTGGCACAAATCTGTGGACTCCGGGTGAATACCCGAAGTAAACCTCAACCATCTGATTCAAGAGAACACGCAATAGGAATCTGCATACTTCGAGGGGAAGTGAAGTTTGAGATTTGAGATCATAGAATTCTGGAGACCCAAAGTAGATCACGATTTTTGATCGAGAAAGGGGCCACAAGAACAATGATATAGTTGAAAGGTCAAACACCCGAAGTAGAAGCAAGGTCGTTGATTTAGGAGGACAGGTGTCCACAGATCGTCAACTCTAGAAGATAGGCATACAGAGGAAGGTAGGGTTTGAGATTTGAAAAGTATGAAGTTCAAAATCATGAAGGAGATCACATTCGTTGATTTAGGAGGGGCAGATCTAGTTTGTAGATTTGGAAGGGGAAGATCTGAACCATCATTTCAGGCAGTACCTTCAAGATCGAGAGATCGATGGTCCCATAGCATTGTGGGGACAGGAGTTGCGTGAACTTTAAAACGTTGAGGGTGGGCTGCAATCCAGACCGTGGTTTTGGCAAGAGGACACGTGGAGGCTCGAAGAGAATTGCGGGATGAAAAGCAGTTTGATTTCAAACCACCTTTGGCCGCGCCTATAATCACATGGTCACGTGAGGTCATCCCCCAAGGTCACATCAAGAGGGGGCTTATCAGAAAAGGATCTAACACCCAGTACACTGAGAGTTTGCAAGAGAGAAAAAGGGAATGTTGTAGGTACCATAAGACCTGCACCAAGGAGCTGGAAGGGCCTGTGTTTAGATACAAAATGATACCATCAAGGTTTTAGAGAGTCGGTTGACTCAAGAATCATAGATCCTTGATCGGGAGGTCGTGTAGCCCTACGGAGGAGTAGGGGGGTTGCATCAGGTGGTATCAGATCTGATATTGAGTTTGTTTGCAGATAAAAGACAAAGAAGAATGGAGGTAAATTGGTATCAATTGTGGTATCAAGAAAATTTAATTTATGTTTGTAGGCACCAGAAGGTGACGCAGTGGAATCATGCCACCTAGAAGGCGTATATCGAATGCAGAAATGGAAGAAGAAATGAGGCGACTCAGAATGAGGCTAGACGCCATGGAAACAATGCAAAGAAGAGCACCAGACGTTGGAGATATCAATGAAGATGAGAGCGAAGAGATAGAAGTCAAAGAAAATGTAGAAAAGAATGTTGCACAAGATCTCTTATTGAAAGTTGTTTCAAGGATAGGGGCTAGAGCAAGGATAGAGGTAACAATGTAAGAAGGCAATTTAGAAGTTGAAGAATTGTTGGATTGGGTACGTGATATGGACAAGTACTTTGATTACAAATATATCGAAGAAGACAAGATGGCGAAGAATGCAGTGACAAGACTAAAAGGTCATGTAGTGCTATGGTGGGATGAATTGCAAGTCGAACGCAGGAGAAAAGGTAAGTAGAAAATTAAGAACTGGGATAGGATGATAACCAAGCTGAAATCCAAATTTATCCCGAAGGACTATCAAATCAATTTGTTCAGAATATTGCAGAACCTGGGACAGAAGAGATTATTAGTGGAGTACATTAAGGAATTTTATAGACTAAACATTAGGGTTGGGCAAAAAGAGAATGAAGATGAAAAAATAGACAAGTATATCAATGGGCTAAGGTATGAAATCCAAGAGGAGATCAACATGATGTCTATTAGTAAATTCAAGGATGCTTATCAAGCAGCCTTTAAATCTGAAGAAAAATTGGCCAGGAAACAAAGTCAATGAAACAGAGGAGGAATTTCAAGCAGAGGTAAGCGAACCAACAGAGAGAAGTTACAGAAACCAAAGCATGAAGATGGTAAACAACATAGTCACCCAAAGAAAGGTGGAAGTTATAAGGAAGGACAACATGGAGGAAGAAGCTCTTTTCCCATAGGAAGAGGAAGAGTTGGAGGAGGCGAAGTTAGATGTTATGCTTGTGGAAAACCAGGGCACAAGTCTTGGGAATGTACCGAGAGATATAAAGAAAGAGGAGGCGAAGCACACATTGTTGAAGCACAGAAGAACATGGAAGCATAAGTAGTAGAAGGAGGAAGGAACCTCATGATGAGGAAAATTCTTCTTAAACTAGAGAAAGAGGCAGAAGAGCCAGTTCAACGAACAAGTCTGTTCAAAACTGCTTGCAAGACGAAAGACAAATTTTGCAACGTAATCATAGACAGTGGGAGAACTAACAATCTAGTATCCACAGAGATGGTGGATAAACTAAAGCTAAAGAAAACTGCACATCCAAACCCATACAAGGTATCATGGTTGCAGAAAGGACATCAAGTAATGGTAAGTCAACAATGCCAAGTTGAATTTAAAATAGGAGGTTATAGGGATGAAATATTATGCGATGTAATTCCTATGGATGTCTGTCATATTTTATTGGGGAGACCATGGCAGTTTGACCAAAAAGTTATTCATGATGGGAGAAAGAATACTTATACCCTAGAAAAGAATGGTAGGACACATATGTTGTTAACAATAGAAGACAAAGAGCAAAAGAGGGAAGCTAGTTTAGGTATACTTCTCATGAGTGGGAAGGAACTCTTGAATGAAGTCAAGAAGGAGGAAGAAATGCAATTTGTTGTAGTGAGTAATCCTAGAGTTATCCTTACAAATACTTTTGTGGAAGAGTTTCTTGAAGAAATTTGAGAACTGTTAGAAAACTTTGCTGACATAGTAGTGGATGAGTTACCTCACTCATTGCCACCCATTAGGAGTATAAGCCATCATATTGACCTTATTCCAGGAGCTAGTTTACCAAACAAAGCAATTTATAGGTTGACACCTAGAGAGAATGAGGAAGTCAAAAATCAAGTCCAGGAGTTGTTGGATAAAGGTTTGGTTAGGGAAAACCTAAGCCCATGCGCAGTACCAACTGTGTTAATTCCAAAGAAGGATGGAGGATGGAGAATGTGTACAGATTCCAGAGCCATCAATAAGATAACCATTAGGTATATATTTCCTTTACCAAGGATGGATGATTTCATGGATTGTTTGAGTGGAGAAAGATATTTTTCTAAGATATACTTGAAGAGTGGATATCATCAAATAAGAATGAGAGAGGGAGATGAATGGAAAACAACATTAAAGACAAATGAAGGATTGTTTGAATGGTTGGTCATGCCATTTGGGTTGACAAATGCACCAAGCACATTTATGAGATTGATGAATGAAGTATTGAAAGACTTCATAGGAAAATTTGTCATAGTATATCTAGATGACATACTAATCTTCAGTAAGACAGAGGGAGAACACTTAAGACATTTGACATCAGTGATGGAAAAGTTGTAGCAAGAAAAATTGCTAATAAATCTAAAGAAAAGCTCTTTTATGAAGACAAAACTCATATTCTTGGGTTTTGTGATCTCTTCAAATGAATTGAAGATGTATCAAGAAAAGGTGAGAGCAATCAAATAATGGCCATCGCCAAGCATCATATTTGAGGTAAGAAGTTTTCATGGGTTAGCGATTTTTTATAGAAAGTTTATCAGAATCTTTAGTGGTATATGTGCACCCATGTTGAACACTGTCAAGAAGAACCACAAGTCTTTTAGTTGGACAAAGGAAGCTGAAAAATGTTTCAAGGTGTTGAAGGAGAAGATCACAGAACAACCAATTCTGGTCTTACCGGATTTTGAAAAAACATTTCAGGTGAGATGTGATGTAAGTGGATTAGTTATTGGAGCAGTCTTGAGTCAGGATAATAGGCCAGTTGCTTATTTCAGTGACAAGCTAAATGACATCAAGAAGAAGTATTCCACATATGACAGAATTTTATGCAGTGATTCAAGCTTTGAAGAAGTGGAGGCACTATCTAATTCCTAAATAACTTGTCTTGTAAAGTGATAACCAAGCTTTGAAGTTTATTACTAGGTAAGAAAAGTTGAATCAGAGACATGCTAAATGGGTATAATTTATGCAAAATTTTACTTTTTTTATTAAACATATTGTTGGAACAGCTAAAAAAGTTGCAGATGCTTTGAGTAGGAGGATTTTAATTGTACAAGAATTCCAAGTGGAGACCTTAGGGTTTGAACACCTCAAGGAGATGTATTGAGAAGATGCAGATTTTAAGGAAGCTTATGAGGCATGCAAGAATCCTTTGTTGGGAGATAGAAGCCCATGGACATAATATTTGATCCAATATGGATTAATGTTCAAAGGAAACCAACTATGCATACCAAGATGCTCAATGATAGATAACCCATTGAAAGAGAAGCACAGCAGAGGTTTAGCTAGAAATTTTGGTCATGATAAGACATTTGCACAGCTGAGTAATTCATATTATTGGCCAAGCATGAGGACAAAGGTGAAAAGGTTTGTAAAAAAATGCAGAAATTATTAGTATGCAAAAGGAAGACAACAAAACATTGGTTTGTATCAACCATTACCAATTCCAGAAAGGTCGTGGGATGCAATCAATATGGATTTTGTGTTGGGATTTCCTAGAACTCGGAAAGGGAGCGATTCCATATTTGTTGTGGTGGATAGATTTTCAAAAATGGAACATTTCATACCATTCCAGAAGACAAATGATGCTACACACATAGCCAATTTGTTTTTCAGAGAAGTAGTGAGATTACATGGATTACCTAGGAGGATAGTCTCAGGCAGGGACACCAAATTTGTAGGACACTTTTGGAGGACTCTATGGAAGAGGCTGGGAACAAACTTGTCCTTTAGTTCATCATATCACCCTCAAATAGATGGACAGAATGAAGTAGTAAACATGATTCTGGGAAACTTGTTAAGAAGTTTAGTCACTGAGCAAGGTCGTCAATGGGATCAGATTCTGGCACAAGCAGAATTTGCATTCAAGAATTTAGTGAATAGGAGCATAGGAAAAATTCCATTTGAAATTGTGTATGGTATACCACCAAGAGGGATTACAGATTTGAGATATCTAAATCAATATGAGTTCAGAAGTGTTGGAGCAGAGGATTTTGCAAAAAAAATGCAGAAATGCCATGATAGAGTAAGAGAGCAGCTATAGGACAACAGCCTAGAATATAAGAACAGAGTTGATCAAAAGAGGAGAGAAGTTCAATTCGAAGTGGGAGATGAAGTATTAGCTCATTTGAGGAAAGAAAGGTTTCCAATGGGAACATATAACAATTTGAAGATGAAGAAGATAGGACCATGCAGGATTCTTAGAAAATTCGCAGCCAATGCTTATGAAAATTGAGTTGCCAAACAATGTTGGGATATCACCGATATTCAGTGTTGCAGACCTGTATCCTTATAGGAGAGATGATGATGGAGAATTAGATGATTAGAAAGAAGTTTAGTGGGAAGAACAATTGCCCATAGCAGAAAAACCTCGGATGGAGAAAATCATTGAACAGAGAGATGGAAAGAAGACCAGGAGGAAGACATATTCTGAATATTTAGCGAAGTGGAAAGATCATCCAGTGGAAGATTCAAGTTGCGTCACAGAACCTGATATTTTGAAGCATGGAAAAAAAGTGCAGAAGCTCATGGACAGGAGTCCATGAATATTTTAACTAGAGGAGTATGATGCAGGAGCATCTCCTTCAAAGTCAAAGATGCAAGTGTGGAGACAAATATATGACATATCAGCATGACAGAGTTTCAAATCAACATTTAGCTCAGAAGTAAATCAAGTTGTTGAGATATTTTGAATGTAGCATTTTTTAAATATGTCGTGTTTGTAAAGTTGTGAAGGACTATAAGGAGTTGCAGATATAGAGTGTTTACTTTTATCTGGCAATAAATGTCAGTTATTGTAATAGGAAAAATTAGGTAACCACTATGACTTGATAGGATAGGTTGCAGACATGATGAGAGAGCTCGTGGGGCCAGTCCTTAGATAATTTGGTGTTTCATTGTAAAAGTATCATGAGATAGGAGGATAGAGATCAGTAGAGCAAAATAGAGTAGAAAAAATATGGAGTGGAGAACTGCAATACTATGTAATTGTTTCATGAATGAATAGAACGGACAAAATTGTCCCAAATCATGGACCGTGTTCATTTTAAAGTGTGATTGAATGAATGTTTCATTCTGTGTATGTTGTTTTATTTCATTTCGTTCATGTATGATTGTTTGAGAAGTTGATCGTATGAGTTGGTGACGAAATTGGATAAGTTTCAATTGCTTCTCTTTTGAAAATTGTATGCAAGGTGTGCATATCAAATGCAAGGAGTGCGTCAACTGAGTCTCAGATTGACTCAGAAGAGTTTATAGAGAGAGCAGAGGAAACTTAGACCAGGTGCAAGGAGTGCACAACATTAAGAAGAGACTAAGCATCGAAGAACCAAAACAGAGGAGCGCCAGGAGGGCAAGAAGAATTTATTTTCAAGAAATCCTTCAAATTGAGTTATCGAAATCCTCAAACGCAAGGAGTGCATGGGAAGTATAAATCCTTTAAGGATCAAGATCAGAAGAGATATCACTTTTCATAATTGTTGACGAGATCCAAGAGTCACACTCGTAGGAGGAGAAAAGGTTGAGACCTTTGAATACTGAGAAATATTCTAAGTTGGGAGAAATCAGAAGCTCAGGAGGAGGAGCGACAATGGCCGTTGGATCATAGCGCAAAGGACAAACATCCATTTGATTAGAGCAAGGTGCACGAGCCTTAGTTCTTCGCACACGTAGAAGGGAGAACTCACCAAAGTTCCGAAGTCCCGAAGTAGTTTGGGACCATCCATCATCAAGGAGGATAGGTGGTGTAAGATCCATAACTCTGAAAGTTAATGGATCAGGAGGAGGTGAAATAGCTGAAGTAATTTGAGGTCATTCATCACTAGGAGGAGATTTGGACCATCAGATCCAGAGGGACACGTGGCGACAGATCGTGGACTCTAGAGAAATCACTTCGCGAGTTTTATTTGAGAGTTGAAACTCTCGAAGCCTAGAGAGCCGGTGAGCCAATGTAAATCTAAACTGTCAGATCGTCCACAATAGATCTCAGTCGTCATATCGTCAAAATAAAATCTCAAGCGTTGGATCACCCAAAGTGAATATGGACCGCCAGATCTAGAAGAGGCATGGTGTGAATCTGTGTACTCAGGTTAAAGTCCAAAAGTAATTCATAGCCATCAGATCTAAGGGAGACATGGCATAGATCCATGCACTCCGGGTAAAAACCTGAAGCAATCGTTGATCCTCAAATCTAGAGGACATGTGGCACAATTCTATGGACTCCAGGTAAATACCCAAAGTAAACCTCAATCGTCCGATTCAAGAGGATACAAGGCAGGAATCTGCATACTTCAAGGGGAAGTGAAGTTTGAGATTTGAGATCTCAGAAGTCCGGAGACCCGAAGGAGATATCGACCATTGATCGAGAAAGGGGCCGCAGGACCGTTGATCTAGTTGAAAGGTCAAACAACCGAAGTAGAAGTAGGGTCATTGATTTAGGAGGACAGGTGTCTGCAGATCGTCAACTCTGAAAGATTGATGTACAAAGGAAGGCAGGGTTTGAGATTTGAAAAGTCTGAAATCTGGAATCATGAAGGAGATCACATCCGTTGATTTAGGAGGGGCAAATCTGGTCAGTAGATTTAGAAGGGGCAGATCTGAACCATCAATTCAGGTAGTACCATCAAGATCGGGAGATTGACGGTCCCGTAGCATTGTGGGGACAAGAGTTGTGTGAACTTTAAAACATTGAGGGCGGGCCACAATCTAGACCATGGTTTTGGCAAGAGGACACGTGGAGGCTCAAAGAGAATTGCGGGCTGAAAAGTAGTTTGATTTCAAATTGCCTTTGGCCATGCCTACAATCGTGTGGTCACGTGAGGTCATCACCCAAGGTCACATCAAGAGGGGGCTTATCAGAAAAGGATCTAACACCCAATACTCTGAGATTTAATAGGAGAGAGAAAGGGAAGGTTGCAGGCACCACAAGACCTATACTAAGAAGATGAAAGGACCTGTGATTAGATACATAACGAGACCATCAAGGTTTTAGAGAGTCGGTTGACTCAAGAATCATAGATCCTTGGCCGGGAGGTCATGTATCCCTATGGGGGAATAGGGGGGTTGCATCACACTATCTCTGTGATATCTTGATACTTGGTGATTTTTCGAGATATCATGTGCTGATGTTGCAGATGAGGTGGCTTCCATGTGGAAATATTCTTCATGTACATTGGATGATGTGGCATTGGTACATGTCCTGACACATGGAACTGCACATAACATATGTAGAGCTTCTTGTTATGGTACTGATGTGGACTTCCTCTAATGTATCATTCATCTTACTAGACACATGGCATTGATGAGGTTTTTATCATGGTGTTGACATGGCTGAGTTGGCTCACCAAGTATCAGACCCAAATATTTTGATCTTCATCATTGATCTATAGAGATGAATGGTCATGATTTAACCTATTTCAAGTTCACAGTTATCCACAACAAAAGTTAATTCCTTGCACACAGTTCCATAAATCTTCTATTCATTTTCAAGTTACATAAAAATGCTTTTGTAATGTAAACTTTTCGAAGTCACGTTTCCTTGTGAATGTGGGATATGTCATTGTTTCCATTTATTTAGTCTGGTTAACCGATATTTTTCTTACCAGGTTTATTGCTCTACAACAAGACTCTTCCAAGGGATTGTCTCATCCAGCCTACTCCTTGATTTCATCCAGTCACCATTATTCTTTAAACCTATGCAACCAGAGTTCAATTTGTTTATTTACACATAGTCGCTTCATCTTCAAGGTAAACAAAGAACACTTGCATAAATTTAACAGTGCGTCATCATCACATAGGGGCATTCTCTTCTTCCTTTGTTTGGTTTAACTTGTATTTTGGATGCTTCCTTTGTTTGCATTTAATTCCTATTTTCCTTCATTCACACAAAGTCGTGCAAGATGCTTCTTGATATAATCTTTGGTTGTAGCAGTCTAAATGCTTCCTCTATCCTCTCTCCTTCATGCACATAAGGTAGATATGCAACAACAGTCTAGATGCTTCCTCTATCTGTCCATGGATTTGTGTCTCGTTTGATCCTTGGACCTGTCATTTGCAGAGTCATTTTTTATTGTTCATAGTCTACCTACCTTTATTTTCTCAGGGAGTCACTGATAAGTGACATGAATGACAATTAAATCTACAAAATCTTATCAACTCATAGAGACATAGTCTTCCCTTATCATTGACAACAGTTAATCTCCCCTTGCCTATGATATAAATGATGACAACACTCAGTCTCCCCTTTCTTGTGATATCAATGAAATCCATTAACATCAATGAAAACAAAATTTCCAACACTTTTGCAAGGTAGACAAATGTAGGGCTGTCACAAACCCGATCACAGAGGTAATCATTGAGTTGATCACAAAATTTTGAAGAATTATTGATACAAACTCTTTGGGGCCTTGGAAGAACCCTTCACAAGCAAAGTGAAGATACTTGGAGGTCCATCCATGGTTGGGTTCCATGCATATGATAATGAAACCGAGAGGGATCCCAAGATCAACAAAATGAAGGATCAACTTGTTATCTTGGAGAAGATTGTTGAACAAATGGCAGACGTTATGTGACAACATGGTGAGAATATCAATCATATGGAGACTGAGATATGCAGGATGAAGCATGGGTTTAATGAAGTCATCCGGGAGTGTCAGGAAACCACAAATGTGATTACTCACACCTTGAACGACAATGTTCAAGATAGAATCAAAGAAGCAGAGGATGCCCTTGGCTCAATTACACAGAAGTTAAAGGACCAAGATGACACCATAACACTATTGAAACAAGCTTCAGATAATGAACAGATCTCTACTTGCATGCCAATATGGATCAAGATAAAGGAACCCGAGCCATATGAAGGTACTCACAACGCTAATTTTTTTGGAAACTTTTGTTGGGACATTGAGCAATACTTGGAGTAATTGAATGGAAGTTCAGAGGAAGTCAAGGTGAACACTACAAAAATGTTCCTAATAGGAACCACTAAGCTCTAGGGGAGGAACTGGGTGGAATACTTAGCAACTGGGAGAATCGTTGATAAGATGAAGGCATCCTTGAAGGAACAATTTAGTCTAGGGAACCAAGCATAGATCATGAGATATTTGTTGTTGGCTCTCAAGCACACTGGTAAGATCCAAGCTTACATCAAGGTGTTCATGGGGCTCATGTTGGAGATCAGATACATGTTGGAAGAATATATACTTTTCCACTTCATGAATGGTTTGCAAAAATGGGCGTAGAGTGAGATTCGATAACAGAACCTGTAGAAACTTGCAGCAATAATCACCGCAAAAAAAAATGTTGGAATTTTAGGGAGAACCCAAGACAGGCCCTAGGAACAATGAGAAAACCCAAGGTGAGAAGAAACAGTAAAGGAAGGGGAAGAGGAAGTACAAAGGAAAAACAAATACATCCAAGGGAAGAAAAGATCATTTCAAGCAAACAGACTTAGCGAAAGAGAAGAAGTTGATTCCATCTTCGATTTGTGCCAAGGAGCACTATGCACAGAATTTTCCCTTGAAACAAAAGTTGAATGCTTTGGAGTAGGTAGAAAACCCATATGTTGGAGTCTTACAGGTCTTGAACATTTTCATGGAGTGTGAATCCAAAGAGGGTAAATAGAAATATGAGACGAAACTTTGTTATGTGCAGGTCGAAATCAACGGGAAGTTAGTGATAACCATGGTGGACAGTGGGGAAACTCATAACTTCTTGAGGGAAGACATGGTGCGGAGGCTTGGGTTGCAGTATGAACCAATGAAAAAAACCTTCAAGGCAATCAACACAGGTGTAGAGAGAGTCATTAGTATAGCCAAGGACATCTCATTGAAGCTTGGTGATTGGTATAGAAGGATGAGTTTTACCATTGTTCCTATGGGTGATTTTGAAGTTATGTTGAGACAAGATTTCATGAGGAAGAAAAAGGAAACACTTATTCCTCACATGGACATTTTGGCCATTTTCTTAAGACATAATCTATGTTTGATTCCTACCATAAGGAAGAGAGGAGGCACGCAGATGTCTTCCTTGCAAATGGTTGTTGCGAACAACAAGAGTGGGAAACCTTGTGGAAACTAAATTGGATGATATGGGGTGATGTTTGTATAGTATAATGCAAAGGATGGAAGGAATATTATGTCAGTGGAATGGAGGATTTCTAATGTTGAAGAGATACTTGGATATCTGGCTAATATAGTGGATGGCTTAGCTAATTTCTATTTGAAAGTTGATGAATTGCGGCGAAGATCAGAGGAAGTCATCGAGATGAGGATGTCAGAGAAGTTTTTTGAACATGAGAATAGAACATCCATGGACCAAGAGGATGTGAGGGAGACACAACAACCTTAGTGGAGAAGACCTAAGGGAGAGGTTGATTCCTCCTCTAGAAATCTTGGACATGATGAATGGATGTATGACCTTGAGCTAGAACAACTCATGGAGGAGTGCAAAGGAAAAATCGATTCAAGTGTATCGTTTCTTATATACATAACACAAAAGTATGATGAATCTCCATCGATTTCATTGGGACATATTGGAGATGAAGGATATGGACCAACCAGCCATCCCCCTTCAACTTCAAACTAGACCACAACATGTTGGCTCACTATCTTAGTGGAAGGTAGTGAGCCCAATTAGGCACCTTGAGGAGGTTAATTAGTGAAACATGTTGAGAATGTAGTGGGTGACTTGTTGATCCAAGTGGATATCAGTGGCCACCCACCTATTCCAACTGGCTCAAAACAATCTTCTGGCAACTTACTATTTTTAGCAGTTTTTCGGTTCCTAAACTTTCGAGGCCATTTTGAGGGCCTACATGAAGTTTTTTTGGGATAGAGCACCTCAATGTTAGAAAAATGATCTCATTTAGCCCCCAAAATAAATCTCCTCGATGATACCTTTTCAATGAGCTATCGTGCACCCCAAATGGAGATAGTATGCCAAAGTTACACACCAGGAAGTTGATACACCAAACTACCCAAAACAGGGTCCACAAAACTGTTGGATTTTCATCTTCCGAGGTTAGGTTTTGGGATTTTATATATGTTAAAAAGGTCTTAGAGACTCATAGTAACCCATATTCTTGTGAATGCGAGTAACCGTCACATCTCTTCTCATAGACAAGTTGCCACCATTCTGGCGAGTCTTTCACTCTATATTTCTACAGTTTTATACATTTCTCTCATTAATAGAAATTGTGTGTTATTGTATTTATGTGCCTCTTGTTATATATCCAATATATATCTGTTATGTTATTGCCTCTCTTGTAATATCTCTGTATATTTCTGTGTTATATCTCTGCTCTCATTCCGTGCCGAAAATCATTCGGATCAGTGGTATCAGAGTAGATTGCTCTTGATCATTTTTTTCAGTGCATGTCCCTGACGAGGTCCAAGTATATCAAGTTGCGTATCAATATTGTCTCTCTTGAGAACAATCACTCTCGCACGCCCAAGAAACCCTCCATGGCGAAAGAAAATAAAAATGACAGAGCAGACGATTCTATTAATTTGTTTCTTGAGCAAGCTCTCATGCGATAAACGGACGAAATGATGGAGAATTTTTCCCACATCCTTCAATGCCCACCGATAAAAATAGGCACGTCTTCATCAAGCGGCCACTTTGGAGGCACCTCCCCTTTCAAGGTACAAGTTAATTTTGATATTCCCGTATTTGAAGGACAGATAGATGCGGATGCCCTAGAAAAATGGTTAAATCTGCTAGAAGGTTTTTTCTATATTCATAATTTCTCCAACAGGGAAAATATCACCTTCGCACTCCTTAAGGCTCTCCCCCATGTCAAACATTGGTGGGAAACTTACTGGGAGAAAATTTCCACAAAGGAGTCTCGAATATATGGGGTCGAGCCCACTTGGGATTTTTTTGTGGATGTGATCAAGGAACAATATTACCCTTTTGGAAACTATGATGACCAGTACATGGGATGGACCGCATTGCGGAAAGAGAGGGGTCGAGAAATGCCATATTTCATTAATACCTTCCATACCTTGCACACCAAGTTGGGTATCAAAGACTCCAAGCAACATATGGTTCTGAAATACCATGAGGCTCTACACAAATACATCCAAACTGAAATGGATTTTCTAGACATCTCATCATTGGGTGTTGCTTATCGATATGTTGTTAAAATCAAGAATAAATTTAAGCACCGGAACAAGTGAGAGTTCGGATCTACAAATCTGCAACAACCAAAGTATGGTAAAGACAACCCTAGCAACCAGCCTTCAGAAAACCAGTCCAACCCACATGAAAACAAGGGTAACGAAAATACAAAGGACACTGGAAAATGCTGTGATTTCAACAAAATCCCCTGGCACAACACTGATGAATGTCATTCAAAACAATAATTGGTGGTCGAGATCAAAGACAAGGAGCTGAACCCTGATTCAGAATCTGATTCAGAAATACTGGTAGAAGACAAATCATCGACGCAGACCCTACTGCTATTGTCGTGACTGCAACAATTCAACCAAAAGAACCAGCAGATCCTAAAGAGGGAGAGCGCCTCTTCCATTCACATATGGGGGTGAAGGGGACCCCGTTTCATTTCATTTTTGATAGCGGAAGCCAGAAGAACCTCATCTCAACAAAGGTTGTCAAATAGTTGGGAATGTTGACAACACCAGACTTGCAGCCATAAAACATCAGGTGGCTTTGCTAGGGATGAGATCTTCGTGTCAGCCAACAATATCAATTGTCATATGGCATCCAAACCTTCAAGTATGAGGTATTATGTGATGTTTTCCCATTGGATTTCTGTGATTTTCTTTTGGGCCAACCATATATGTGGAAGTGCCATGCTATTTATGAGTCTCTACATCGTAGTGTCATTATTACTCTGGGGGGTCATCTCTACAAAATACCAGAGGTAGTTCCAACTACTATCCCACCTAAATAGTGTCTCAAGGTAGTATCTCATACTACAAAATTCATCTTCTTCACAGTTTGTTCAAAAGGTGAATAGAATGACACTGCAACCACTGTAGGCTCGATCCAAGAACCTTCTATCCAACATAAGAAGGTCGACAAGATTGCAGCAAAGTGTAAAAATTCCTTTTTCAAATAGGCATCTCATGTAGCTAGACTGGCTAAAAGGTCCAACCCTTCCAGCCACATGTTCGTGACAACCTTCAACAAGTTTAGCAACGCAATTTCTCCAGCAAGGCAAGCAACTCATCAAGATGTAGATTCAGTAAACGCTTTTCTCTCTCCCTCGGGCACTCAATGAAATGGATACCATTGCTTCCTAATGAGGGAGGATTGATCCAGGTGGATATCAGTGGCCACCCACCTATTCCAACTGGCTCAAAACAGTCTTCTGGAAACTTACTATTTTTAGCAATTTTTCGGTTCCTAAACTTTCGGGGCCATTTTGAGGGCATAAATGAAGTTTTTTTCAGGCTATAGCACATCAATGAGAAGTAAAGGCTCTAATTGATCCCCCAAAATGAATTTCATCGATGATACCTTTCCAACGAGCTATTGTTATCCCCAAACAGAGATCGTATGCCAAAGTTACGCCCCCGGGAAGTTGATACACCAAACTACCCAAACTGGGGTCCAAAAAACTGTTGGCTTTTCATCTTCCGGGGTTAGGGTTTTGGATTTTATTTATGTTAAAAAGGCCTTTAGAGCCTCATTGTAAGCCATATTCTTGCGAATTTGAGTAGCCATCACATCTCTTCTCAGAGATAAGCTGCCACCATTCTAGCGAGTCTTTCACTCTGTATTTCTACAGTTTTGTACATTTCACTCATTATTAGAAATTGTGTATTACTGTATATATGTGCCTCTTGTTATATATCTGATATATCTCTGTTATGTTATTGGCTCTCTTGCAATATCTATGTATATTTCTGTGTTATATCTCCGCTCTCATTTTGTGCCGAAAATAATCCGAATCACTTGACAAGTTGGAGGAAATGAGGAGTTGCAAATGTGACGATTTTGTGGATAGAAAAGGATGTTTGAAAGTGAATATGTGAGTTATTGAGATAGAGGTACACTGATTAGGCTAACTATCCAATTAGTCGAAGCCACAATGGGATCCAACACATGGAAGCATGGGCATACAGACTGAAGTATGGAAGCAACAATAAGTCACAGAGTAGCAACACTTTGTAGACTCATGTAACTTCCTAAAGGGAGTTTTCCTTGATGACAAAAGTTGAGGAGACAACAATAATTGAGTGGCGATGAGATCAATAGATGGGGAAGAGATTCCATAAATATCAACAAATGTTGTTGGGGATGACAACAACTTGGAGTGGGGGAGGATGTAAGGTCTCCCACGACACCCAACAAGCACCCATACTCTTTTGGCGGACTTTGGGGTGAGTTGGGCAAGAGAGCATAGACACCATGTGATCGGTTGGGAAAAAAAGACAAGTGGGTGTGAGCAGGGGCACCTTGGGTGCACGATGGTAACATGCGAAACCAAGGGGGCACACACCATACTTGCCTTAGAACTATTGAAAGAGACTTGGTTTATGTTTGGGAAAGGGAAGGGAAACTTGGGAGAATTCCCAAGGATTGGACCCATCTACCCTTGGCAACATGGACCACCAGAGAGGTTGGGCAACCCCATCGGCACACCCATGAGGAGTCACACCGATCAACACAAGAGAAGACACAAGGAAAGGGATGCATGCCCAAGGATGGGGCACACTAGTCCAAGAGACATGATGGTTGATGGGCGCGCGAGATTGTTTGGGCGCATCGAGTCCATGGAGGGGTGCGATGAGTCATTTGAGTGTGGGTTCGCGAAGGGGTGCGACACACCCAAAGGATGTGACGTTTCACATTGCTGACTCTTGGAGTCCCTATAAGAGCACAAGCGTGCACAACCAAGGATGAAATATTTGACAAGATATTTTGGGAGAACAATTCTGAGGCAAGGTTCAGAGGTAAGGAAGAATTGAGGCAGTCAAGGATGGAAGACAAGTAGTCAAGGGCGGAACACTCTAGGATGTTTTTGGGAAGTCTGGAAATGCAGGTTTGTTGGAGGCATGTGTAAGAACCATCCCAGTTTCACACGCCCTTAAAAGGTGAATGATCACAATATTTGAAGAGGCGTCTTGTGGAATCATAACAGTTGGAGTTATAGGGGTCTTTAGATGCAAATTTGTTACAATTATTATATATTTCATAACTATGTCTACTAATTAGAAAGATCATAAAAATTTAAATTCTTAAAATGGTTGACATGCTATTTTCATATTCCAATTTTAATCTCATTAAATATTTCTTGTGAATACAATGTGTTGTGCTTATAGGATTGAATGATTAAGTGGTTTTACCATAATAATATGATATTGCATGTAAAACAATTATTTTTTTATAGCACTTTTTAAAATATTTATAGATATAATGGTTTATAGTGATTTGTGAGAGATGCTCTTTAATCAAAATAACCCAAAATTCGCAATTAATCCTAATCACTCATTCCTGCATTCACTAATCCTAATCCTAATCACTATCTTCACCATTAAACCACATGACACTATCAACCAAAGCCGCTATTAATATTAAAATAGAGATGTTGCACTTTCAAGAAAGTTTAAAATATAAAAGAATCGTTTGAATCGTCTAAATATTTACTTGGCTTTATTGTGATAGTTAAATCTATAATGCTTTTGGGGTGGCAAAGCATGATTTTTATTTGACTTAATATACTTTGGTTATTTATTGATATCCATGAGCACTTGGACAACACTAGTCCCTTCACCTTCACATAATATTTAATGTTCATATCACATAAATAGATTGAATATTAAAGATGTTCCAGTTTTCAAGATAACATGGTTAAATTTTGGTTTTAATGTTTTTAATAATTTATTTGTGCTAAATATTATTATATTGATTTTTATTAATGAAAGTGAAGGTCTAGAAATGCCTTACTTTTCTATAGAAAAAATAAACATTACTTAGTAAAATTAAATAATATATGACTTTGCACCAATCAAAATGAATAATGACAAGCAAGTAGTGCTTGATAAAAATTAAAGATATAATAGATATTATACCAAATAGTGGCAAGATTTGTGTTTTCTAATCTTGCATTTAATAAACATTGCTCAAAGTATTAAGAACGACTTTGTTACTCCATATTTTTCCATGATGATTCTTTGTCTAGTATAGTATACGATTTTATTTCTTTTGAAACTATATAAGACTTTTATGTGTCATGTTTTATCAATATTTTTTTTGTGTATGGTTTTCATTTATTGTGATGTGTCTAGTGCACCTTACTTCATTTGGAAGATAGTGTAACCAACAATATGTAAGTGGAGGGTATCTATTCCATCAAAGACGCTAAGGACTTGAGCCTAGGCTCAATTATTGTTGTTTTTGTTAGCACATCCACAAGCATAAGCACACACTCAAGCATAACATTGGTGAGAATTGAACCCCGATGGGGGCAATATCAATTCCTTGATTTCATCGCCTCGACAAACCACCATTGACAAAATTTATTGATATTATAACTAAACCCTGTACAAATCAATGTTTCCTCCTAAGAATAGAGTGAATAATTCGAAATTGGTTTGTACTTGCATCCAACTATCATAAATACCGATAGACTAACCTTCGTTTAACAACATGGTAAAGTCTCATAGACTAACCCCCTTCTAACATTGAAGTATCATCCCGACATCAAACATCATAGCTCCCTTTTTTGGAATTGCATTTAGGGCTTTGTTGGAATGTTATATTATCTTTTATATCATCTCGAAATTATTATCTTGTGCTTTTTTACTATTAAATTGATGTAATAATATGGTCTTAATGCCTTGAATTTACAACTTGACGAAATTAGGTGCCTTCCACATAGTTATTACTCGCTCAATGATACAAAATTATTAATGGCTCAAGATTGTGGCATTACATGTTTTTCCATATTCCTTTACTATGTAATATTTTATGTGCTAGTTAGTAGATTTGAATGAGAATTGTGATGTTTCATGGTAAAAACTTTAGTGTTACATTATGAAATTACCTATACAGAACAATGATTTTCCATTCTTCATATCTTGTTTGTTGCTCCATTGTAACATTGGGTCCTATAGGTCCATATACCATGAATTTCATGGATCCATAAGACATGCAACAAAGTGATGCTCCACCCCAATTACTAAACCACTTTATATATATATATATAGAGAGAGAGAGAGAGAGAGAGAGAGAGAGAGAGAGAGAGTTATGCAAGCTTAAATATAGTGAACCATAAAATTGACTTAAGAGACAAAAGATAGAGCTATCTTGTTTTTAGAATTAAATAAAACATATTTCCAATATAATGTTAATTATTTAAAATTGCATAATATTTATTTGATTTTTTTTCCCTTGAAGAGTTGAAGCCATGACTTCTCCACTTTATAAGAGAGATTTAACGTTTTCATGTTTAATCATGACTACTTAAACTAACCTTTAAAACCAATATTTATTTAATACATGTAAAATTGTTTAAATTTTTTATTAAATAAATAAATATCTAATTATTTAATACAATAAATTATTTGTATTTAAAAGAAATAGAATAATTTTAATAAAATTGATAAATTTATTAAAATTAAAATAACATTAAATAAATAAATATCTTGTTATTTTATACAATAATTTATTTTATTTAAAAGAAATAGAATAATTTTAATAAAGTTAATATATTTATTAAAACTAAAATAATATTGAATTTGTTTTACTAATTTATTAACGTCGTAGTTGCCAAGTGCATAGTAACTCAATCGTAGGCGATCATACACTTGAGATGACTCGGCCCGATTTAAACTTTTGGAAAGAAATTCTATTCGAGTCTCATGGAAGGTATTTATATCCTTCGTGAGGGTGAAGGTTAGGATGTCCCTAATCTTTTTTTAATGTCTTTCGTAAGGGTGAAGGTGAGGCCCTCGTTAACTTTTTGTTCCATAACTTTTCCTTTTGTTTTTAAATCTTATCAAGGGACTAGACTTTCTTTGCGTTTGCTTTATATATTTGTTATGAATGTTACATGAATAAATATTGTTATTAATGTTTA
>JZKD02S1758670.1:518754-560583 GCA_000966675.3 Picea glauca
AAAGAGTTGGTCTACAAGCTAAAGAAGTCACTATATGGTCTGAAGCAATCACCTAGGATGTGGTACCAAAAGTTTGACACATACATCCTTGGATTGGGATTTGTGAGAAGCAGGGCTGATTACTGTGTATATTCCAAGTAGGTTGGTAATCACTTCATTTATGTAGTGTTGTATGTTGATGACATGTTGTTGGTAGGAAATAACATGGATGTTATCAAGGAGGTGAAATCGCAGTTATCCTCCAAATTTGACATGAAGGATCTCAGTGCTGCTAACTTCATTCTGGGAATGGAGATTAAAAGCGATCATGAAAAAAAGAAACTCTGGTTGAATCAGAGAAAATATGTTGAAACGATATTGCGGAGGTTTAATATGCATGGAAGTAAATTAGTCAAGGTTCCTATTCTTATAGGTGTAAAGTTATCTGCAGATCACTGTCCCGAGACACAAGATTAAGAAGAGGACATGTTCCATGTTCCATATGCCAGTGAAGTTGGCAGTTTGATGTATGCAATGGTCTATACTAGACCGGACATTGCACATGCAGTGGGAGTTTTGAGCAAGTATATGTAAAAACTAGGGAAGGAGCATTAGACAGCAGTAAAGAGGGTCTTCAGGTATTTGCATGGCACTACCAATTATGAATTGTGCTACCAAGGAAGACCAGAATTGGACAGAGTGGTGGACATACATGGCTTTGTTGATGGAGATTGGGATGGAGATCTAGATGGCAGAAGATATACAAGTGGGTATGTGTTTAACCTATTTGGAGGAGCAATTAGTTGGATGAGAAAAAGACAGGCTGTAGTGGCACTCTCAACTATAGAAGTTGAATACATGGCAACCACTCATGCAAGCAAGGAAGCAGTATGGTTACAGAGATTGTGTTCAGGTATTGGGTTGGTACAACAAGTAGTGAGATTAGATTGTGACAGTCAGAGTGCAATCTTCCTGGAAAAGAACCCAACTTATCATTTGAAGACAAAGCATATTGATGTTCAGTATCACTTTGTGAGAGACATGGTTGAGGAAAAGAAGGTGTTGTTGGAAAAGGTTGACACTTTGAAAAATGTTGCAGATTCATTGACAAAGTCTATAAGCACAGAAAATTTCTCCTGGTGTAGAGTAACAATGGGCATTGCTGCCCTGGATTGTTGACTATATAATATTGGGACCCCTGGATGCAAAGAAAACAACAAGTGGGAGAATGTTGGGTATGTGTTATATTCTTTGCATGTGTGTGTGTGGGCACGTTAGATTCAACAACTGCATCTGACGATCCCTCATACTAGTGCCATGTTTGTGCCGTGTGCACCGGGTGCTTTCCTAAGGGGTTCCCAGGGGGGGGGCAGGTATGCCCCTCCCTGGTTACATGCAGCGTTCAGCACCGGGCGTAGCCCGGGGCAGCACCCTGAATTTTTTTTGGGGCGGATTTTGCTATTTTTAGCGGTTTACTAAATTAATCCCAGATTAAGGGATTAGGGTTTTGGTATCTACAGAATACCTAAAAACATTGTATATATTGTATGATGAATGGTGAAATTTGACATAATGAATATAAGAAAGGTTTTCCCGGTTGAGGGTTTCCGGTATAAAAATCTATGTGTACTATGTGAATGAGCCATTGATTAAATTTTGTTTTGCTTAAGAATCTATATGCATTTCTTTACTTCACAGGTTTAAAACTTACAAATCATACCCGGTTGTAGTTGAGTCGAAGACTAGTTATCAGACCTGTGAGAAACTCTCCCAAGTGAGAGAGTCTGCTGGGAAGTGAGTTCTCCTGAAAGGGAGTCTCGCAGCAGCCACAACACTCTGAGACTTCTATTCCAACCTGTTGCTAAAGCCTAAGGTAAGGGAGGTGTATTGGCCGATGGACTTGTATTAGTGAAGGTGTATCCTCCTGGGGTGGAGCAGGTGTGTGGGGAATGAGGGTCTGTGTGTTGTGGGTGTAAGTGGCTCCTGGGATCAAAGATCCTTCCTGTTGATTTGTGCAACTTTCTTGTTGTCCTTTCCAAGCCTAGAATTACCTTGTCGGTGAAGTTTAGTCCTAGATCGGGGGTGACCTACTACTGAGAGTGATGAGCAGTGTGGTCTAAGGTTGGGAGGTTCGTGGAAGGTCTGCACGCAGTTGGTGGATTTACTCGAGATAAAAGATAAGTATCATAACTATGTTTAATTATGTATTTAAAGTATGTTGTTGTGATGCTGTATTTCTTCATGTATTCCATTGCATGTATGAATTGCTCTTAATTCTATTTAAGTTTGTATGATGGCAGTAACTCTATATTAGTTGTGTTAATTTCATTAGAATGCATATATTTTTTATAAGCTATAAATTATGCATGGTAGCTTTACTCGGTTTGTGGATGGCCGAGGATGTTACAATATGGTATCAGATCCATATTTTCAACACTGATCCTGAATGGGTTGGATAAGTGGTCATTGGACCCAAGGTTTCAAGAGGAAATTGTGTCTGGAGGACCAATTTCGAACATCAAAACCTTCCTGAGTGCCAAGAAGTTACCTTGACCGTGTTATGAAGCTCACTAAGAGCAGCGGTGTCGTAAAACCAAGACAGAAGTGGTATTGGCCTGCAGAGTAATGTGGACCTTAAGATTTTTTCAGGAGAAGGAGAATCCTTCATGACCGTTAGATCTGGTAAGGTGGCGAGGTAGTTAGTCATGAATTCCTTTGGAAATCCGCAGAGTAACAAAGTTTTTTCTGCATCGTAGGATCTGTTCAGAAGGAAGGGAAATCCCTTATGACCGTCAGATCTGGGGAGGGTGTAGAGGAGTTAACCCGGAAGCCCTTCGGACTTCACGACTTCAGTGAAGTCTGATGTTAGAAACAAGAGAAGGGCCGAAGCCCGAAGCTCTGTAGTGGATCTGCACCATAGATCTGGAGAGGAGAGCTCGACTGTTAGATTAACTAATGTCGAAAGGTCAAACACAGTTGTGAAGGGAGAAAAATCTTGAAGAGCCGAAGTGGTGAGTCATGATGATGTCACCTGGAGGTGATGTGGACACATGGGATGTGTGCCATGTGTCAGTGGGTTTAGAACTCATGGATGATTGAAATGGAATTTGGAACGTGATGAGTGTCACCTATATGAATGGGTCACGTATCAGTCGCTAGCATGCCACCATGTGGCATCTTGTGTGAGCAGGGTTAGTGGGGCCCGAGGTTACGTAACATAGTTAAAGTTCGAAGGCCCCATAGTGGCATTGATCACAATACATCAAGATCAATGACTAGGAGACATTGCGGGGACCCAAGTTGCATGGGAGATAATTCTCCAAGGCGATCCCGCAATCCAAACCGTGGTTTCACTGAGGGGTTACATATCAGATTCAGGAGAATTGCGGGATGAAAGGTGAATTACTCCAAAACCACCGCTGCATGCCCCCACAATTGGGAAAACATTAAATGATGTAACGTAATAATGTCACCTAAGGTGACGTGGGAGTGTTCGTAGATTAATGGTTCGGGGTGTGCGAATGTGAAATCTTCTGAAGTCCCGAAGTCCTGGAACTTAGACACCTGAGGTTCCACAGCGAGTGTCAGGCATTGGATGCTAGGTAGACGTGGACGATTGATCCGCCCTATTGTGCGATTTCGGTAACTCAAAACTCTGAGTGATCATTGTGTTATGCTTGGAAATATTCCAAAGTCGAAGGCTCGATTACGCGCTTATTGATCTAGCGCTTGGTCACGACCCATGGTCGTGTGGGTTGGAGACTGAGAGAAAGGGGCTAGTGCCCAAAAAATTATCAAAGCAGAGCTCCGAAAGAAAAATCTGCGGGGATTCTTGATTGAACGAGAATCACAGAGAATGAAATATGAACGTTTTATTAAATCATATTGGTTTATGAATGCTGTGGGAATTGTTAAGGAATGATGGCCTGACAAATTCCGGTTGACTGCACGTTGAGTTTTGCAGATTTCAACAAATGTCAGGACCGCAGTAAATTGCCATAGAGTGCAGAGAAATGGAGGAGGCACAAAATGCTTCCAGTTCAGAGAATGAAGTAAAAGGAATGAATGTCCATTTAGGAAGGGAAGAATCAAACTCCAATGGGCATGGAGGAGAGATGGACAAGGAAGAGAATATGATGAAAATCATTGAACGATTGCAGAAAGACGCTCAGGTTCACCGAGACGATAACAGAAAGCTCATGAAAAATAGGGATCAACAAGGAAAATTAAACTTAAAGTTTATGCAGAGTCTGGAAAGAATCGAAAGGAAGTTGGATAAGGAGAATGACTTAAGAAAAACAGGGAGTCACAATAATCTTGAGAGGAAAAGAAGATTAAGAAGTGTTAGCAGGCATCATCGTCACTCCCCAAAACATTCCAATAAGGAGGCACACAGTAGTTCAAGCCCATCTCCTACCAGAAAACATAGTATATCTGGAGTGGATGAACTGAAGGGTGAAATGAACAAGATTAAACCTCCTACTTTTGACGGAGAACACCAGGAAGATGAAGACGTTGAGACATGGTTGTTGGGCATGAGGAAATATTTCCAACTGCAGAACTATTATACTCATGTAGAGGGAAGAATTTTCATTTACCAACTTAAAGGAAAGGCATTTGTATGGTGGGAGCAGCTTGTGCAAGTACAACACGTCAGAGAGAAGAATGTCACTTGGAGGGAGTTCAAGAGACATTTTGAAAAGAAGTACTTAACTAAGAGATACTATGACATAAAGATGAAAGAGTTCTTTGAACTCAAGCTGGGAAGCATGACCATTGATGAATATGAACGACGGTTTTTGGAATTGTTGAAGTATGTTCCTTTCATCAAGAAGGGGATTGTCAAAATTCAAAGGTATCGAAGTGGACTGCCATCTTCCATCAGTGACAAGATCCATTATGATGACCCAAAGACTATGGAAGAAACTTTAAAGAGAAAAAAATTCTTATATGATCAGCAAAAAGAAAAGCCTACTTTCCAAAAAGCTTGGGAAGACAAGAATAAGTTTAAGAGGGAGCAGAGGAAAAAGGGAAACAAACCACCATTTTTTAGGAATAGTCCTCAAGGATAGCCATCTTTTAGAGAGCCCAGTAAGGCTGAGGTGGGTGGACAAATGCCAATACAACCACCTATGGAATGTTGGGGCTGTGAAGGAAATCATAGGTAAGGAGATTTCCCCCACATAAATGAGAAAGTGAGAGATTTCCAAGGATCTATGAAGCCCTGGACAACATGCAAGGAGAATATCAATCACACATGATTGAAGTGGAAGGTATGATCAACAACCATGCCTTTAATATTTTAATTGATTCAAGGGCTAGGCATAGTTATATAGATCCTAGAGTGGTGGAAAGTTTGCAATTGTCGAGAAGCAAACATGAAAAGTCTTGGTTAGTGAAGCTGGCTACAGGAACCAAAAGAAAAGTCACTGAGTTGGTTAAGTCATGTTCAGTGGACATGAATTGACTAAGCACAAAGGCTAAATTGAACATTCTACCTTTAGGTTATTACGACTATCTAATTGGGATGGATTGGTTGGAACAACATCGTGCCATCTTGGACTATCGTAACAAGGCATTCACTTGCTTGGATGAGGAAGGGAATCGAAGAATAGTCCAAGGAATTCCCAGAGTTGTTGCTATCAGAGAAATATCAGCAATGCAGTTGAAGAAGTGCTACAAAAAAGGCTATCAATTATTTGTAGCCCATGTGGAGGAAGCATCTAAGGATGAATTCTCAAAGATTGGAGATCATGCAGTACTAAAGGAGTTTGAAGATGTATTCCAGGAGGTACCCGGACTACCTTCGAAAACATATATTGACTTCTCTGTAAACTTGATTCCTGGAGTAGCTCTAGTGTCAAAAGATCCTTACAGAATGAGTATGTCAGAGCTGAAAGAGCTACAATTGCATCTTGAAGAGCTTCTGAAGAAGGGTTATATACGCCCAAGTGTGTCACCTTGGGGTGCCCCGGTCCTTTTTGTGAAGAAGAAAGATGGGACGCTGAGATTGTGTATCGATTTCAGACAATTGAACAAAGTCACTGTAAAGAACAAATATCCTCTGCTGAGGATTCATGACCTCTTCGATCGGTTGAATGATGCAAAGATATTTTAGAAGATAGATCTAAGGTCAGGATATCACCAGGTAAGAATAAAGGATGAAGACATCAACAAGACTGCCTTTAGAACAAGGTATGGTCATTACGAGTTCATAGTGGTGTCGTTTGGGTTGTCGAATGCACCCATTGTTTTTATGCGCCTAATGAATGGTGTATTCAGGGACTATCTAGACAAGTTTGTCATAGTATTCCTGGATGATATCCTGGTGTATTCAAATTTGGAGGAAGAGCATGAACATCATCTGAGGATGGTATTGCAGGTGCTAAGAGAGCACCAATTGTATGCCAAGTTGAGCAAGTGCTCATTTTATCAGGAGCAGATCCATTACTTGGGGTATATTATTTCGAAGGATGGGATAGATGTAGATCCTGAAAATATTGAGGCCATCAGAGAATGGTCAGTGCCGAAGAATGTGACGGAAGTCAAATCCTTTATGGGTCTAGATGGTTATTACAGAAGGTTTATTGCAGGGTTCTCGAGAATAGCTCACCCTATCACTTCCTTGCAAATGAAGGAGAATAAATTTAAGTGGACAAAGGATTGTGAGAAAAGCTTCTAGCAATTGAAGCAGTTGTTAACCAGTGCTCCAATCCTGAGGATTGCAGATCTGAATGAAGACTTTGTAGTGTGTACATATGCATGCAAAGAAGGACTAGGAGGAGTCCTCAGTCAGAATGGATTCGTAATTTGTTATGAATCCAGAAAGTTGAAAGAGCACGAAAGGAACTATGCAACTCACGATTTGGAGTTGGTAGCCATAGTACATGCTCTAAAGAAGTGGAGGCATTACCTCATGGGAAGGAGGTTTGAACTGAGAACAGACCATAATGGTCTGAAGTATTTGTTTGATCAGCCAACCTTGAACTCTAGACAGAGTAGGTGGCTGGAGTTTCTCTGTGAGTATGATTTTGATATCAAGCATATCAAAGGGAAGGAGAATAAAGTGGTTGATGCACTCAGTAGGAGAGTACACAAATTACATGCTACAACCATTAGCATGTACCGAACTGATATTAAAAGTAGAATTTTGGAGGCTGCAAATACAGATTTGCAGTACAGGGATTTGGTAGCAAAGCTACAGCAAGGTAAGATGCCACAGAAAGTGGAGATTTATAAATTGGAAACTGATGGAATACTTCTGTACAAGAAAAAAATTTATGTACCTAATTTCCAGGACTTGAAACTTATGATTTTGCATGAGATGCATAGTGTACCTTATGCAAGGCACCCTGGATATCAAAAAACTATGGCAGCAGTCAAGAGCCATTATTTTTGGCCAGGTATGAAGAAAGAGATTGCAGAATACATCTCCAGATGTATGGAGTGTTAGAAGGTTAAATATGAGCACAGGCACCTAACACTGTTGCTACAGCCTTTACTGATTCCTGAGTGGAAGTGGGAAGTGGTGACAATGGATTTCATCACAGGATTGCCCAGAACCGGCAAGAAACACGATTCAATCATGGTGGTGGTGGATAAGCTTACGAAAGCTGCCCATTTTATTCCATTAAAGAATACTCACAAGGAATCTAACGTTGCTGATATTTTTATGAGGGAAATAACACAATTGCACGATATTCCCATGACAATTGTGTCTAACAGGGACTCGAAATTTACCTCCAAGTTCTGGAAGGGGTTTTTCAAAGAATTTAGAACGAATCTGAACTTCATCATTGCTTATCATCCTGAATCTGATGGGAAAACAGAGAGGGTGAACCAGGTGATAGAAGACATGCTAAGGATGTATGTGATGGACAAACAATCTAAATGGGAACACTAGCTACACTTGGTGGAATTTTCCTACAACAATGGGTATCAAGTATCATTGAAGATGAGCCCGTTTGAAGCACTTTACGACATAAATTGCAATACTCCAGTAAGATGAGATAATCCAGTTGATAGAGCAATGGTTGGGCTAGAGTTGCTAAAGGAAATGGAAGAACAAATGTTGAAGATTAAGCAGAATTTGAAAGATGCCCAAGACAGGCAGAAGAGTTATGTTGATAAGGACATAATCTAGAGGGAGTTCAAAGTGGGTGATCATGTTTTTCTAAAAGTAAAAGCTAACAGAAGTTCCCTGAAGCTAAGAAACTGTTCCAAATTAGTAGCCAGATGTTTTGGGCCATTTGAAAACCTAGAAAGGATTGGACTAGTTGCATATATTCTTGCATTGCCTGCATCCATGACTGTACATAATGTGTTTCATATTTCATTGCTTAAGAAATATATACCTGATGCTAATCATGTAATCGATTGGAATGCGATCCAGGTGGAACAAGAAGGTGTCTTGCAGGAAAAGAAAGCAGCTCCAGAATCGAGCCATAGGACTTGTAAAAGTCTAGTGGACCTGGTACAGTCCTGAGGACGCAACATGGGAGCATGAAGATGTTATGCGGGCAGAGTACCCGCATATTTTTGAAGATTTTGAAAATCTTGTTGTTGTTTTGTAAATAAGTTGCACTGAGGAAAATGCAAAAAATAAGGGGAGGGGATTGTAATACCCCAAGATTGAGCCCCTTCTGAATTGTAATTTTTTCTTATAGGTTGGTGAGCCAAGTGGTTGTAAGCTGAAATAATTATGTGTTATTAGGCTAGTGAGCTAGATGCCAA
The DNA here is from genome assembly GCA_000966675.3 of Picea glauca. Taxonomy (NCBI): domain Eukaryota; kingdom Viridiplantae; phylum Streptophyta; class Pinopsida; order Pinales; family Pinaceae; genus Picea; species Picea glauca. The sequence goes on from JZKD02S1758670.1 coordinate 527,467, forward strand.
GGCCAAGAGCCTAATATTTTGTTTGTATATGTAATTATGTAGATCATTAATAAAAATATAAACACGTATGCATGTAGACCCTCCACGAAGAAGAGTTATGGGGGACTAAGCTCCAATTGGTAGGGTAAGGAAGGGGGGCTAAGTGGTTGGGCCTAGGGGATAAGTTAGGGGGATTACCTCTAGAGGAATAATATTTTAATATTATTTCATGAAGAATAAAGTGAACATTACATGTTTTGTTATCCTAAGTTCCTGGTGGCTGGGGACATAAGCTAAATGGAGCGAATGCAGCTCCAGGAAGACAAGTGTTGACCTGGGATCATGCAACTAAAAATGAAAGCGTCAGTTGATTTGGAGGTTCACTCTTCCATTCTTCCATCATTCATCTGAGTGGTTGGTCGTACTCTGTCTAAACCGTTCTTGCCTCTGCATACCCGTGCACAGTGAAGGGAACCCTCAAGGGAAGGTTGGTTGTCCTGCCATTCTCCCATCCTGTACATGAATCGTTCTTTCATTTGCATTTTCTGATTCTGGCATACCTCTCGGACCTCTGAAACTAGAAACAAGAAAGTTGTCCTATGTTGTTTCTTGTGAAGCCCGACAGAATTGTAGTCGCCTGAGTTGTGTCGCGACTTAGCGTTAGGTTGTTGTCTTGTTGGGTGTCCATACCCATTTTTCCCTGTTGTCGTTGTTGTTGTTGTTGTTTTTGTTGTCAATCATACCTGACTGTAGCTGAGTCAAAGAATAGTTATCAGACCTGTGAGCAGCTCTCCCAGGTGAGAGAGTCTGTTGTGAAGTGAGTTCTCCTGGAAGGGAGTCTCGTAGCAGTTGTAGTACTCTGAGACTTTTGGTCCAACTTGTTGTTGAAGCCCAAGATAAGGGAGGTGTACTAGCCGATGGACTTGTATTAGTGAAGGCGTATCCTCCTGGGATGGAGCAGGTGTGTGGGGAATGAGGGTCTATGTGTTGTGGGCGTAAGTGGCTCCTGGGATAAAATATACTTTCTGTTGCTTTGTGCAACTTCCTTGTTGTCCTTGCCAAACCTAGAATTACCTCGTCGGTGGATTTTAATCCCAGCTCGGGGGTGACCTATTGATGAGAGTGATGAGCAGTGCAGTCAAACATTGGGAGGTTCATGGAAGGTTTGCACGCAGTTGATGGATTTACTCGAGATAAAAGATAAGTATCATAACTGTGTTTAATTATGTATTTAAAGTATGATGTTGTGATGATGTATTTCTTCATGTATTCTGTTGCATGTATGAATTTCTCTTAATTATATTTAACTCTGTATGATGTCAGTAACTCTATGTTAGCTGTGTTAATTTCATTAGAATGCATATATTTTTTATAAGTTATAAATTCCACATGGTAGCATTCCCGGGTCTGTGGATGGTCAGGGATGTTACAAACATGTCACCTTTCCAGTGGTGACATGTGTCACCTAGTTTTTCCCCTTTGACCTTTGACTTTGCATGTTTGACCCAAACTTTGACCTCTTATAACTTTTGCATATGAACTTCATTTGAATTTCCATTTGCACCATTGGAAAGTTGACGACGATCTCTATGCATTGATTTTGTTTTTGAGATGATTTGAGATGGTCAAATTTTGAACATTTATGGATCCCTTGGGATCTTTGTGAGTGTTCCAGATCCTCCTGGACCTCCATGAGCATTCCTTAGATCCTCCCAGATCATCATGTTAATGTATGCAACGTAATATATGGCATGTATATTTTGTCTCTTTACAGTTGCTGGAGATAATGCCCATTTCCAGAAGGCTGGTAAGAAGACCGTGATCGAAAATGAACATGGTTTTGTTTTATTCCAAGAGGTTTATAGGTGGAAGAATGTACCAAAATGTTAAACTATAGTGCCCAACCCTTGCTTGCTCTCCACCACACGAACTTGGAATCCCCTAGGCAGAAAGTCAAGGGCCAACGAGAACGCCTTCAATCCGTAGTCCAACGACCTCTACAGAACCCACAACCTGCTCACTTTCAAACCATCGATGGGGAAATCAACCAAAGTGTTGATTGGAACATAAATTAATTCACATATGAACAAATTGATAAATGTCTCATTGGACCGATGGGTCGGTCAAAGTGCAGATTGGAAAATTTAGAAAAGTGTGAATGGTCACAAAATTCAAACCGTCGATGGGGAATCAGCCCAAAATCATCGATGAAATGCAAGTCCAAAACGTCAATTAGTTGATCGACCCATTTCTTCGATGAGAGACAAAATCAAAATTTTGATGAAAAATCAGGCCAAAATCATTAGACAAATTATCTTACCACTCGCATGGTTTTCATAGTTTAAATATATTCCTTACCAATTTGAACCCATCGTAATCCATGCCTAGCCTCATTAACGATTGGTCTGATTCATCCCATTCAATCCTCGAAAATTTTGTTCATCAATGATTCAGACCGGTTCTCTCATCGACTATATGCACGTTTCTATATCTCCCCCTACGAATTTGGCCCAATCTTCCATTGGTGAATTTGGCCCAATCTCCCATCGATGAATTTGATAGAAATTCGATTGCCCAAATAGCCAAGGGAATAGGAACTCTACAGACTACAGGTGTAAGGATCAAATTATCTTACCATCAATATGAATTCTTGAATACATATACAACAATATGGTGGATAGAGTTCAAATCTCTTCCTTACCAATGTGAACCCCATCGTAATCCATGCCTAGCCTAATCATTGATCGGTCAATTCATCCCATCAGATCTTCAAAAAAATTGTTCATCGGTGATTCAAACTAATTCTCTCATTCGCCATTATCACTTTTCTAGATCTTCCATTGGTGAATTTGGACCGATCTTCCATCATCGAATTTAGGTCTATATTCCATTGACACCTTCCTAAACCCGTTGTTTTAACTTTGTGCCCATCGGCACTTTCGTCGATTTAAAAATTAAATTACAATATAATATTATAGTTTAGTGTGTTTAAAGGTAGCATATGTAATTGGTTGAACTAACCATGATCTGAAAATGTACTTTCTCGGACTAATAAAAGAAACGAGCTTTGAAAATCTTCAAATTATAATTGCAATTTTATTATTATTACATCATTAAGATTCAGAAAGAAAAACTCAAATAAAAAAATCGTAGAGAGTGAGAATGTTATCTAGTTCTTGAACAATTTTTCAATGGATAATTGTTGGTCATGGAGCGATAATAACTCCATGTTTTTCTAATGAGTGGCCATCCACGCATCCCTGGCAATATTTTGTCAATTTCCACCCTTTTCTAGGATGTGAATGTACAAGTTTGGAATTTATAACTTTAGAAATGAATGAATTGTGCTTCCATCTATTACTTGTTTCTATTCTTTTTCTTGGTTTCTTTCTCAAATGATACAAAATATTTGTGTCTTCATGATGATCACTGGCGAGATACAAAAAAACATAAATGGATGTGAGATACAACAAAATGGAAATGGATGCATCGAAAAGGCATTATAATAATCCCTTCCCCTGCTCTTTGTATTTCTTGTATCTGCAACCACTCATATATGCGAGAAATTGAATGGTTGCAGGTTTGAAACCATAAATAATCTAATGGGGATTTAAAAGAATAGGCAGAGTAAAAACCGGCCGAGGTAAGTGGAGAATAGGTGGGGTAGGCGAAGGAATAGATGGTTTGCAAGTGGAGACCAAGCAGGGCAGGGAATAGATGATTTACAGAACTCTGATGGTCATCTAAAAAAATCGATGGACAGGGTGCAAAAAATGTTCCATCCGAATACATCCACTTCTATAAGAGGTTTTATATAAAAATATGCAATTCAGAGCAATGCAACAATCATCTAATAATATCTGTAATGTCCCCCAGCCTAGTTGGGGTCCATTACATACGGAAAAACTCATAAATTAAAATTATTTCTATCTAATTAATTTCCCATAGCTTCCATTTACGAATTACAACCAAATTTGTCTATTGTTTGTTACCATTAGTTAAATGCATCTAAAAAAATTTAAACAAGAATGAATGCAGTTTAATAATTCAACGCAACAACATATAAATCATTTCCAAATACAAAGATTTCATGCAAAACAATTTACCTCATAAATACAACACATAAACAGATAAAACACTTATCTTTTAATTTTGTTGTGCAACCAGCTGCTTGGGACAGATGTTCCACCCAACCATAGATTGTTTGTTCCAAATATTAACAACAATTCACCCCCGAGTTGGGGCTAGCAATCCACAAAAGAGAGTGGTCTCTCATTGTCCACTCATATCTAAAAAAACCCACAACCCCACTCGTATTCTTCTATAACTACCCTAATTTTTCACTAGCTCTCTTCCTCTCGACCTGCCCAACCAAAGGAATGTACCCCTTCACTGATATCAGTCCCTTGGGCATCCCATTCATTTATCAAGGTCTCTCTAGCACGGGTAACCAAGAATCTCTCTACTAGGAACTCAAGGGAACTCACTACTAGCAAAAACAACAACAAACACTTGTTGTTACAGTGCAACTAACATAGGATTTCACTCTTAAGGAATGACAACCTGGATCTTCAGTCATCTTCTCCAAAATGCTCCAAAAACGCTCCAACATGCTCTAGAATTTGCCCTCCATGGATGTTCCAACTCCCATCTCTCTTTTCTTTCTCTCTACTTTTTTTTCATGCCAAAAACATTGAATGTCTAAGACTATTGTAGCTTCCCATACAAGTTTCCTCTCCTTTGGCTACCTTTCTTGACTCACACACTTCCCAATTTTACTGTACTCAACCCCCATGCTTCCAATAACTATGGGTTGTGACTTCTCACAGCCACCCACCCTCTTACATGCATTAAATGATTGGCTTTGGGAACACTCAATAAAAAATTAGAAGGTTCATATACCAATAGAAATTTTAGGAAAATGGGTTGAATTAATATACATGGGTGAATCCCCCTTGGACCCCTCTTTTAGACATTCCATTAGACCCTCCCCTCTCTTGTGGATTAATTCATCCCCCATCTCTATCCATGTCCCTATAGCAGCTGACATCACATTTTATTATTAACGTTTAGAAATACATTCACAAATACATCTCTTTGGTTGTAGCCACACATTATATCTACATTAAGAATTAAATGAACTTAGTATTATATCATGGATGTTACATTCCCCCTCCCCTACAATCGTGTGTCATCCTCGGTGCACACTATGTTGATATACATACACATATTTACATTACAATATTAAGAAACAAATTATGCATTTGTTTTTACAACTCCAACAACAGTTCCAACCAAAATCTCCTAATTCTCTCAACTCAAAGACCTAAGGAATGCACCATTCGTTTATCAAGGCTAACCCAAGGAATCTGTCATTTTTTTATCAAGGCCCTCGGTGCGGGTTGGCTAGGACTCTGAGATGTGGTTCTAGAACTATATTTTATCAAAATGGAGGCTTGCATTATGTTTTATTCAAAATTGCCAAAACTTTGTGGGTATTATTCCTGCATGTTTTCTTCATGCTCCCGTGTAACATATTTAGGACCATAGTAGATCCATTGAACCTTTACCATCCCAATGGCTTTTTTCCTAAGAACTTTGACTTGCTGATCCAAGATGCATACTGGTTCCACCTGGAAATCTCCTTCGTGCTCCACCTGGATCACATTCCAATCAATTATGTGGTTGATGTCATGAACATATTTTTTTAATATTGATACATGAAATACATTATGAATTGGCATGGATGCAGGTAATGTTAGCATGTATGCAACTAGCCCTATATTTTCTAATATTTAAAAAGGTCCACAATATCTCATTGCCAACTTTGAGAAACCTCCTAATCTTAGTGAACTTATTTTCGCCTTCATTTTTAAGAACACATGTTCTCCCACTTTAAAATCTCTAAAAAATATGTTATTGTCTGCATAACTTGTCTTCTTGTCCTGGGAAGCCTTTAAATTGTGTTTGATCTTTGCCATCTTATTTTCCATTTCCTTCAACAAACCTGGCCTAATAACAACTCTGTCTACTGGATTATCTCAACTTTTTGGTGTGTTACACTTTCTACCATACAATGCTTCAAATGGGATCATTTTCAATGAGGCTTGATACCCATTATTGTAAGAAAATTCAACTAAGTGGATATAATCTTCCCACTTTGATGGTTGGTTGATCACATACATTCTGAGCATATCCTCAATTATTCGATTAGTCCTTTATCTTTCCCCATCTGATTATGGGTGATACATTGTACTAAGATTTAAATTTGTCTCAAATCCCTTGAACAAACCCTTCCAAAAATTGGAAGTAAAATTTGGATCTTTGTCTAAAACTATTTCCTTAGGCACTCCATGTAGCCTAACAACTTATTTCATATATATATATGTGTGTGTGTGTGTAATATTTGTTTCCTTGTGTGTAGTCTTCATTGGAATAAAATATGTTGCCTTAGTTAATTTATACACCACCACCATCATGGAATCATGTTGCTTAACTGTTCTGGGAATCTTTGTAAATAAATTCCACTATGACAACTTCCCACTTCCATTATGGAATGGGAAACTGTTTTAGTAGCCTTGTTGAATGTCTATGTTCAATCTTCACTTTCTGGTACTCTAGACATTTGGATATGTAATTATCCACTTCTTTCTTCGTTCTGGGCCAAAGGTATTGGCTTCTTACATCTGCAATTGTTTTCTAATAATCTGGGTGCCCAACATATGGAACATTGTGCATTTCTCTTAACATTTCATTTTTCAGTTCATTGGAATTTGACACATATACTTTGCCTTTGTACATGAGAATTCCTTCTTCTTTCAACTCATAATAATCAATTTTTTCTTGAAACTTGCCTTGTTGTAATTTTATTTTATTTTTAAATATTGATGATCTGAATTTGTTGTTGCAATAATTTTATCTTTCATATCAGTCATGTACATGCTAATGGTTACAATATGCTTCTAATGTGTTTTCCTACTAAGTGCATCAGCCACTTGATTCTCCTTTCTTTTTATATGCTTAATTTCAAACTCATATTCACTCATAAATTCAAGCCATCTAGTTTGTCTTACATTTAATGTTGGTTGTCCAAAAAAATGCTTCAACCCACAATGGTATGTCCTTAGCTCAAATTTACTCCCCATGAGGTAATGTCTCCAAATTTTTAACGCATGTACAATTGCTACTAATTCCAATTCATGTATAGAATAATTCCTTTCATGCTCTTTCACTTTTATGGACTCATAGCATACCACATGATCTTTTTTACTAAGGACTCCACCAAGCCCTTCCTTACATACGACAAAATATTCATTCGGATCTGCAATATTCAATATTGGTACACTTGTCAAATGTCTTTCAGTTGTTGAAAGCTCTCTTCACACTTGGAACTCCATTCAAATTTCACTCATTTCTTTTGCAAAGAAGTGATTGGGCTTGCAATATTTGAAAAACCTTTTATGAATCTTTGGTAATAACTGACAAGACCAATGAATGATATGACCTCCTTGACATTTCTTGGAATTGGCCATCCTCTAATGGCCTCTATCTTTTTGGGATCAACTATTATCATTTCTGCTGAAATTATATGCCCCAATTACTGAATCTTATTTTGATAAAAGATGCACTTACTTAACTTGGCATACAACTTATTCTCTCTTAAAAATTTAGCACCATTCTTACCTATTGTTCATGTTCATGTTTTGACTCAGAGTAGATGAATATATCATCCAGGAACACAATCAAAAACTTGTCCAGGTATTCCCTGAACACTCCATTCATCAGGCACATAAAAACAGTTGGGGCATTTGATAGTCCAAATGGTACTACCATGACTTCATAATGCCCATATATTGTCCAAAATATTGTCTTGATGATGCCCTATTCCTTTATCCTCACTTGATGATATCCTAATCTAAAGTCAATCTTGGAAAATATTCTTGCACCTTTCATCTGATCAAATAAGTCATAAATCCTTGGAAAATGATATTTTTTCTTTATGGTGACCTTATTTAGTTGTCTGAAATCAACACACAGTATTAAGGTTCTATCTTTATTATTTACAAACAACATTGGGGCTCCCCAAGGTGAAACACTTGGGTGTATATACCCCTTCTTCAAAATCTCTTCAAGCTACATCTACAACTCTTTCAATTTGGGCATGCCCATTCTATATGGCGTCTTAGACACTAGGGAATCGTGGCACCAAAACGATAGAGAAATCAATGTCTCTCTTTGGTGGCAATATTGAGATCTCCCTAAAAACATATTCAAAATCCCTTATGATCCGATGATATTCAATACTTTCCACTTGATCTTTGGCTACCTCCTCCATATGGGCTCCAAAAATATGGCATTCCTTCCTAATACTCTTTTTCAACTGCATAGTTGAAATCTCTCTAATAGTTACAGCTCTTGGAATGCCTTGAACCTTTCCTTGTGTTGGCACCCAATGTTTTGGGTTCATTTCATGTGTGCACACAAAATAAGTTGTGCGCGCTCAAGTCCAAGTATAGTGCATGATTGTTCCAAGTTTTTTGTGAAGAAGAAATAGCAGTGTGTGCCGGAATGAATTTTGATATAGCGTGCCCAACTCAAAGTCTACCAAGCACACGTCAGTCCTATTTTTGTCGGTTGCGCCAAAAATCAAGAATATGCCCACCAAAATCAAGAAAGTAATCATTGAGAAATCTTCCTAAATGATTACTACTAGTGGCATAATGGGATGAGGGACTTCCAAAGGATGAGATGGTAGGAAGTTAAGATTTCCTTGATATAGAAATCCTACATGGACTGCTGGAAAGAACCAAAAGTGTGCGAGGTAGTTTTTTAATTTGAATGAGCATAACAGAACAGAAAGAGACAAGGCTCCCGAGCAGAAAAAATCTATAAAAGGGAGCAACGACAACATAGCTGGATTTGGATAGAGTTAGTTGAATATTGCAAAGCTAGATGTTTTGATATAAGAGTGATTGAGTCATAGTTTTGAGCTCACTCTGAACCTGTTATAATATTGTAATGATTTTGAATATATTTATGTGTCTGTCTTATGTATGAAGTCTTGAGAAAAGGTGCATTGTGCAGTGTATTGTAATTCTAAGGATTTATATAGAAAGGATATGAAGTTCTATGGATGTCATATATTTCTTTTCTATGCAATGTATACCTTTGTTGTTATGGAATGGTTCTAGTAATAAAGATGCGATATATTATGTGTATATCATGCATGAGTTGAATATGTGTGTGTATTTTTTTAATTATTAGTACTACTAATTTATCAAATATGAGTTGAATAAATTCCATCCTTGATGGGTCTTTGTATGTTTAGCCTTCATCCTTGTCACAAGACCTTATGGTCTCTGTGATCCTCTCTCCATCTTGGGTGAGACATTCCTTGACCTTGGCTGAGGATTGATATCTCGGTGCTCTGAGGTTTTTGTTGGACAACTTTGGACGAACCCCAGGTCTAAACTCCTTAATGTTAAGAAGGACATGTGCAAGCATGGATCAAAACACTCAACAAATGGTTCCATTGTCGAGACTTGAAAGTCTTATCGGGAATGATGAAGGCAAGAAATGAGGTGGAATCCATCTAAGGAAGAAATTAAAGACTATTTATCTGCAAAGGACCATGAGTTTACCTTGCGAGAGACCCAGGGACTAAGATTCAAGGTAGAGCGATGGAAAGATAGGTATATCTACACTAATATGCATGAGATTTTCTTTGTTGAGTTTCCTTGTTTGTTGAATGAATGGTTAAAGAGGCAGGTTGCTATCAATTCGTATTTGTGGCTGCTAGAGCCAATATTTTGGGATCAAGCCAAGCTTGAAGAATTGAAAGTGTTGGATAATAAGTGGACTTGGATTATTGATTTTTGGTTTGCTTAGGTAAAAGAAGGATACATTATTGAATTTTTAGTGGAATACATCGATTCTTTTAGCAGGGATGAAAGAAAATTTGTAGACGGACCGGTAAAGAGGATGTTGGAAGAAATTTTGTTGTGGATAAAAAATTTGTTCATGGAGAAGGGGCTTATAAGCATGGAGCCCGATCGAATGGCTAATTAAACTCACTTAGCACGGGGTGGGGGGGGGGAGATTTTGCAAAGATGGGGGAAATTCAGAGAGAGAATGGGTTTGTTGAGGAGGATCCATAAATTTTTGAGATGAGGTGAGGTATGGAATGGACCTAGAAGAGAAAAGGAGAAAAAGAGTCGAGAGGTACGCAAGAAGAATGGAGATAAGATGAAGAGAGGAAAAGTGGAGTAGAAAAGAGATAGCTAGGGGCACGTGACAAGGGGTTGGTTCAAACATGAATAGAAAATAAACTACACTAGGTGGTAGTGCAGAAGAGTATGTTGTGCCAAAGTAGAGAACAGATGAGGATATGCCCACAAAGAGGCCTTACATAGAGGATATGGTGTCTAGTAGGGATATTAGAAGTGATACTAGTACGGGCCTAGGTGACAAAGTTCGGATCCCTTGGCTATTGTGGTGTGCCACAACCTTGAAGGAAGATGGAGTGCATAGTAGTGGTGCACTGATAAGAAAGAAACTTGGTGCGCGAAGTAGAGGTGATCCAGGAGGATCTAGAATGCTCAAAAGTGATCCTGGAGGATTCAAAATGATAAAAAAATAATTTTCTTGAATTCTCATGAAAGTGACTTCATTGCGTAGACCTTGATAAGAGATCTCCAACACAATTAGAATGGGCTCAAACATATTTTGTATGAGAAAGTTATGATCGTTTGAAGTTTGCAAGAAAATGGTGAATTAGGGGTGCCATGTGGTAATCCCATAGGATGCCACATGTCATCTGTACAAATGATTGGATGACATCATGACGATGTCAATAGGGTGACATGGCAGCATGACAGAGTGACATGTGTCACCTGGATTCAACATATTTAGCACGCATGTGGACCAGTAAAAATGTGCCACATGTCATCCATAAGATGACATGGCAGGTACAGTCAGCAAGATGATGTGGCATCAATACACTGACATGGCAGCCTGTCAACAAATACATCGGCATTTGTATGCACAGTTGGCAGTGACATGGTAGTTTCAGCAAGCGCCACATGGCATGAACGTACAATACAATTGGTAGGTGACATGGCATACTCGATGGCATGGTGTGACATGGACCGATCACAGACTACCACGTGGCAGGACCGGATTGGCCAATGATGGTTCAAGACCTGAAATCTGAGGTGGTCAATTCGTTGGTTCTATTATTATAGAATTTAATGGTTCATATATATAGTTATGACTATATAATATATGGTTTTAACAAACCAACAGTTATGCCCATTTAGTGGATCGAACCTAGAACCTTTGAGAAATATACCAAAACTTTAACCACTCTACCATCAATTTAAGATATTTTATGTAATGACATTTAATTGATTTTTTTCTGTAATTAATTTCGGTTATAACATGCCAATGAATTTAGTTCCAGTTTTTGGCATATATAAACCTAGCTCTTGATAGAGTACGGGACATGGATTTGCATACCAGATCATAATGTGTGCCAAGTTTTGACATGGAAATTCATGCCACAAATGATTGCCTCGATTTGTGTGCAAGATGTGTCCCTAGTTTTGGGTTTGTCTCATTTTGTGTGCTATTGAGTTCTTTGAGGGAAGTATAGGGTGTTTATATTCATTTTTCTCAAAATTTCAAGAGGAATTTTATGGTGATGTTAGTTTTGTGTAAAATTTCTATGTATGAAAAGTCTTAGTTCCATTTTCTATGTATGAGACCCATAGTCTCATTATGCATGCAAAATGGGGTCTTTAAGCATCTGTTCAGAACATAGTCAAGTTTATACTCTTTTTTCTCAGAATTTTATGAGGAATTCAATGGTAACCTTCATTTATGGGATTGGGCAACAAAATTGAAGGGTGTCTTCATATTTGGTATTGTAAGTCATCATTGTAAAAGAATCATATTTGAGATTAATGAAGAGCAATCTCACTGATTGAAAAAGGGACCCGAAGACATAGACCAAGATGGGTGAACTCCGTTAACATATTTTTTATGTGCCATTTGAATTGTTGTTGATGTTACTTTACTTCATTTCAACATTTTATTTTCGCAACTTATTCATCAATGTTATTGATGTTTATGGATAAGTAAGACATTCACATGTTATTTGCAAATAGTCAAATACTATATGCATTTTCGAATCTGGTCGGATGTTTATATATACTTAAGAACTAATTTTGACATCTATGGATTTTCAGATCAATTTGGTATTAGAGCTGGTTTTGATGTGTATTTGCAAGTGAATGCTTACGAGGTCCAAATCTAAGCGAGGTAAAGGCAAGCTTGCAAGTTATAATCTTGAAATTGGTTTAAGGAGCTTCACTTGAAGAGGAGAGATGGATTCACCAAGAATGTTAGGTCCTTATGAATATGAAGATGATTTCTTTGAAGAATTTAATTTGATGAAGATCATGGTGGAAAAAATGTACTAGGATTGAAAAAAGGCCAAGGGAGAAAGTACATCAATAAAAAATGAAGTAGTTAAAGAAGAAGGAAAAGGTGAAGAACCTCTAGATCCTCCTTCGTCCCCATCATCATCATCATCGCCATCATCATCTTCTTCCGATGGAAGTGAAAATTCTTCACATAAGAGGAAAAATCATTATAAGAAGTCTTCTCATTCTCATGATTTGCCTTTGTTAAAGCTAGATGTAAAGTTTGATTTGCCTACTTATGATGGAGAGTTGAATGCAGAGAATTTGGATAATTTGGTCAAATAGATTGAAGTATATTGTACGGTACAAAAAATTATAAAGGATACTAACATTTGGCTACTCTTCGCCTACGAGGCACACCTTTGATATGGTAGGAGAGTTTGACACAAATTGATTTTATTCAACATGGTAAAATCATTTCTTCCTGGATTGAATTTACGGTTGCATTAAAAAAGCAATTTTATCCATTAGCTTATATGCAAACATCAATGATTGAGTGGAAACATCTAAGGAAAGGAAAAGGGAAAAATGTTCAATCTTATACAGAAAAATTTAGGAGGAATGCATTGTCTTTGGGAATTCCATTACATACTCCTGAAACTCTTCTAAAGTATTTGGTGGTATGAACTCATATCTTAGACATAATATATTAATTTTTAATCCTACTAATATTGATGAAGTGTCAGTACAAGCTACTCATCTTGAAGCTAGCAAAGAAAAACTTGTTGTTGAGGATGTGTCAGAAGAGCCACATGAATTCGAGGATCAGATGAAGGGAAAAAGGAAGAATAAGAAGATGGCTACAATGAAGAAGGATGAAGAGAATAAGTCTACATGTTCTCTCTGTGAGAAGAAAGGACATGATGAGAAGTATTGTTAGAATTTTCATCTAAAATTGAAGCCAAAGTGGGCTCAACACAAGAAGGGTAAAAAGAAGACCATTATCATAGTTTAGGATCTTGGATCAGATTATGAGGATGAAACTAAGGTTACAACTATGGGCATCAAAGGTAAATCATTTTTTGCAAGTTTCAGTTCACGTACTTCTTCTGCAAAGTCTAATGTAAGCCTTGATGGAAGGAAAAGAAATGGCATGTTTCATTTACGAGTTATCTCAAAGCACAATAATATTGATACACTTGTTGATAGTGGATCACAAGTTAATCTTATTTCAGAGCAAGTTGTTCAGAATTTGGGATTGGAAACTAGGCCTCATCTAACACCATATCCTTTGGGATGGATTTGTGAAAATGATAAGGTACAAGAGACTAAGAAATGCAAGTTACGGTTTGAGATCACATCCAGTTTCATTGATGAGGTAGAATCAAACGTTGTTCCACTTGACATTTGCGAGATGGTTTTGGGAAGTCCATACTTGTATGACGGGAAGGCCATTTTCTATAGGGAATAGAACAAGTATCATCTTTTCAAGGATGTGATTGAGTTCATTATGAGAGCTCATCATATGAAGACGAATTTGACAGTTGACACTACAGGGAACATGCTAGTTAATTCTAGTATCCAAGATCCATATCTACATCCTACGGTTGAAAGTAAAACAGGTCCTTTGGTTGATGGTGTTCGTGTTAAGAAGAGAAAATATGTTGATGGTTCATTCTCTTTCACATCTGTATATTCAATTTTGTTCTTCGGTTTATTACTAATCAATGGAGTATGGTTAGATACTGCAACAATGAATGGCAGAGTTTGTGAATTTAAGGGAATGGTTAACTTGGTCAACAATGTTGTTTCAATATTCATTATTATTATGATGAGTTAGGTGCTCATTATCCAAGCAGGATGGATGGATGATATTGGACAAGTGAGGTGCGATCCAAGAGGATCCATAATGCTCAAAAGTGATCCAAGAGGATCCAAAATGCTCAAAAATTGATTTTCTCAAATGCTTATGAAAGTGACTTCATTGTGTAGAGATCGATGAGATATGTCCAACGTAATTTGAATGGGCTCAAATGGATTTCATATGAGAAAGTTATGGTCGTTTGAAGTTTGCAAGAAAAGGGTAAATTAGGGGTGCCATGTGGCAAGCCCATAGGCTGCCATGTGTCATCCATAAAAATGATAGGATGACTTCATGTTGACGATAGTAGGATGACATGGCAACATGATAGAGTGACATGTGTCACCCAAATTCGACATATTTGGCACACATGTGGACCAGTAAAAATGTGTCATGTGTCATCCATATGGATGATGTGGCATTCATATGATGATGTGGAAGGTACAATAAACAATGTGGCGTAGCATCCATACACTAATGTGGCATCCTAGCCAATGAACACATCAACTTCTGTACATGCAATTGGCAGTGACGTGGCAATACTAGCAAGCACCATGTGACATGATTGTATAGTATAGTTGGTAGGTGACATGGCATGCTCGATGGCATGGTGTGACATGGAACAATCATGATTGCCACATAGCAGGCTCGGATCATCCAATGATGGTTCAATACCCAAACTCCGAGGTGGTCAATTTGTTGGTTCTGATATTATATAATTTAATGGTTTACACACACACATATATTTATGACTATAAAATATATCGTTTTAACAAACCAACGATTATTCCCATTTAATGGATCGAACTAGGAACCTCTGAGAAATATACCAAAACTTTAACCACTCTTCCATCAATTCTGGATATGTTATATAATGACATTTAATTGATTTTGTTATGTAATTAATTTCAATTTTGTTATGTAATTAATTTCAATTGACATTTAACGTGCCGACGGATTTAGATCTGTTTTTTGGCCTATATAAACCTAGCTCCAAACAAAGTATGGGACATGGAATTGCATACTATATCATAATGTGTGCCAAGTTGTGACATGGAAACTCATGTCACATATTATTTCCTCGATTTGTGTGTAAGAGGTGTCCCTAGTTTTAGGTTTGTCTCGTTTTGCATGCTATTGAGTTCTTTGAGGTAAGTATAGAGTTTTTATACTCATTTTTCTCAGAATTTCGAGAGGAATATGATGGTGATGTTAGTTCTATGTAAAAATGTTTTGTATGAAAATTCTTAGTTCCATTTTCTATGTATGAGACCCATAGTCTCATTATTCATGCAAAAGGGGGTCTTTAAGCACCTATTCAAATCATAGTCAAGTTTATACTCATTTTTCTTAGAATTATGTGAGGAATTCAATGGTAACCTTTGTTTCTGGGATTGAGAAAAAAAATTGAAGGGTGTCTTCAAATTTGGTATTGTAAGTCATCATTGTAAAAGAAGCATATATGAGATTAATGAAGAGTGGTCTCATTGATTGAAAAGGGACCCGGAGACATAGCTCAAGATGGGTGAACTTCATTAACAAATTGTTTATGTACCATTTTCATTGTTGTTGATCTTACTTTACTTCATTTCAACATTTTATTTTCACAAGTTATTCACCAGTGTTATCGACATTTATCGATAAGTAAGACATTCACATGTTATTTGCAAATAGTCAAATACGATATTCATTTATGAATCTAGTTGGATGTTTATATATACTTAAGAACTAATTTTTACATATAAGTATTTTCAGATCAAGTGGTGCACTAACAAGAGAATAAGTTGACACGCAGAGCAATGGTGTGTTGTTAGGAGAGGAAGCAAGCGTGCAAAGTGGCGATGCGCAGATCGAACTGGGAGACAGAGCACAAATTTGTAGTGTGCAGGTCGACCTAGAAGAACGAGCGCACATTTGTGGTTCCCAGTTAGGATGGGAAGGTAGAGTGCAATGTGTTGATGCCCCATAAGAAGAGGAATATGGAGGCTCCCTTAGTGGTGGGGAAGACTAATTCGCAATAACATATCTTCTTGCATGACTGTAAGTAGACAACTCTCTGGGTCACCTTGTGAGAAGTTTTAGAAGAAGATGGAATTACCCCCCCCTTTTGTACCACACCCCTTACACATTTTTAGTCAAGAAGAAAACACAGTAGGTAGTGAAGATATTGGAGTAAATAAATGAGAAGAATAAGAGAGAAGTGAAGCGATGAGTGAAGAAGAAGGTGAAGTCAACAATACTTTACCCCATGCAATAATGGTGTGGAAAATTCAAACCCCTAGTAGTCAGAGAAGAGGAAATAGCTTGAGTTTGAAGATGGAAAATTAAGACAATACCCTGAGACTACCCATGTTCCATGGAACATGTAAAGATGATTCAAAGAAACATTGGTTTACCTGTGAAGCAATCTGGTTTGTGAAGAGATTCACAGTGGTTTGTGAAGAGATTCACAGAGGAAGTAGTCAAAATCACGTAGTTGGAGACCACATTCAGGGAGAAATCCTTTGCGTGGTATATGAAGTACAAGCATACTATGTCGGTGGGATAGATGAGGTCCCTCACTAAGACTAAGCAAGATATTCTTAGGTAGTTTCAAAAACCTAAGTCAAAATCCTAGAGTATCACTGAGATAAAGAGATCAATTAGAAGGAAGGAGAAATTGTCTAGGATTACAACTAGCGATTCAAGATCTTATTGGATAGGCTGACATTCCAAATCCAAGATGTGCAGCATAGAGAATGGTTCATTGTAAGTGTACTCCCACATATATGAGTCCCACTCCCATAGTAGAAGGTGATGACTCAGGCATAGGCTGTTGAAATTGCGATGCAGATAGAGGCCACCCTAGGAGGAGTAGATACGTTGGTATGTTTTTTGCAAGTTCAATCATAACTAGCTAATATGACGATGTAGCAATAAGATATGGATAAGACAAAGGTCGTGCATGAGCATGTATGGTGTACCACATGTCTCTCAGAAGGGCATCACAGAGATGAATGTCCTATACTACCAAAGTATATGGCGATAGGAGCATCGATTCCATTTCCATTGGGGCAGATAGAATGGTGTGAAATATGAAAACATTGGGGCCATGTGCCACCCCGCTACCCAACCTTGTATAAGTACCAAAAAATGACGCATAATCCCTCTTGCAAGTTCTGTAAATGTATCGGTCATGATGTCAATAAATGTCGCTCACTCCAATTAATGTGGGATAATACTCAAGATACATTCTGGGTACATGACGAGCAAAATGGTGGTGAGCGCGACAGTGTAGAAAGAGGCATATACCAAGGAGGTCCCCAAGGTGGATATGGCCATTCTGGGTACATGACGAGCAAAATGGTGGTGAGCGCGACAGTGTAGAAAGGATATGGTGGAGGGGGAGGTAGACCCCCCACATGTTTTAATTGTGGAGAAATTGGTCATGGCTCCAGGTTTTGTACCAAGTCGTGCGTGCTCTGTACTTACTGCTATAGTCACGAGCATGTCACAAAATACTATCCTAACTTGTTCAAGAAGTGGGAGGACAAGAAGATTAATTGAAACATGGTGCATGTGGAGTCGTGCACGAATCAGAAAAATAATGAGGAGGTTGATATCTGGGTAGTAACCCGAGGAGGAGCTAAGACATGGATAGAATTTGAGCATGGTAAAGGATTAGTTCAGAAGTAGGAGGGGAAGATAAGAAAGGAAGCCAAACGCCCTCCAAAGTTAGACAATTTCTAGCAGAAACAATTCCTATGTGATGTGAAAAGAGCAATAGAATAAGAAAGAGTGTGCGAGGAGTTGTAATGCATGACTCAGAGATCACTTGAGGAAGCTCAGATCCAAGACAAAGTGTAGAAGGTGACACAAAGGTTACTAGAAGAAGCTCATATTCATGAAGAAGTACAACGTGCAATGCAGAGTTCACTAGAAGAGGCTCACGCATGAGAAGAATTATAGTGCGCAATGCAAAGATCATCGGAGGAGGTTCGCATGTGTGAAGAAGTCCAGCGCGTGATGCAATGGTCAATAGAGAAATCTTGAAGACAAACTGAGTTGTGACATACTGAGCATAAATCATATGAAGAAAAATACTAGGAGAAATTGCAATGATCAACGCGTGTAGAAGTCTTACATGAAATAGGTCGCAAGGAAGAATATGAGGATAAAGTAAGTTATTTTTTGCGTTGTTTTTTCTGATTTCTAAATGACCCAGAGGCTACAAGAAAGTTGACACAGATGTTAGCTACTTTCATGAAGGACCATGGGGTAGAGGAAATCATATTAGCCCCACTACCAAAAAGAGATGTATGTCAGGTCAGCAAGCAAAAGAGCATTGGCTGAGAATTTAATATGACAATAGAGATTGGTGGCTATATGACATGGAAGGAGTCATGTTGGATATGGGGTCCAGTGTGAATTATTTTATGAATAAATACTGGGAGGTGATGGGTAAACCCAAGTTAGTCTATTCACCCATCTAGCTCTGCCTAGTCAATCAATACAAGATATACCCAATAGGTCAGCTAGAGAAGGTGGAGGTGAATATAGGAGTGAAAACAAAGGTCGAATTTTAGGTCATCGAGATTATGGATGAATCTGATCCATATCTTGCATTACTGGGTATTGACTAGGCCTTTATAATAATGTGGTGTTAAACTTGAAGAAAACGAAGATGTCATTCGAAACAGACACCCTACGCATGGTCGCACCACTAGATCCATATGAAGGTGATAGATACAATGAGCTAGTGGATGAGGATGTAGAGAGCTCATTCATTGAAAATATATATAGAATCACTGGGTGCAGGGAGGAATACATTAACCCCACTCTAGATGGAGAGTTAAGTTGGTGAAGTGTCAAGTCTTATGACATATATTCTAAGGATGCCTTGGAAAGGTGGAAGAATAAGTTATATGAATTATCCACAAGGAGGTGCACCCATATCTCTATAGAGGAGTGCAAGGATGAATTTGGATCACATTGGTATGATGGGTCAGAGCCAGTGAACACTTTTATTTCTTGGATACAATGCATTCTTGAGCATCTCGCACATTGGATTCCATGCTCATAGGAATTCCTACATGTTGGTGGGATGCACATCATGAGACATATCGTGAATGGACAACTATCGAGGCATCTATGCGAAAAAGGTTCACACTTGATACATACATTCGCCAGGATATGTGTTCATGCGAATGGCAGTGGATTACCATGTACCCACCTCAGACACGTCATAGATGATTAATCATGCCAAGAATGAGGATTTGAAAGAAGGATTCCTTCCTAGAACTAAGAGTCTCCATCACACCGTGCAAGGAATCGAATGCACAGGGGAAGGATTTTGCTACAATCTCCCTGCTAAACGCAGAATCTTCAATTCGTCTTAGCACCACTAAACCCATTGAGAAAACATACGAAGTCTACAAGAAGTACATAACCAACGATATTGGGAGATCAAATGGATAGGATAGATACATGTGAAGAGGCAATGCAACCTACCTAGCAACGATGCATTTATGTAGTTGATCGACACCCACAAAGGGAGGTGCGGGAAACAATCCGCCCCCCCCCCACGAATCACAGGTGCACATGTACTGAGATGTCCCTATCACACTTTGGGCCTCGTGGTCCCAGTATTCTCACACATCAATATGGTGACATTTCTATTATAAAGTACCTATACAACATATCGTTCACAAGGACGCTAGCAATAGATGTTGCAACCTTCCCAAAGAATTTAGACGTATGGAAGATACCTTAGTCATTAACTACCATTTACTACCTAAGGATTTCTCTCACTTCTGAGCTCACAAATGACTTTAGTAATGGCTAACGCAACCTCCAATCAACTAAATAGAATATGGCATTATTGGAATACAGTACAAGTAAGTACAACGGACGATAGTTGTAGTTACTTCCAACACACCGCCCAACTGTCCCGCAGTACCCACTTAGTAACTTTCCACTTTTTCCATTAATACTAGCCAGATTCGCATGCATCTTCTTCCATGTATAAGAAATCCCCTAATCTTAGTTGAATGGGAATCATAGATGATTTTAGGGGCTAAATTTTGCAAATGGGATAATTTTCCGTGGTTTTTCCCAAAAAAAGATTCACCAATTTCCATTTTTTCTAAAACAAATTCGCCCAAATTCCATAGAATAAAATTATTTTACCTTAAAAATCGCCAAAATTTTATAGAAACTATATAAAATCCTTATAAATTTGAATATTTTTTACCAAACTATTGCCAAACATTTTGCATTTTGCATATTAAGAACTAGTAATTTTAGCCCATGTTTCTACATTTTAATACAAATTTCCATCCTTAAAATAATCCCTGACAGGATAATAGTTGAATAGTGACCAAGAACCATCCTCCCCTATCCTTAACCAAATATTTTTCAAGCACCCAATACACTAATTTCCATGGCCTCCTCCAACAAACCACATGGTCGGAGTAGATTTAGGGTTGCCTCTGATCGACAACTTGAAGAACCAACATTACCTTGGAATGTGATGTTCATGGGTTCCTAAATAGGGAGGGTACATGATGTCCAATTCATCAGTTATGATGTTTGTGACTCTATGCAGTTTCCCATCTTGGCCTTCTACCATTATGCTCGCACTATCCACAATGAAGACAGAAAATCTGTAACACTCACACAAGAGTGATCCCATCCCCTTCAATAAGCGTACATCCTCCCCCTAATTGATTATACTCACTTTGGACATAGCGAGATTGTCACCCTGTGCGTATGCCTATTACTCACTCGAATACATGGAGGGTACTTGTGGTTGGGGGGGAAGTATCTCATCAATGAAGTTGCAATCCATCATGTGATAGGCCTACCCATGCACGGTGAAGAGCCAGAAAAAGACCTAACGGCTAAATATTCTACTCCACAAGAAATCTATGGTACATATGATGCCCGCCATGGTAGACGAGGAGTTTTAATTTCATAAATCAACACCTAGTCAGTTCGCTTTGCTACGCAGCTCATAGCCTGTAAGATCCTACGTAATTGTACCAAGGATGGGTACCCATTCAAAATTTTCATTGTGTATAAATGATGCATCATTGGGATTCAAATGGCATGGGATTGATATGTGTTGAATGAATTCATTGATGACTTCTTAGATGCCCAAAATTTTGGAAAAGACTTTCACTATAGTTGGATTTTACTATTGCTTGCTATGGTGCTCTGGCATCCTCCTTGAGGGTTCAAATGGTCTATCGGCGGTCATCATGCCTTTGACGACTTCTATTTCTTGTGACTACATGAGAGCAAGGATCCTTTCACCCAATATTCTCACAACACCTTGTTCTAGGAATGGTACCAACAACTCATACATGCTACCACTTCGCAAGAACGCATTCTACACACCCTCATGGACAAGTATGGTGGTTACATCTTATTTGAATGTACTCTACATTTTTTTTTCATATATCATAGTGATGACTAGGGCACTACAATGGAACTCCTTCATTTATGTATTACCAAGGATGACATCCAACAAGGCATGGTCGAATGGCTCACACATATTCAACCACTTCCAGCCGAGAAAAATATGATGCTAGAGACACACAATAAGCACAATCAAGACCAAAAGAAGGCCAAATCCATGTGACAACATGCTCAGTGTCCAACATCCCATGATAGGAGGCAAGGGTCCAATAATGATGTGGTCAGAAAGCATCCACAGGATCCCCCTCCTACGCAGCTGCAAGTTCAATCAAGCCCAACTAGGTTCAAGCGATAACGAACCGACTCCTCCATCTGCACTTCCAATCCCTCCATTCAGCCTAGTCCTGTCAAGATAAAACCAAGGGTCACAACATTACTAGAATCTTTAAAAGGCCAATTTTTTCTACAACAACAACTGCATTCTGAGGTGATGCGCAATGTCGACCATCTTCATCGATAGATATGGGGCGCAACACTAGTACCATACAATACTCCATAGCCACTAGCTTCCGGAATGCATTATAGTTCCTCCACTCGACTCCTTCAATTGGATCCCTGTAACACCCCTATTTCCCTCAGTTTGTAAATATTATTATTATTGTGAACAAGACTGTGGACAAACCTGTCATGGGAATGTTGGAAAAACAATGAACTTTGCTACATAATTTAATGAATATATTATGTTATTTAATAAAAAGGAAATTGTGGCATGACTGTTGAAAGAGGGTTTCTAATGTAGATCATGATGCATGATAGGGGATGGTAATGGGAACCAATAATGGTTGAGATGACCCTTGCCAGGAAGTACTCTACTGAATTAAAAAGGTTCAAAGCCCAAGGTTTTCCTTTGGCCTAGACAAATTCATTTACCAATCAAGCTAGTAGTTGCAAATTCCTCTTTAGAAATTAATGAAAGAATGGGCAGAGTACCCATCTAGAAAGTTCTAATTTGACCCACGTATTTGGGGATCTCACCCACGAAATCTTGTTATATAAGGAAAGAAAAGGAAGGAAAGTGGGTGAGGGAAGAAGAAGGAGAGAAGATGCACATGAATGGGTCAGAGGACCATTCCTGAAGAAGGCGAGCATGCAAGACTCTTTAGTTCTAAAAATAACTGAGAAAATAAGTTGGTATGGGTTCAGGAGTGCTTGAACAATTTTTTCTAATCAAGGTGATAAGCAGAGCTATAATGATTGAGTGAGCAATCACCATAGGATCCCTTGCTTGGTGGATAGAAAACTGAAATACTAGGTTCATGTGGGAAAAAGGAGAGTAACCTTTGTCCCTTGTTTTTGCTAAGAAAAAGTAGAACCCCTCTCATGGCATCATGATCTAGCTAGGGGGTGGCCAGTGGAGGAATAATTCAAGAGAAACTGTGCCTACAATTGGGTGGAAAAGGTGCCCTTTCAGCAGTTTCCAACTAATTTCAAACTTTAAATACATGTGACTCTGAGTTTTATATTGTCTTGACTGTTTTGTTGAAATATGTATATTTTTCTTGAGCCAAATGATGGAATAATATTTTATGTTGTTTGAATGGTAGAATTTGTTTCTCTGACGGCCTAGTGGTTTGGGAAATTTGAAGTAAATCTTGAATATCATATTTTTGTAAATTGTTTTATGCTTACCTTTGTTTAGGAAAGGAGAACTGTTAGTAATGGGTTTTAAATGAATTTGGGGCATAAAACTTTGGCCTATGTGTTGGTTGGAAAATCCTCAAAGGGATTTACCAAGGATCAATTTCACAAATAGAGAGTTGGGATAGACTCTACGAGACTGCTTTGGTCTTGTCGATCCCTCAAAATTACCTTTTCCTATTATAGTTTTGAGTTTTTCAAATGAAAGGTGATTCCTTCAAACCAATTTTCCAAGTGACCTCGGGCTCAAGTCCATGGGCTTAACTAAGTCCCGGTTAAGATTAAAAAGCATAGCCCCCTAGGCTTGTCAAAGTTCCACAATATCAGGACCCTAGAACCCTTCGCTACACTCAACATGAGATAATCTATCCAGGCTTTGGGACTTCGGAGGTTTGGAGATTTGGGATCTTTAAACTTCACAACACTCTAATCCTCCTGAAGGAAACCTGATGATACGATTACCAGATGGTTTGACATACAACTGGTGCTCTCTTATTCGTTATCATGGGATCCTCTGTATAATTAAACCTTACCCAAATTTTGGGCTGCGAAGTAACGTGATTCGTAGATCTAAGAACCTTCGAGATCTTCCCTAATCATTGGATATACACTATGTTCAATTTGATGTTGATCTACATCGGGAGTAAAAAAGTGTTAAATGGTTGGAACCCCCGAATGTGGAATTCGTAAAGTGACACAAGCCATAGATCTAAGAATTCTTAGGGACCCTTTCTGACCGCATATACCAGCTACAGTCATTCGGCATTGACCCACTCTAGGTGTGAAAGAGTTGGAAGCAGTCAGAATCCCCGAACGTCAAAGTCACGAACCAACATGAATCATTAAGCTAAAGATCCTTCTCAACTGTTAGATCGAGTATAGTGGAAGGATAAAGTAAGCGGTAATACTATCAAAAAAAGAAGTCATCTCCCCTTTATGACCTCTTTGGTAGGTGAACCTTCGAGAAAATCAAAGGGTTAAAGACGGTAAAGGTTGTAGACTCGCAAAGTCCTAAAGTGGAGAAATCCCACCAAGAGTCATATCAAAGAGGAGGAATTCAAGCGATGTGGACCATTGATCTAATCATCCGTTGGGATCTTATCTCAACCATTCAATCAACTAGTGGGATTCGACGAAGTCTTGCTTCAGGAGATGTAAGGTTCGAGTTGTGAAATCATCCCAAAGGTTGAAGGCTGGATTACATGATGAGGAGTTTCAAAACTTCGGGACTTCAAAACTCCAAGGCTCTAGGAGATTCAAGGATATGGGAGGAGGTATTAAGCATCGAAGTTTTGGAGTGTCGAAGTCCCCTCAATGAAGTGTCAAGCTATGATAGGACGAGCTCGTGTGTGCCATGGTGATGTGTCGTGCCTAGATAGTCCCATGTGGAATCATGGGATTGAATGCAAATTAGGTGTGGGACCCCCCCCTGTCGCATATAAACCATGCATTAAGTGTGGATAAATCTAAACCATCGGATCTAAGGGTGGATAGAGCTCCACCATAGATCTTGGAGTGGAAAAAGACTTTGGGACTTCGAGTCTCTGGGGATGTTGTGGACCTGTACAAGAATAGTGATGAGTTGAAGGTGTAGAAATTTTAATGACAAAAATAAACAAGCTAATATTATGTCATACACTTAGAAACATAGAGATAACTATCTTGCATGAACTTTGAAATGTCTATAACCCAAATTCAAAAATTTCCATCAGAAAAAATACACATTGCCAAGTAATTATGCAGTGGAAATAAACACAATGAACAACATTCAATCACCCATGAATAACTCAAAATTTTAGGAAAATGCCAAGGAAAACCCCAATGTGGGGAAACCCAATGAGAGAGAGAGAGAGAGAGAGAGAGAGAGAGAGAGAGAGATCTTATTATTCATCTTCAGGAAAATACATATCAGCAACAAAATCACAATTTCCAGCAAGAGAAATCCACTTACAACACACCAAAAATTGTCCCAAAAATATGCCTCATAATCCATGCCACGTCTGTACTGTTGTATGACCCTCCCAGAAAATTGTACCTTGAAATTTGTACACACAGCCAGTTGTATGGATTGTTCTGTACAACCCAACAACAAGTAAAACCCTCAAATCATCCTCGAAAACTATGCCAAAACTGCCTTGATTTTTGTTCCCTCTTTCCCTTGTTGTACAGACTGTATGGATCCATAAAATACGACCTTCAACATCATAAAATTAACTCAACACTAAAACAAAGATGTTCCCTTGGAATTTTTTCCCACTTTCTCTTGGGAAATGTGCCCTCTTTAATGCCCTAATTTTCCTCTCTCAAGCCTACTCAAAAATTCTCTCTCAATCTCCTTCTCTTATGTCTTGCACACTACCCAATGCATTCTTTTATAAATTTGAAAATGACCTTTCACCTTCCATGTCTTTTCACCTTCCCCATCCCTAAATCCAAAGGCCAAGATCTAATCTTGCCTTTACATTATCAAGGGACATGATTCATTCTCTCCAAATTAAAGCACTTAAAATATTAAAGTACATTTCACTTTATTACATAAGTGCACTTTATGAAATAAAGTCACTTTAAAATTAGAAGGTACACTTTATAAATATTATTATTATTGTGAACAAGACTATGGATAGACCTGTCATGGGAATGTTGGAAAAACAATGAACCTTTCTATAGAAGTTAATGAATATATTATGTATTTGATAAAAAGGAAATTGTGGCATGACTGTTGAAAGAGGGTTTCCAATGTAGATCATGATGCATGAGAGGGGATAGTAAGGGGAACCAGTAATGGTTGAGATGACCCCTACTAGGTAGCACTCTATTGAATTAAAAAGGTTCAAATCCCAAGGTTGTCCTCTAGCCCAGAGAAATTCATTTACCAATCAAGATGGTAGTTGAAAAATCCTCTTTAGAAATTAATGAAAGAATGGGCAGAGTACCCATCTAGAAAATTCTGATCTGACCCACAGATTTGGGGTTCTGACCCATGAAATCTTGTTATATAAGGAAAGAAAAGGTTCAGGAAAGTGGGGGAGGGAAGTAGAAGGAGAGAATATGTGCACAAATGGGTTGGAGGACCATTCCTGAAGAATGAGAGTGTGAAAGACTCTCTGGTTCTGAAGAGAACTGAGAAAATAAGTTGTTCTAGGTTCAGGAGCGCTTGGACAGTGTTTTCTAATCAAGCTAATAAACAGAGTTATAGTAATTGAGTGAGAAATCATTGCATGCTCCCTTTCTTGGTGGATATAAAACTGGACTACCAAGTTCCTATGGGAAAAATAAGAGTAACCTTTGTCCCTTGATGTTGCTAAGAAAAAGAAGAACCTCTCTCATGGCATCATGATCTAGCTAGGGTGTAGCCAATGGAGGAATACTCCAAGAGAAATTGTGCCTATGGTTGGGTGGAAAAGGTCACCCCTTTCAGCAGTTGGAAACTAATTTCAAACTTCAAATAAGTGTGACTCTGAGTTTTATATTATCTTTATTTTTTTGTTGAAATATGTATATTTTTCTTGAGCCAAAAGATGGCATAATCTTTTATCTTGTTTGAATGGTAGAATTTGTGGCTCTAATGGCCTAGCGGTCTTTGGAAATTTGAAGTAAATATTTAATATCATATTTTTGTAAATGGTTTTATGCTTACCTCTCTTTAGGAAAGGAGAGCTATTAGTAATAGGTTTTAAATAAATTTGGGGAATAAGACTTTGTCCTATGTGCTGGTTGGAAAATCCTCGAAGGGATTTCCCAAGGATCAATTTCACAAATAGAGAGTCGAGACAGACTCTACAGGTCTTCTCTGGTCCTTTCGATCCCTCAAAATTACGTTTTCATGTTATAGAATTTGATTTCTACAAATGAAAGGCGCTTCCTTCAAACCTCTTTTCCAAGTGACCTCAGGCTCAAGTCCACGGGCTTAACTAAGTCTTGGTTAAGATTCAAAAGCATAGCCCCCTGGGATTTTCAAAGTTACACAAGACCGAGACCCTGGAACCCTTCGCTACGCTCAACATGATCTAAGTTATCTAGGCTTCGGAACTTCGAAGGTTCAGAGCTTCACGATGTTTAAACTTCACAACACTCCAATACTGCTGAAGGAATACTGATGATATGGTTACCAGATGGTTTGAATGACAAATGGCGGTCTCTTATCCGTTATCATGGGATCCACCCTATCATTAAACCCTAACCAAATTTTCAGCCATGAAGTAACGCAAGCCATAGATATAAGGACCTTCGGGATCTTCCCTGACCGTGGATATACACTATGATCAATTCAACGTTGACCTACACCATGAGTAAAAAGGTGTTAAACGGTTGGATTCCCAGAATGTCGAAGTCTCTAAGTGAAGTGAGCCATAGATATAAGAATCCTTCGGGACCCTTCCTAACCATCATATACCAGCTACGTTCATTCGGCATTGACCCACTACAGGCGTGAAAGAGTTGGAAGTGATCAGAATCCTCAAATATCGAATTCGTGAACCAATGAGAACCGTTGATCTAAGGACCCTTTGGGATCCTTCTCAACCGTCAGATTGAGTATAGTGGAAGGATAGAGTAAGTGGTACTACTACCGACAATAAGAAGTCATCTCCTCTTTATGACCTCTTCGACAGGTGAACCATCGGGAAATCAAAGGGTTAAGGATGGTAAAGGTCATGAACTTGTGAAGTCTTGAAGTGGCGAAATCTTTCCAACCATCAGATCGAGGGGAGGAATTTGGGAGCGATGTGGACCATTGATATAAGGATCCATTGGGATATTTTCTCAATTGTTCGATCAAATAGTGGGAGGAAAGCACAAGTACTCTAGGGAAGTCTTGCTTTGGGAGATGTAAGGTTTCAGTTGTGAAACCATCCCAAAGGCCAAAGGTCAAAATACATGACAAGGAGTTATGGAACTTCAGAAATTTAGGACTCTAGGGCTTAGAGAGATTCAAGGATATGGGAGGAGGCGTTAAACACTGAAGTGTCGAAGTCCCCTCAATAAAGTGTCAAGCTCCAATAGGACAGGTTTGCGTGCACCATGGTTATGTGGCATTCCTGGATAGTCCCACATGGCATTGTGGGATTGGATGTGAATTAGGCATGGGACCCCCCTTGTCACGTCTAAACCATGTGTTAAGTGCGGAAAAATATCAACCGTCAGATCTAAGGGTGGATAGAGCTCCACCGTAGATTTTGGAGTGGAAAGAGACTTTGAGACTTCGAGTCTCCAGGGATGTTGTAGACCTCTACAAGAATAACAAAGAGTCGAAGGCTTGATATTCTCAAAGACCCAAGGGATATTCCCTGTAAACCATCCTTCCAGGACCATGTCATTGCCAAAGAATGATGACATGAGACACAACAATTCCATGTCAGACGACACGAGAGAAGTGATGCCACGTGGCTAAGGGGGTGGCCATTGGCCAATGATGCCCTGAAAACTTTGGTAAGCCATAAATTTCAAACCAGAACTCGATTTTGGACAAGGATATAGTCGTTGGAAAGCTCTCAATGAAAAAAATGTGATGGCGTCATCATCTGAGGAATTTAGGAGTTCTAGGAAAGTGGAAAATTGTATACCCCCATCCCTTAAAAGGATACTTAGGGGGTCGGGTGTGGGACAATCCCCTCACATTACTTACTATCGATGCCAACCATGGTGTTCACCCATCCCCACTCCTCTCATACAAGGGTGTGTAGCTACCCTACTCTCTGAATTGGGCAAGCATAATGGTCGACCTTCACAGGCCCATGAACAATTAAAAATCCAACATCAAGTTGACATCACCGTGCACAATCAAACACATGAGCAGTACCATAAATCTATTCAGGATATTCAAGCATTACAAATGCAGTTTGAAATTGACAGGGTGGCACACAAAGCCACTCAGGCCTAGTATGATGAAACCCATGTAACATTTATTGGCCTTGTCGGGGCCATTGATAGCTTATACGCCTAGATTCCTACAACTTTTGTAAATGGACACGACACCCCACCGGGCTTTAAGCTCTCAACAATAAAATCTCTCTTGCAACACCTTGAATCGCAACTAACTGTATTTCCTCAACCAATGCTTCCCACCAATACACCTACCTCACAATTCTTAACATTGATTCATTCAGCCCAAGTGGCCCTCCACATTGGTCAATACTGAGTGGAAGCATTCTTTAACTAGTTGACTATGGTTTGGCCCTATGGACTCATCTAAAAACCCCACTAGAGGTATCCACAATTTTTGAATGGGTTCGTGCAACCGAAATAAAGGTCACATAGTGAAAACAAGACCTAACTTCACTACCTCCCAGGGAGAGCACAGTTGCTATGCAGGCTATTGCAACAAGAAAAAAGGAGATCAATGCAACGCAGTTCGAGCAACAGAACATGGTCGATATGGTATCAGTTGTGACTAATAAGGCCTTAACCCTTTTCACTCATCTTTCCAATGTGCTAGTTACTACCGCCCCTCTCATTGAGCAACTCCACAACACATATATCACAAGCCCTCAAGTCACAGTTGTGCATGTCGATGTGATAATCCAACTTATGAAGAAACTCTGGGACCAGTTTACTAAGCCTGAGTGTCGATTTCATGAGTTAGCGCAAGACCTCCAAAGCATTGTGTCATCCATTACAGAGGTCATTCCATAAAGTCATTGGCTCGAGGACGAGCCAGATAATGGTGGTGGAGGCCTATTGGCACCCAAAGTTTTGGGTTCATTTCATGTGCACGCACAAACAAAGTTGTGTGTGCTCAAGTCCAAGTATAGTGAACATTTATTCCAAGTTTTGCACGAAGAAGAACCAGAAGTGTGTGCCAAAACAAATTTTGATATAGCGCGCCCAACTCAGATTCTACAAAGCACGTGTCGGTCCAATATTTTTCAGCTGTGCTGGAAATCAAGAAGATTCCCACCATAATCAAGAAAGGAATCATTGGGAAATATTCCCAAATGATTATTGCCAACAACATAATGGGATGTGAGATTTCCATAGGATGAGATGGCTAGGAAGTTAGATTGTCTTAATACAGAAATCCTACATGGACTGCTGGAAAGAACTAGAAGCATGCGAAGCAATTTTGTCAGTCGAACGAGCAGAAGACAACATAAAGAGATAGAGCTCCCAAGCAGAAGAAAGCTATAAAAGGGAGCAACGATAGATAGAGCTAGTTGGAGATTGCAGAGCTAGATGTTTTGAGATAAGAGTCATTGAGTCATAGTATCGAGCTCTGTCCGATCATGTTGTAATAATGTAATGATTTTGAATATGTTTTTGAGTTTTTCTTATATATGAAGTGATCCAGAATCGGATCCAGAAGCCTGATAGGGCTTGAAAATTGCTCAAAAATGAAAGTGCTCGGAATGCAACGAAACCTATGCCATTGCGTCTGTCTCGTCTTCCTGATTTCGGTGGTATATTTACTTTGTCAAACGGGCTCCGTATGGAGAAGATATCACGTTCTGTCCGAAAAGTCAAACAGGCAAAAAAATTGCTGACTGTGTAGTCCGTACAGTCTGTACGGACGCTGACGTGGCATGTCCGTACAGTGACACATGGCATGCTCGTACAGTGACACGTGGCATGCAGATTTGGTTGATTTGGCATACGGTTGGACGTATTCGAAGGTGACACGTGTCACCACTGGAAGGGTGACACGTGGCACAGGTGACGTCAACGGCTGACGTGGCAGGCTAACGCGGCAGCTGACAAGGTAGTATGGACAGTTGACATGGCGATAGACGTGGGCGAATCAGTGAATGACATGTGGCATGTTCTGGTTGGTTTTTAAGGTGCCATGTGGCCCAGTCACGGGCTGCCATGTGGCACCGTATGATTGGTTATTGGTAAAATTGGTATGGTCGGGGGTCGAACCCGCGACCTCCCCGGTGGCAGTGGACTGGCAGGGCTGGGCTAACCGCCCACCCCCGTGGTGGTTCTTTTTAAACTTATAGTTCATTTTGTATTTGAATTGAAATATGGGTTTAGCCGGCAGGGAAAAGGGTCGGGGCTTAGCCCCAACCCTCGGTGCAGAACCATACGATACGACCACACGGCGAAACCGGGAGCGCAGGGTTATGTTAAATACATGGTGGTTATAACTACATCCCATGGTTCAGCACTCGGCGTGAAAACATACCACAGGACCCGGGGCTTAATACTATTTTGGGCACAGGCAGTTTAAACTGTTAGCACAAGGTCCTATTCATGCGTCATAAGACCGGGAGTAGGCGCGCCAAAGGGGGGCCAATGCCATGGGCGTGGCCATATGGCATCCATATGACCAGTCAGAGGGGGCGCGCACCTAGGGATTGGAGGCTAGCGCCCACATTGATTCAAAAGTGGATTTTATACCATAGAATTTGGTTTTTTAGTTATAATTATGCCTATTATTAGCTGATTCCTTCCATTTTTGGGGGATATTGGGCATTTTTGGAGGCCAAATTCTTGGAGGAAGTTGGAGCTAAGCAACCAACTTCAAGGCTATATAAACCAGGCCTGTTTGAGGCCATGAGCAGTCAATCAGAGCAGAGTTATGCTGGAGAAAAGCCAAGCCAAAGTCAGTTTGATGCAGAGAAGCTTTTGAGGAGGAGACGTTGTTGGACCATTTCTGGGAGCTCCGGACGTCTGTTTTATGTGCCGTTTTCTTTGAAGGGTTCTAGAGATCTGGGAGAACAAGAACAGATCAGTCTTGTAGCCATTTGGCATTGCAGCGATGTACTTTTGAGAATTTGAATAGAAATAAAGAAGCCTCCCCCACAGAGAAAAGGCCCGAAGATGTAGGCAAAAGTTGTGCCGAACTCCGTTATCAATCTGCGTGTTATGGTTTGTTGTTTATTCTTTCATTTCAGATCTGCATACGTGTATATGGCTATTATAATTCCTCTTCTTTCCCCATTCTTTCCCTAAGTTTCTCAAATCGTTAATTAACGCATGCAAAATTAAAACTCAACCATAGTCATTTAAAAAGATCCTACGGATCAAGTGGTATCAGAGCTAGTTGACGTTTGGATTTGAGTTACATGTTAACCAGGGAAAAGCTACAGCATGGTGAAGGCGAGCTTGTTGTAGAGAATTCATTAATTGGATTGAGAAAAAGAGCTTCTCACCGTGAGAAGATGGCATCGGAAGAAGGTATTTCTCAAGAAGAGAAAGAGTTCCGGAAAACATTCCATGCTATGTCGGAGATGGTGACAGTATTGTATGAAGATTATTTGGAACGGAAGTGACCAGTTTTGGGTAATTCTTCAAAATGAAAAAGTGAAGAGGAAGAGGACCATCCTCACATTCCTCCTTCACCTCCATCAACACCTCCTTCTTCT
The DNA here is from genome assembly GCA_000966675.3 of Picea glauca. Taxonomy (NCBI): domain Eukaryota; kingdom Viridiplantae; phylum Streptophyta; class Pinopsida; order Pinales; family Pinaceae; genus Picea; species Picea glauca. The sequence continues at coordinate 560,133 of JZKD02S1758670.1, forward strand.
CCTTCTTCTTCAAGTTCAAGTTCTAAATCTAATGAGAAGAAAAATGTTCATAAGAATAAACATGAAATGCCATTGTTAAAACTTGATGTAAAATTTGAGTTGCCCATATATGATGGTGAAGTAAATGTAGAAAAACTTGATAACTGGATCAGGCAGATGGAGGTATACTACAGTGTGTAGCAGATCAAGGATGAGGCAACACAAATTAAATTGGCATCTTTGAGACTTGCAGGTACAACTCTTATCTGGTGGAAAATCAAGATGAAAAAAGGAACACAATATGTGGGTAATGTATTTCCATCATGGAAGAATTTCATTTGTGCACTTAGGAAACAATTTTATCCTTTGGGTTATAAAGAAAAAGAAATAATTGAATGGCAATCTTTAAAACTAAGAAAGGGACAATCAGTGCAAGAATACACCGATGGATTTAGAAAAATGGCATTAATGT
>JZKD02S1758670.1:560929-572398 GCA_000966675.3 Picea glauca
GTCTTAGGTAGTCCGTATTTATATGATCGTAAGGCAATCTTCTACAGAACAAAGAATCAATATCAATTCACTAAAGAAGGTCATGATTATGTGGTTCATGCTCATCATGTTAAAGAAAATAAAACACTTCAAACAATGGAACAATTAATGAAGGCAATGCAAGCAAGCAACAAACCAATAATTGTTTCAAATGAAGTCATTGATCTTAAGCAAGAACAAGATATGGTTGTTGAATGGAAAATCAATCATAAGTTGCTTCAAGATAAGCTCAGGTCATGCAGATATTTCAAGTATATCAGTTCATTTGCAGTCGTCTTTTTGATGTTGTCATTAGCAATGTTTTCTACATGGATGATAGTGGCTTCAGTAAGATGTAACAGGGTTGCAATGGCTAACAATATACTGTCAGTTGTCATGATTGTGTTACAGTTGATCTTGATGAGACAGGTGTACAGGACAGAGTTCAAAGACAGAGAGCAAGTTGGGTGGCCTATCCCGAGCTTGTTGACTGGTCAGTAACCTTTTGGGGACCAAAAGGTCTTTTGTGGGGAGGTGTGATCCAGAATCGGATCCAGAAGCCTGATAGGGCTTGAAAAATGCTCAAAACTAGAAGTGCTAGGAATGCAACAAAACCTATGCCATTGCGTCTGTCTCATCTTCCTGATTCCGATGGTATATTTACTTTGTCAAACGAGCTCTGTATGGAGAAGATATCGCGTTCTGTCCGAAAAGTCAAACAGGCAAAAAAAATGCTAACTGTGCAGTCCGTACAGTCTGTACGGACGCTGACGTGGCATGTTCGTACAACAACACGTGGCAGGTCTGTATAGCGACACATGGCATCTCCAGGGAGTGACACGTGGCATGCATATTTGGTCGATTTGGCGTACGATTGGATGTATCCAAAGGTGACACGTGTCACCACTGGAAGAGTGACATGTGGCACAGGTGACGTCAGCGGCTGACGTGGCAGGATGACGCGGCAGGTGACAAGGCAGTACGGAAAGTTGATGTGGTGGTAGACGTGGGTGAATCAGCGAATGACACGTGGCGTGTTCTGGTTGGTTTTTAAGGTGCCACGTGGCACCGTATGATTGGTTATTGGTAAAATTGGTATGGCCGGGGGTCGAACCCGCGACCTCCCCGATGGCAGTGGACTGGCGGGGCTGGGCTAACCACCCGCCCCCATGGTGGTTCTTGTTAAAATTATAGTGCATTTTGTATTTGAATTGAAATATGGGTTTAGCCGGCAGGGAAAAGGGCCGGGGCTTAGCCCCAGCCCTCGGTGCAGAACCATACGATACGACCACACGGCGGAACCGGGAGCGTGGGGTTACGTTATATACGCGGTGGTTATAACTACAGCCCACGGTTCAACACTCGGTGCGAAAACATACCACGGGACCCAGGGCTTAATACTATTTTGGGCACGGGCGGTTTAAACTGTTAGCACAAGGTCCTATTCATGCGCCATAAGACCGGGAGCAGGCGAGCCAAAGGGGGGCCAGTGCCATGGGCGTGGCCATATGGCGTCCATATGACCAGTCAGAGGGGGCACGCGCCTAGGGATCAAGGGCTAGCACTCGCATTGATTCAAAAGTGGGTTTTATACCATAGAATTTGGTTTTTTAGTTATAATTATGCCTATTATTCGCTGATTCCTTCCATTTTTGGGGGATATTGGGCATTTTTGGAGGCCAAATTCTTGGAGGAAGTTGGAGCTGAGAAACCAACTTCAAGGCTATATAAATCATGCCTATTTGAGGCCATGAGCAGTCAGTCAGAGCAGAGTTATGCTGGAGAAAATCCAAGCCAAAGTCAGTTTGATGCAGAGAAGCTTTTGAGGAGGAGACGTTGTCGGACCATTTCTGGGAGCTCCGGACGTCCGTTTTGTGTGTCATTTTCTTTGCAGGGTTCTAGAGATCTGGGAGAACAAGACCAGATCAGTCTTGTATCCATTTGGCATTACAGCGATGTACTTTTGAGCATTTGAACAGAAATAAAGAAGTCTCCCCCACAGAGAAAAAGCCCAGAGACGTAGGCAAAAGTTGTGTCGAACTTCATTATCAATCTGTGTGTTATGGTTTGTTGTTTATTCTTTCATTTCAGATCTGCATATGTGTATATGGCTGTTATAATTCCACTTCTTTCCTCATTCTTTCACTAAGTTTCTCAAATGGTTAATTAACGCATGCAAAATTAAAACTCAACCATAGTCATTTAAAAAGATCCTACGGATCATGAAGTCTTGAGAAAAGGTGCATTGTGTAGCGTGTTGTAATTCTAAGGATTTATATAGAAAATATATGAAGTTCTATGGCTGTCATATATGTCTATTTTGTGCAATGTGTAGCTATGTTTTGATGGAACGACTCTAGTAATAAAGATGCACTAATTCTGATCTATTATGTGTCTATCATGCATGAGTTGAATATGTGTGTGTATTGTTTTAATTCTTAGTCCAAATAATTTGTCAGATATGAGTTGCATGAATGCTAGCCTCGATGGGTCTTTGTGTGTTTAGCCTTCATCCTCGTCACAAGACCTTATGGTCTATGTGATCCTCTTTGCATCTCGAGTGAGACCTTCCACAACCTTGGTCAAGGATTGATATGTCGGTGCTCTGTGGTTTTTTTGGTACAAATCTAGACGTACCCTCGGTCTAAACTCCCCAGTTTTAAGAAGGACGCGTGTAAGCATGGATCAAAAAACCCAACATCTTGCTTCCCTTCTTCATCAAGACATGTTATTGTCTTGTTGTAACAATCTAGGACATCATGGTGTTTTTCCAATCAATCCATACCAATTAGAAAATCATATGAACCCAATGGTATGATGTTCACATCTACCTTTATGTTGAGTCCATTCATGTCTATTGGACAATCTTTAACTAGCTCATTGATCTTCTTCTTAGCCCATGTGGCTAACTGAACTAACCAAGATTTCTTATTCTTACTCCTTTGCAAGTGAAATCTTTCACTAATGTTAGGGTTTATGTAACTATGGCTTGCTCCAAAATCAATAAAAATTTATATGGGTTGGTTATCAATCTTACCTTCCACTTCATTCATGGGGGATTGATACTTCGCTTGCTTTTTTTCCAAGGCTGCATAAATCCTTGGAATGTTTCCTCCCATGTCTTCCACCTTTTCATCCTCCTGGATGTTGTGGACAGTCCTCATTCTTTCTCCTTTGTGAGGGAAGTCCCTATATAAGTGATTTCCCTCGCATCCCCAACACTGTACAGGCTTCTACCTTGGCCTTTTCCAAAATGAATATGTAATCTTGTGTTCACTTTGGGATGACTGACCTTGTCGATTTGCTTGGGAGCTACTCTTGAAAAAGGGTGGCTTAAAACCTTTTTTCCTTTTATCCTTTTTCCCCTTCATCTTGTCATTCCAAGAATTTTGGAAGACTCGCATCCCTATGCTTTGCTCATAAAGATGCTTTGCTCTCCTTATGGATTGTTCCAAAGTTTTGGGATTATTGTATTGTATTTTTCACTGTAGAAAGAGGGTATCCCACTTAGAAACCTTTGGATTTTGACCTTATCATCCTTCATTGAATCATCATACTTCACCAATTAAAATAACCTCTTCTCATATTCATCCATTGTTATACTTCCCAACTTGAGTTCAAAGAAATATTTCATCTTCATTTCATAATAATGCTTATAAAAATATTTATCTTGGAAATATTCTTTGAATTCCCTCCATGAGATCCTCTTCTCATCAAGGTGCTTGGCTTGCTTAAGTTGATCCCACCACATGGTTTTCTTTCCTTACAAGTGGTAGGTTGCAATTCTAGCTTCTAACCTTGAGGGGTAATCATGTAGCTGAAAATATTTCTTCATTTCCAACAACTAGACCTCGACCTCTTCCCCTTTCTTGTGATCACCATTGAAAGTTGGTGGTTTTATCTTCTCGAGTTCACCTTGCAATATGTCTGTCTCAGGCCTTCTTCTCTATCTCCTAACATGAGACACACATGGGATTCTCCCTGGCCCTAAACTTGCATGAGTTCCTTGGGTGGATTGCCTTGGAGAATGATGGTGCCTACTCATGCTTCTTGACTACAATATCATTTCCATGATCATCCCTTTTGCTTTGGGATATAGATGTTGTCACTTGTCTAGCACTAGCTATTTTCTTGGTGCCCGAGTCCTTGTTGACTTGCTTATGCAACATATTCAAACTTTGAAGTATTTCTTCCTGATCCTTCAAAATCCTTTCATTGTCATCCCTATAGCTTTTTACTTCTCTATGAAGACTTCTCATAGTTACAGGCACATGCCCATCTCTTCTTCCATTAGACTTTGTCTCAACATTTCCCATGTTGACATGAAGACCTTTGATGTCTTCCTCATCACTGTAAAATCCATGAGCATCTTCCATAACTCCATTCCTCATATAAGAACCAAATTTGTTTTCTTTTACCTCTAATTTTGCAAGAAATGTGCATGTAATAATTATTGCTAGAACATGCATAACATAAAAAAATTCATGAATTAGAATTTACAAGTTATTCTTCATCCCAATTTACGAAGAACACAATGCACAAATTCAAAATATAATTCCTTAGGTGCATTCTTCTTTGAAACAAGTCTTTAATTACTATACACATGTCTCCTTTTGATTTTTGAGCAAAATGTTACAACATGCACATGTTGCAATTTTTTACTCATTTACTACTACATAAATCTCTTTATTGATTTCTAAGAAATTTAAGTACCCAATTCAAAATTTTGGGTGGATAAATATCTTCTCCTCCTCAATACCTTTCCAGTGACTATTAATTTTCTCAAATCCTATATCTAAGATGAAATTTATGGTCTAGAGAAGTTTTGATTATTTTTCTCAAATTATCCTTGTATTCTATCGAGGTCTTCTTTTTCTTCCAACACATTTTTACATACCCATATTCCAAATATGGCTCCATGGTTGTATTCTATGGTTCATAATATTTCCATATATTATTAATGTGCCCCAAACAAACTTATGAGCAAGGGGTTATGCTCTCTCGAAGTAAATTGGTGCCGAAATTTTACCCTTATTGTTTCAGCTGTAACTTTATCATATGAGCTCTATTTTGCACCCAGAGTAGCTCATTGGGTAACTCTCTCTGATTTCTTTTATTTAAGCTGCAAGTATAGAATATACTTTGGTACACTATGTTCTTATGGTTTTTGATTGGCTAAAAACGTCGTTTAGGGTCCCAAAATCGCCCCATGAGTTAATGACCTTCAAAAATATGAAAAATTCAAAAAAAATCATATAAAATTGACTATTTTACTGTTATAACAACCTTTTAAATCTAAGTCGTTTATCACAAATCAAGTGAGATCTCAATCATTGATCTGCTAATCCTTTGCAAATCCCATGAATCAATTCCTACCGTTGATTGACTTCTCGAAACAATTTGGACTATTGATATGAGCTCCTTCGACGATCGGTTGATCGATGATTCTCTTTGGAAAACTAAACTTTCTCGCAAATATCTTTGATGCTCGACCATTGGCAATCAACCATTGATCATTTATCTTGGAAATCATTTACAACACATCGTTAAATAGGTCGACTCAATCGTCGATCGTCGACCATCAATGATTTTCATTAGCGAATGAAAAACTCTTTATCGGTTCAGTCAACCCAATCATCGGCCATCTACCATTCATGTTGGCTGACAAAAACACTTCTTCAATTTGGCTAACTCAACCATTGACCATTGGTCATTCCTTGGATGATATGGTAATTCTAGTCATGGCATGACACGTGGATATTAACGTGGTATGACACATCATCCTGAGGTGTCAACTTAGCTAACGTGGCACGACACATTGATGCTGATGTGGCATGACATGTCATCACCCTATTTTTTTCATTGGTCATTGATCGTTTCTCTTGGATGAACTAAACACCTTTCCAATTCGGACGATACCTAAATCTTAGCTCATCGGCCATTGATGTTTTCTCTCGCTCGATCAAACACTTTGCTAAATCAATTGACACTCAAACATTGGTTGTTGGAGAATTGTCTTGGCCAACTCCAACACTTCGAAAATTTTCGACCAAAACCCTGACGAATTTGGACAGTTGATTTCCCATTCAACATGATTGTGGCCCTTGATCCATCAAATTCACCCAACTCCATTGATGCTCGATCATCGACCATCACCCATTGGAGATTCCTGTTGGAAACCAAACACTTCACCAATCCGGTCGACCCGACCATCGGTCGTCGGTGACTTCCTTTGGCTAACTCCAACACTTTGAAAAATTTTGACCAATCTCTGATGAATCTAGGTCATTGATCTCCAAGCCAAGATGATCTTGACCGTCAATTGGCTCCAACCTTCCAACAAGTGAAATGAATTCAGACCATCGATTTGTTTCATTTTCCCAACTGTCAAAAATGAATCTTAGTCGTTGATCTGTTCAACCTTTCAAACGGTCGAAACCTTGTAAATTTTTAAATTTATCAGAATGAATTTGGGCCATTGATCGTGAGGTCAAATGCAATCTCGATCGTTGATTCACCAAACTTCCTACAACTCTATAATGGCCATTAAAACCTGAAATTCAACCATTCCAAGTCGAATTTAGCTATGCAACTTTGCATATTGGCTCCATTGAACCTCTTAAAAAGCTTTGAGTCGTTTAAACTTGAATTTTTGTGACGAATTTGGGGATTTCACTTCTATTTTTCTCTATTTTTCCCCAAATTCATCACAGACAAATGTATAACAGCGAATTCGCCCAATTCACATCCGCCTTGGCCCATACAAGCCTGGTGTTTGAACTAAAGGCTCTTATACCATATTGTAACATCCCCTAGCCCAGTTGGGGTCCATTATGTGCAAAAAAAATCATAAATTAAAATTTCTTCTATCTAATTAATTTCATGTAGCTTCCAACTACTCAATACAACCAGATTTAGTTAGTGTTTGCTACCATTAGTTAAATGCATCTACAACATTTAAAACAATCGTGAATGTAGTTTAATAATTCAGCACAACAACATATAAACCATTCCCAAATACACAAAGTTCATGCACAACAATTTAACTCATAAATACAACAAATAAATAGATAAAATACTTATCTTTTAATTATGTTGTTTACCAGTTGTTTGGGACGAATGTTCCAACCAACCATAGACTTGTTGTTTAAAATCTCAACAAAAAATCACCCTTGAGCTGGGGCTAGCAATCCACAAAAGAGGGTGGCCTCTCACTGTCCACTCACAGTTAAGAAAACCCACAACCCCACTGGTATTCTCCTACAACTATCCTGATTTTCCACCAGCTCTCTTCCTCTCGACTTCCCAAAGTACCCCTTCACTGATCACATTCCCTTGAGCATCCCATTTGTTTATCAAGGTCTCTCTGGCACAGGTAACCAAGAATATCTTTGTAGGGAACTCAAGGGAACTCAATGTTAGGAAAACTACAAGCAAAAACAACAACAAACACTTGTTGTTACAATGCAACTCACACAAGAATTCACTCTTCAGGCCTGACAACCTGGCTCTTCAGTCTTCTATTCCAAAACACTCCAAAAACACTCCAGCATGCTCTAGAATTTTCCCTCCATGGATGTTCCAACTCCCAACTCTCTTTTCTTTCTCTCTACTTGTTGTTCATGCCAAAAACATTGACTGTCTAAGATTGTTGTAGTTGCCCATACAAATTTCCTCTCATTTGACAGACTTTATTGACTCACACACTTCCCAAGTTGATTGTACTCAACCCCCATGCTTCCAATAACTATGGGATGTGACTTGTCACACCCACCCTCTTACATGCATTCAATGGTTGGCTTTGGGAACACTCAATAAAAAATTAGAAGGTTCATATACCAATAGAAATTTTAGGAAAATGTGTTGAAATAATATACATGGTAATTCCCCCTTGGACCCCTCTCTTAGACATTCTCCTAGACCCTCTCCTCTCTTGTGGATTAATTTAGCCTCCATCTATGTCCATGTCTCCTTAGTAGCTAGCGTCAAATTTTATTATTAATATTTAGAAATACATTCACATATACATCACTTTGGTCGTAGCCACACATTATATCTACATTAAGTATTAGTTAAATTAGGGATTATAGCGGGGATGTTACAATATCAACGACCACTACATGTTGACAGGTCACATTAGGACATGGATTGCTATGGATAAATGCCTTAAGGCATAAATATAACAACAAAAGGAAATGCGAGGGAGAACCTCCTCACATTACTCCTATCCAAATCGAAAATATTCCATTACAAGGCCTTCACAAATATTCTTTAGAAAAGGTTCCCACAATTTTCCAACAGAATTAAAAGCATGCAAAAATTAAGCCTCACTTATGATAAAATGATACCTCCAATCTTCCACTAAGCTTGCCGAAATTATGTATAATGTAATCCAAGGGGAGAGCTCCTCAATCCCCAAATTCCCTATAACCTTTACAATGGAGAGAGATCCTCTTTATGGAGTGAGTCTCTTCTCTCATACAATAAAATATTATTATCCATGTCAAACATATGTGGACATAAGCCTCTCCAAGCCAACTCCCCCCATCTAAAAATAGAGAGTGATATGCACCAAATAATGCTCATGAAGGGGGCATACCACCAAAAATAGGCCCGAAACCAAGTCAAATGTGTGTCCACATGGAATGCACCCTCCAAGAATGCATGCATGAAATAAATAATAAAATAATTTTCCACATAGAGGGATGTGCTCCAAGGTTCACATAGGAGAACTCACTAAGTATGTCCTCCAAGATGCATGAGAGAAATACACATACAATAATCCTCCTAGGAGAATGCTCCATAATAACCTCCTCCAAAAATAGCAAGAATCCCACAAGATGCATGCAAATTGCAATCAATCCACATGTGTGAATCCCAAGGCAACCAACTCCATGGATGAATGTGCAAGATGCCAAGTAGATGGAGCTCTCCAGAACAAAGGATGCGGTCAACTCTCACAATAGAAATTTGAACATCTTTCCACAAGTGCGACCTCCAAGATAATAACCAAAAATAGCAAGAAGAGTCTTCTACATGGTCTTCTACATGTACACCCTCCAAGAAAAATCTCCAAAAATAAAATAAAAAACTATGCAAAAGCCACACGTGTAACCTTCCAAATATACCACACACTTCCGAGTAAATGTCATACATAACCACTCAAATAAAATTTGATAAAGAGTTAGGATTTATGTATCTTTGCCTTTAAGTTTTTTCTCTTTTCCATCGAGGATTCCATTTAAACCTCACTAAAAGCATTTAAATGCAGGATTATGAGTTTCAAACATTTTTTTTCGTGTTTTCTATAAATACACAATGCGAGGGTTAGATGTCGGCACATAGTCTTCACTTTAAACTTTTGGAAAGAAATTATATCCGAGTCTCATCAAAGGTTACTGAAGGTTAGGATTTCCCTTAAAAAAAAATTATGTATTTCTTGAAGGTGAAGCTTGTAATTCCCTAACTTCCTTTTTTATTTTGATCTTTCGTGATGATGAAGGTCGGGTCTTCGCTCATTTTTGCTTCCAAAGCTTTCCTTTTTGTTGTTAAATCTCACGAAGGAAACATATATTTTTTGTTTTAAATAATTCAATTTTGTTTTATTTAATTTTAAAGTAAAAATGAATACGTAAGAGCTCTTTCTTTGTGTAACACTAATTAAGAAAAGCTTTCGTCATGTTTTTTTTTTTATTTTTTTATTTGAAAAGTGGTAAAACTTATCATGATTTATTATTATTATTATTAAAAGAATGTTAAATTATTTGAAATAATTTGTGGGTGGTTTGTAAGGAGGTAGACTTCTACTCTTGCTAAATGTAATTGGATCTTGAGTTGTTAACATTTAAAAAAGATGAGCTCTTAGACAATGAGAGAAAAATCAATATCTCTTGTACTCTTTGCTAAAATTACCTTTATTATAGTTATGTGTTTTTGCACCGAGAGATATTTTACAACTCGATATGAGAGAAATGTTTATGTAACATAAAACATTAAAATAATAATACAAAATAAAAAATTAATAATAAAAAAATTATATATATATATATATATATATATATATATATATATATATATATATATATATATATATATATATAAATTTTGAATGAATAAAAACCACTCTAGATTCATGTTAACTCTAGATCTATTAAGCTCCTAGAATGATCAAATCTCTAGAGGTGTAAACATTTTTTAGAGTGCAAAACTTGAGAAGAGGTTAAAGATTTGCACCTCTAGAGATTAGATCCCTCTAGACCCTTGATATATCCAAAATTAACATGAATCTAGATTAGTTTAATAGCTTTAAACCTTAATCCATATACAATCAAATATTAACCATAATTACAATTTAAACTTTTGCTAAAATATTATATATATTTATTTATTTATACTTTCACTTTATTATAATTATTTTTATTTAATTTTTTAATATTTTTTTATAATAATATTTTATTTTATTTTTAAATTGTAACATACTCAAGTTTTCAAAATACAATCATATATTTAAACTCTTATGTATAAGAATGATTATGTATAACAATGATATTGTAGACATTTTAAAAAAACTAAAACAATCTTAATATGTTTGGTTGAAATAAATAACATGTTTTATAATAAAATAAATATACCACAATATATACCACAATGTTTTAAAATCTTGAATATCAATATTACAATTATCCATATTATAAATACAAATACAACTATAGTTACAATTATCAATGTTACAATCATCCATATTATCAATGTTACAATCATCCATATTATCAATGGATGGAAATAAAATTATTTTTTTTCATTAATATTATAATTAATGTATGTTTTGGAATAATTTATCAATCTATATTATCAATGGATGGAAATACAATTCTTTAAAATCTTGAATATTATAATTAATGTATGTTTTGGAATAATTTATCAATTTGGGACATTTGTTAAGTTCCATATTATCTATGGATGGAAATACATGGAAATACAATTCTTTAAAATCTTGAATATTATAATTAATGTATGTTTTGGAATAATTTATCAATTTGGGATATTTATTAAGTTCCATATTATCTATGGATGAAAATACAACTGTTTTTTTTTTTAAATAAAAAAGGGGGAGATCCTGCTGTCATATATTATCAAAAACTGTAACAGAGTTTACATGGTCAACAGTCTGAAACGTCAAAAATGCTGTCGGAGACCGGAAACCAGCATTGGCAAAACATCTATTATCCATTGGCACCTGTTCTGCCCGAAGGAAACCAGAACAGGTGCCAGAAGTCTAGTGGAGTATAAAAACATTAACATAAAATTTAAACCATAAAACATTAAAACCCTATGTAAATGAAGACCTGTCGCCTTCGTTGGTCTTCCACGTGTATCCAGCCGGGATGGCGAATGACTGTGAGCAGAGTGGACACCTGCGCCGCGTCGGAACGCCTGAGTGGGCATCGAACA
>JZKD02S1758671.1:6146-29854 GCA_000966675.3 Picea glauca
CACATGGTCTATGTTGGTGAAGCGAGTGGGATATAAGTCCCTTTTTTATGGATCATTTGTAGCTCCAAGTAGGGGTTTCAATTTGAAATCATATAGGATACCTCTCTTGCTAAATATAGGTGGATTTTAAATGAAAAAGGCTGCAACACTTTTCTAACTATGTGAAGCAAACTTAAGCTTCATTGCATTAAAACTATTAAAAAACTAAGTGGAGTGATAGAAAAAAAACAAGCACATAGTAAGAGAAAATATTTACCCTGGAAACCCTTTATTGGGAAAATAATCCAACAAGGATATATTTTCATTAATCCCTTGGTCAATTTGGTGAAAAAATAGGCCACTTAAGGAATCTTACAATGGAAATCACTAAACCTTTAAATATGCATCATCACATCAAGTACCATGCATATGTTAACTACCTATAATGAACCCATTAATAACCAAGTCAAGATTAACCTAATTACTCTTTGAATGAGTCAATTTTAACTTATTTTCCCCCTTTAAACTTTACTTGGGGTAAACACTTAACCCCCTCTAAGTTTATAACTATATATTCATCAATACAACATGCTCCCCTTAATTATTTCACCTAGGTCTACATCTAGACCTTACACTAGTGATCCAACAAACCAAGGATACACACACCTAAACAAGGTCTTACAGTCATATGCCCATTTACATGTGTTTGAATCTAAACCCACAAGTTACCTACCATTTTATACCAAAGGATGTGATGCTATGGAAAATATACCACTACATTCCTTGCATCTCTTCTGCTCCAAATACAATTACATAAACTAAGTACTTCTTGACCTAGTACTTCTTCATCCTCTCTCTATTGTTTGTCATTATGCCATTTCACCATTCACTCTCAACATGGCTCATAAACCCATGGCCAAGAAGATCAAAACACCACTTAAATGTGTGCCTCGAATCCAACAATCAGTTGTTTATAACATGCAAAGGGAACTAGATATATACCTCCAAAAACTAAGAAAATTGAACCTTCCTCTTCACATTGCTTAGTCAAATAACATTGCAAATTCAGTCTATAGGTAACCTTTAGGAAATCAAAGGAATGAAACATTCAAACCATTGATGTTGGTCAACTAATGCTTCATTGTGGACCCTTGATACAAGGAACCAAACTTAGTCAATCTTTCAAACCTTGCTTAAGCACACGATTGGTCATTACATTTAACAACATAGTGTTCACCATATGTTCAATGCAAAGGTCAGGAAGAGATTGCCCAAGTAAGAGAGGATATTTCTAATTCAGATCCATCATAGTGATTTTCATATGCAGCACCATAACAAGAGGCTTCTTCACGGCATTTGAAAAACAATACCATATTCAATCAGAAAATAGATCGTAGTCTTGTCTCTTGCTATATTAGATCAACTCACCATGCAATAATGGTTCCCGATGTTACTTGTTAATGTACCTATCCATGTCTAAAAATGAACAATCAAATACCATCACCTTATGCATCATTGCTCCTAGAGAGATGGGTCTTTGTCACAATCTCTACTAGCAGATCTACAATTTGCAAATATTGCTTTGATGGCTTTCAACATTGGACCACTCTCCCTAAATAATGAAGTTATATTCTCTGATATCCTCTACAATTGAATAACATAAGGCTCAAATACTTGGACCCTTGTAACCACACTTCGACATTTTGTCCCAAGTTAAAACTTGATTCTTCATAATAAGCCAAAACAAGAGAATTCCTTTCAAAGGAACCTTTTATTTACATATTTTTGTATACCACAATTCAACATCAACCATATTATTCCCAATCAAGGATCTATAACCCAATTTGGATGTGTATTGACCCCCTATGAGGTTATAAACATGTACCAGCTTATCATTGCCATCCTAGAACTCGTTAATGTGTGCATTAACAAGTTCGGATATGAAAAAATTCCACTGTGGATGCTACTCCTCTTTTGAGCCTAGATCGATCATCGATAGCCAACCTTAGTGCAAGATAGTCATATAATCTCTGAAACAATTTGATTAAGAGTACACTTGTCAATCTCTTGTAGATAAGTTATAATAATTTTAGGTAAACACATATTTTGGCCACACCCCAATTGTGTCCAAACCAATACGGACCTCATTATTCAACAAAACCTTCCAAGAAAGGAGTTTTCCAACCATTGACAAAGACCAATATATGGCCCTCCAATAACTTGAAGATTTGTTTGATGAATTAAGGGTGAACCAGATCCATTCAATGATAGAGCTTGGATTATAAATGGTAAATTTGGCACAACCATAATGTTTATAGTGATGTTTAAATGACACGCAATGGTGTAAGTGTGACATAACACTTATATTAGTGTCGTTCTATATGGAACTTAAATGATACTCGGAGGAAAAATACAAGAGGTCAAGATGACGTGTAAATGATGCTACTCAACATGTGCTTTTTACTCGCATTATAACAAAAGACAAATTTACAAAGTTAAGGTGGCAAAAAAAAAAATGCAAATCTATATTTGCATCAAATTCATTATATATTTCTCTTGCAATTCTAAAATGATGGGACTCACTCATTTCATTTTCACATGAGGGTTTGGGGAAAACCTCGTTGGATATGAAAGGGATTTGTGAGGGCACTCAAGAGGAGTATGGAAGGGATATTCGTGGGGCATGATTGTATATTTTGGATTCACATGTAAGTTTTTTGTCATTTACCCTAAATTTGATTTTTGGAGGTGGAATTTGGGTTTTGGAGATGTGATTTGAGTTTTGGAGGAGGGAATGAGATTTGGGTTTTTCTTCATTTTCTCCATTTTTAAAAAAGTTGTAGATTTAAAACAAAATGACTATTGGGTTTTGGATATTAGAGATGGGATTTGAGTTTCCCTTCCTCTTCTTCTCCTCTTCTCCTTTATTCTCCTTCTTCTTCCCCTATTATTATCCCTCTCTCCATCTTCTCCTTCCTCTCATTTTCTCCCTCTTCCTTTCTTCATCCCCCTTTGCTCCCTCGTCTTCATCTTTTCCTCTCATTCTCTCCCTTTCCCTCTCCTTCCGCTTCTTCTTACCATTTTCCTTCAACTTCCTCTCTTCCTCTCCTTTTCTCTCCTCCTTCTTCTCCACCACCCTCTTTTTCTATCACTCTCTCCCTCTTCCTCTCCTTCCACTCCTCCTCCCTCTTCCCCTTTTATTTTTCTCTCCCCTCCTCTCCCTCTGCATATTTATCTTCCCCACTCATATTTTTTATACCACTCCCTCCTCTCCCTCTTCCTTTTCCTCTTTCTCTTATCCCTCAAAACCCTCTTCCTTTTCTCTTCTTCTACCATCACAATCCCCTAAGTTCCCTAGTTCCACGAAAGAATCCCCTGCCACTATAGTAAAATCAATTTTAAATAATATTTCCAAATGACTTTCCCTGTTGGAACATATATAATCCTAAACTTTGAGCTTTACTTCTCAACTTCATCCTTCCCAAAGTGGCAACTCAAAAATCAACTTTCATAATGCTTAAATCAAATTTACTGATAGTCACAAGGCGCGCATGATATCCGTCGTTGATAAAGTTCCCCCGTTGATCGAAATATTCCCTTTTTTCCCCGAGTTTTGGAGCCACCTAATTGTTAAAGAGTCAAATCACTAAAGGTCGCTTTGGAGCTTCGTGCTTCGGGAGTTTCGATAGGTCTTAATGTTTAAAGACCTGATACCTGAAAAGTGTTTATTATCACTATTCATATTAAGTTAATCTTGATTAAAAGGTGGTTAATAACTTCACACTTTGGAGCTCGGACCTTTACCATCCATCACATCTTGAAATCTCCGAAGTCTGAACTTATGAAACACTTCAAAGTTAAACAGGGTTAATTAAAACTAAAAAAACAATTATCTGTTAATTAATCATTTCGCAGTTTTGGGTTTCATGGATTTTGTCTTGAGCTACTGTTAAAAATCCCGAAGTCTGAATACCCAAAAACACCTAAAGTTAAACACGATTAATTAATGTTTTAAAATAAATTATCTCGTAATTAATCTTTCGTGAAATCGCGATTCGGGAAATTTCAAACCTGTTTCATCTGAAAGTATCGATCGCGAACTACCGGTATTAATAGCATTAATCACAAATCAACGGTAATGATTTTAATGTAGATTGTAGATTTCCAGCTAGATTTTCTCATTAAGGCAAATAAATTTATCGTCAAAAAAGGTATTCTCGAATCAATATGCCTGGGGTGAATAAGAATCTTGATTTTGAATTCCATTTTCATTCTCGCAGAATAGCAAGTTTTATCCAACTGAGAAGCTCACACATTCCCCTGTAATAGGTAACATGTTATGATTTCATCAATATCATGGCACCACGAAAGATGGCTACAACAGCTAGTGAAAGCGCAAATCCGAATACAGATGTTCTGTCATATACCTCACCGAGAGCCATAGACAATGTGAAATCTTGGACACAAGTGTTCGACATTCTAGAGCATGATATTATAAATTTCCGAGAGGATTATGGCGATGAAGTGAGCAAAACTCATGCAACTAAACTCAGGGACATAGCTCAGTCAGAGCTACACAAAGTATCTGCACGGTCGAGGCTCATGTCGTATAACGACATGATAGGTTGGGCCCTGGAGAACGTCGACATTCAAACCAGGAGCATTTTCAACTCTCAAAAGGTAATTGTCGAGTCTTTTCGACCAGGTAACATACAAGTAATGTATAAACTATCCCTCGTTTTTAAATATAGTTACAACTCTACATTCGTGGTGGATTTTGGAAAACATGAGTGTACTCAATATGATAAAATCTTCCCCGATTTAATCAAGGACTAGTGAGGGGCACCGGGAAAAATTCAGAGCCGACACTCACACTATGTATGCCACAACGTCATTAGAATCCCATATGATTTATGTGGCAATGATGTTATGTAGGCTATTCAGGAAGAAGAGCTCCACTCACTTTCCGGAAGCATGGGTACCAATTATGCATGAAGTGGCCGAGGGATACTCTTTCAACTGGGCAAGGATGTTATCAGACAACCTAGCTAAGGAAATCACAAAGTACCAATTGGAAAAATCCAAAGGGAAAATTGTCCCTTTCTATATGTTTGCATACCTCATGGATGTTATTTGCTTTATGACTCCTTTCCCTCTGATGAGCTGGAGCTGGACCTTGACCAATGTTGAACCTATCCATTTCTATCACTCCAAGTTGTGGGAAGACAAGGCCAGAGATTTCTTCTACGAAATATGCCATTATGTTGTGGTGCCTATTCATATCACCCTATATAGTTTCCCACCTCCTAGAATTTCAAACAAAATCATGGAAAACCTGGGCAAAATAGCGGACTGGTACATCGAAGAAAAATTTTCTTACATCAGGGTTTTCGGGTGCTTGGTCCCTCCTCATTCTCTCCCAAAAATTTTACCAGATCGGCTAGTATGCCGAGAAGTGGCGTATCAAACCATGACAGGGGGAATCAACAAGGAATTTAAAGCGGCCCAGAAAAAGGTGTGGCCAACCTTCCCCCTTCAAGTTGGTATGTTTTCATTATTAGACTTCGGTCATTCTAAAGTAGAAGTTGCAGCTTTGGAGGATGTCAAGTTAGTTGACATTGAATTTAAAAGGCACAATCCACAGAAAATTGTGGAAAACCACCTGGCTCAATACAACTTAAAGAAGTATATGCACAAGAGTTCCCCATAGGATGAAATATTCAAGGGAGCCAGGTCATATGAGGAAGTAATGAATAGATTCCAAACTCTATCCCCAGATCAACAAGCCAACTTTTTCAGTTTCCAAAAGCATAGACGGAATAGCTTGTCGAAGGTACTATAGGGAGAGTTGTTAGCCCCTTCATCTACACAGGAGACTGTACCTCCAGGTTTTGAGACAGGGAGCTCTGGAATAAAGGAAACTAAGGAAAATACAAAGGACGTTGAAGTATTAATTGAGAAATTAAAAGCTTCAGTATCAACCCCACTAAGCCCTTAGGCAAAGGCTCAACGCGAAACTTTTCTGGAGAAAATACAGGGTGTGTCTCCCTCTACACCAGAAAAACCAGTTACCAGTACAACAGAGAAACAACTGTCCATAGATATAGGTAACCCCATTATCGCATTGAAACTGTTGCAGTCAAGTTTTGGAAATCCCAGTTCTGAGGTCACCTTTATAGATGATCTACCCCAATTTTAGTCGAAGAAAATCCTTCTTCAGACTTCTTTTTCAGCAAGAAAAGGAGGTCCATTGTTAAATGAGAAACACATCAGAAAGATGGAGCAATGATCAAAAGGAAAATATTGATATATGATGGACTGAACCGAGATGATTCAGAATTGGATAAGGAAATGGCAGGCTCATTGGGTGCCTTTGCCATGACAAATTAGTGGTCTGTAGAAAATCTGGTCAAACAGCTAAGACAAAGAAACATGTTGGTAGGGAAGTTACAAGGCCAGATAAGGAATATGGAACAGGATATGAAGAAAAAGATGAACTGAGATTTTGAGCGAGACAGAGCATATGATAAACAACAAATTCAACAACTCCAGGCCAACTTTGATAAGCTCCAAATGAATTCTAAATTCAATCAAGGACTAATCACTCAACATGTTGAATTAATAAAAAAATTGCAAGCTAAGTTGGAGTTGACCAAAAGTACTTCAGTGGATACTTCGTCTCTACAGACCCAAGCAATGGAAATAAATGAAAAACTGGAGAACACCCAGTAATATCTTTTTATGAGGGTAGAAGCCATCCAAAATTGCTATTAGACAACTGATCTTTCTCTGAAAGACATCTACATCAAATAAAGAGAAGCTCGTTCAACATGAAGTAAGTTTCAAGAATTTGTCTTATTAGTACCAAAGGAAGACGTCCCAAAGGTTCATTGACTTTCCCTTTTGGAACATATAAGAGGTGATATAGTTTTGAAGGCTTGGGAAACAAATTTAACAGAAAGAAAGAGACTTGCTAGAGATGTAATGGAATATTGTCTAGAAGCATTGCCCTCACTAGACAAAGGGATAATTGATTTTGAAGGGAATGCTATTTCCAAAGCCCTGGGACAAATTGATATAGCAAAGAATCAGTTTAATTCCATAACAAGCAAAGAAGAGGCTCTAACAACCATTTAGAAAATAACCCAGATTGACCTCCTTCAAATAAATAAATGGATAGTAAACCCAAGCTTGCAATTATAGGTCATATCTCAAGGAGCGAAAAGAATACAAGAAAAATTTCCTCAAGTGAAAAGAAATTTATACATTTTCGAAGCATATGAAGCGACTGACCTTCGAGTTTGGTGGTGGAATTAGTGAGCATATGCATCCAATGCCTTGAATATGGGAAAGAAAGCACATCTGGAAACAAGTAAAAAAGTGCTATTACATGATTGGATATAGCCGAAGGGAAAAATGGAAACAAAGTTATGATGACCAAGATATTGTGCCAGAATAACCAGAAGATCAGAAGACATAAGTGTTTCAACGAGCAGACAAAGAGATTGCCAGCGAAGCTCATCATTCTTTATGCTCTATTTTCTTATTTCAGATATTCATTATTTTAAATTAGGAGAAGTCCAACCATTTTGGGTTGTGACAATTTTGTATAAATACATAGATTAAAGATCTATTGAGGGTTGCTTCTTGTTGATTGTAATAGAGAAAACTCTCCTTATTGAGTATTAATACAAGTGTAGACAAAGATTCAACATTTTTTTTAGTTTGGGTTATGTGTTTCTTCTGTTTTTCCATTTCTCAACATGTCTTTATGTATTCCTTAATAAATGTTTGATTCCAATTTAGTACAACATCTACTGTAATCGTATTGCATTAGTAATTTATTAAGTAAGCAATTTTTCCTCTTCATTTACTGTGAGTAAATAAAGACCTGGGAGCTGTGTGGATTACTGTATCTTATACTTTATTCAAGGTTACACTATATATTTTCTTCCACTGTAACAAGGCAAGATTCCTCAGTAGTTGATGCCTTGTTTTGTTTCATAGTTTTGTAGTTTTCTCTTACACCATTCGATATTTCAATTTTGAATTAGTCACGAAATATAGCCTCTGTACTGCTATACTATTAATTTCATTTAAGGAGTTTTTCTCATATAACCAAGGTAGAAAAATCACCTCTAAACTACACTCTTTTTAAACTTTCTGATGCACATTACTCTTTGAGCCTTGAGTTTAATCTTAGGAACAACATCTTTTTAGCGTCGTTGTCGGGGATGGAGAAACGAAGTTATTTTTCCCTGGGAAAATGACAAGGTAAGATTCTATATTTGATAGTGAAAAAAGATTGAATACTGAATTAAGGCTATTTTTATCTTTCATTTGGCGACTCCACCACAAATAAACTGGCATTTAGTAGAAATAATACCATAAAGAACCCAGACGATAAGCATACCACACCTATATCGAATCTTGAAAGGTTGTTGAAACCCAAGGGATATCTTAAGTCGACTACCGCATCGGCAGGTAATAAATACCAACCCAAATTTGTGCAAGTCAATACTAAGGTTCTGGTTGAAGAACTAACTTCTGAGGAGAATTTTAAACAAACACCCTCTGCGAAGGTCTCAACTAGAAAGCTCGAATTTAGGTGCAAGAACTCAGAGGTAATTGTACCCAAAATAAAGATTGAGATTGTCTCTTCTTATACTCCAAACATTCTGAACAAAAGAGCCTCCTCTTTACCCGTCGTTGTTAAGACTCTGTCGACCTCACCCTTGCCCGAGGTAAAAGTTTCAGCCCTCCAAAACCCTAAAGAACACATTTTATACCTGGATTCATCCCTAACCAATTCTCCTATTTATATATCTTGTAAGTCTGAAGAAATGAGTCCATGTTTTCCTTTCCCCCATCTTCTAGACTTTTCATCTCCTACTAACCTTTTTCTAGATTTCCCTTCACTACATCCCGAAGAATTTGAAAGGTCACCACTTTGGTCCCTAGAAGTTTTTGAAAACCCTCTTTTTTCACAAAGTTCATCTCCCAGACTTTTGATGGTTACTACCAGAGGCAGAGGAGTAGTTGGACAAGGTCAAGGACCACCCTTGACACCTAGAATTTTTTCCAAGGTAGCGGCCAAATACACTCCCTTGGTCCTTCCTCCCATTCTTCATGATTTACCTAGAAATTATATAAAGAACTTACCAAAATTTACAGGAGAAGGAGATTTGACTGCCATAGAGCACATAACCTTTTTCGATCAGTTTGTTGATATCCTTGGCATTGAGTATGAGGATGTTTGCTCATGGATTTTAGTGCAAAATTTTGAGGGACAAGTAAGAATCTAGTTTCGAGGACTCCCAGTAGGATCCCTACGGTCATATGTTGATTTAGAAAACGCTTTTATAAGACAATGGGGAGAAAAGAAAGACCATTTGTATTATTTTACTGAATTTGGGGCCCTAAGGAAAAGGAATTATGAGTCAGTTCTCGAATTTACTCAAAGGTTGAATAAATTATACCACAAGATCCCAGCCGAAGTTAAACCCTCCCAACCTGCAACAAAGGTAACTTTCGGAGGGGATTTTGAACCCGACTTCTCCCTACTCTTAAGAGAAAGAAGATCTACCACTCTGGCAGGGATGTAAGACAATGCCATAGATATTGAAACAAACATGATGGCATCTAGTAAATTAAAATCCAAGGTTGAGACCAGAACCAAAGATACTAAACACTTCAGGGAACAAGCAGGACCCTCCGAATCTGGGAAGTCTACGGAAGAAAAAATGGATGACATGGCTAAGATAATTAAAGAATTGTCTAACAAAATATCTAGAATGGAACTAGACCAAGCCAAACCTGATCCATTCGCTAGAAATGATTTCCGAAGAAACCCTAACCCCCAAACCCAGCAGAGACAAGTGAAAAATGAAGATAAAAAAATCCAAGCTCCGTTTAAAACATAAAATTTTATAGGAGATGATATGCATAATTATGAGGGGCTAGAAGAATATATAAACAACCTTAGTCATGACGACCAAGAACCTCATTTAACTAGATAGGATTACGAAATATATCTAGACCTAGAGCCCTTGTTCAGTAATGAGGAAAGTATAAATAATCTAGGAGAGTCAACTCCATAATGGATGAATTTCAACAGAAATATAATTTAAGGCCCAGAGAAACTAATACTACAAGTGTTCCACCAAAAAAGATTCTATCAAGAAGTAAAGCGAATGAGGCAGTCGTTACTAAACCGATAGCCGAAACACAAGCTACCCGAAATAAAACAGAAACAAAAGAAACACAAACTAAGAAAACAAAAAATACCAAAGCACAAGCTGCAACCAGAGAAGCCGAAAAGACAACTGGAATTTTCAATTTAGAAAATGAATTAAATCAAATTAAAATCCTCGTACCCCTGGTTGAGCTTGCCAAGAATCCAATTTATAAAAAACAGATTGAGAAAATGATGAATTTTTCTGATGTTGAATGTCACGCAGATGTGATCAATTTACAAGATGAAATACCTACAATTATGTTTGGTCCACACATTGAGAATACTAAGGATTCTATTGCTCTGTTTTATTTTACATTAACTATGCATGACCACTTACTTCATAATTGCATGTTAGATTCTAGGGCTTCCCACAATTTAATGCCTAAAGTTATTATGGAAAAATTGGGTCTTGAAATCACTATACCTTATCAGGACTTATACTCGTTTGATTCAAGAAAAGTTAAGTGTCTCGGCATGATCAAGGATTCGGTAGTGAATCTTGCAAAGATTCCCGTAAAAATTATACTTATGGATGTAGTTGTTGGTGATGTCCCTGCCAAGTATTGCATGCTTCTATCTAGGTCGTTGGGCGCAAAATTAGGAGGATCACTTCAACTGGACATGATGTATGCTACGATATCGATTGTTGGTGGAAAATTTACTCAACTGTACAGAGAGACTAGACTGGCATACACTGTAAGTGACCCCCAAAACCCAAACAATTATCTAGTCTATGTTGTCGATCGGGATCTAGGAAATTGTATTTTATCAATAGACAATGATTCTGAAGAATGTATAGAAGAAGAAAACAAAAAAACAAAAAAACCAAAGAAAAGTGTAAATAGTAGGGAGGGAGTATGGAAAATGTTTTTTGATGGCGCTTCATCTTGTGAAGGGGTAGGAGCTTCATCTTGTACGTCATCCCCTTTTCATACATATTACAGTGGGAAATTGATTATACAAATAATTTGTGTGAGTATGAGGCTCTGGTCTTAGGATTAGAGGCTGCCAGGAAACTGAGAATTGAAAATCTAATAGCTTATGGTGATGCAGAGTTAATTGTGAAACAAATAAAGCAGCAATATCAAGCTAAACATCCAAGGCTAAGGTCATACAGAAACTGTGTCTGGGACTTAATAGAGATTTTTTTCTCATCATTTAACATTCACTACATTCCCATAATGGAAAATCAACAGGCAGACTCTTTAGCCAAAGCAGTTGCAATGTTTATGTCGTCTACTATCCTAGAGATGAAGTATCATATAGAAATGACACACATACCTTCAATCCCAAAAGAATGTGCAGCATTGGCAAGTCTTTGAAGATGACTAGCATATTAAACAGTTTCTAGAAATGGTTGATGAATACTTTGAGACTCATATAGATAAATAAAACTAGAACGATCCTATCTGGATCATCCAGGAAGGTGAAAATCCTGAAAAGTTCCAAGATAAGATTGCAAATCATCGAATGCTTGTACTCAAGAACAATTAGATCCCTAGAGGTCTGATACCCTTAGAGAGATTGTTTGACCAAGATGATATACCCTTAAAATCTACCCTATGACCTCATCTCGAGGAGATTGAAGACTATGACATAGGAACTAAAAAAGATCCTAAGATAGTCAAGTTATCTAAGTACCTTCCAGCCCATGTGAAGAATAAATATGTTGAATTGCTTAAAAAGTATAAAGACATCTTTGCATGGTCCTATGATGATTTAAAAACTTACGATATCTCTGTAATTGAACATAAGATTCCTTTAAAGCATGGTATCAGACCTTTCAGACAAAAGCTGAGACAGATAAATCCTATCCTCTTGCCAGTAATAGAAAGAGAAGTCAAGAAGTTTCTCAACGCAAAGATTATCGTCCCACTTAGGTATTCTGAATGGGTAGCAAATTTGGTACCTATCAGAAAGAAGAGTGGAGAAATAAGACTTTGTGTATATTTCTGAAATTTAAACCGGTCATCCCTCAAGGATAACTACCCACTGCCAAAAATGGATCATGTCCTGGAAAGAGTTGTTTCCATTAATAGAATGTCTATAATCGATGGTTTTTCAGGATACAACCAAATTGTTGTCCATGAAGATGATAAAGAAAAAATTGCATTCACTATTTCGTGGGGAACTTTCATGTACGATAAAATTCCATTTGGTTTGATGAACATAGGGGCCACTTTCCAAAGAGAAATGGATATAGTTTTCATTAGTGAGAGAGATAAATTTTTCGTTAGTTACTTGGATGATCTAACCGTCTTCTCGAATTATGATGCAGAACATCTGGTTCATCTCAAACAAACCTTTGAAAAATGCAGAAAATTGGTTTGTCTCTAAACCCTAAGAAATCTCATTTTGCTATGCAAGAAGGTAAGCTTATGTGTCATATATTTTCGAAATATAGAATCAAGGTTGACCCCAAGCGAATCGAGGCTATTGACACAATAAACATTACTAGAAATAAAAAAGGAAATCCAGTCTTTCTTAGGGAAGATCATTTTTTTGAGAAGGTTTATCCCTAACTTTGTTGAAATTGTCAGATTAATCACAGATATGTTGAAGAAAGACAGTGAGATGAAATGGACTACCGAAGCTAAAGCATCATTTGAGCAAGTTAAGAAAGCTAAAAGCGAAGCACTAGTGTTAGCTAGTTTGGACTATACTGAGGAATTATTGATCTTTTCTTTCGCATCTGAACATATTATCGTATTTGTACTCCTGTAAAATAACGAAGAAGGTTTCGAGTAGCCGATAGGATTTTTCAGTAAGAGTCTCAGAGACTTCGAATTAAGATATGATATACTAGAAAAACAAGCTTACGCGATGGTGAAAGCTCTCAAAGATTTCAGGACATATGTATTGCATTCCAGAATAATCGCTTGTGTGCCAACAAGCTCTGTCAAATATATATTGGTACAACCGGACAATGATGGCAGGAGAGGTCGGTGGTTAGCCAAAATTTAGGAGTTCAATCTAGAAGTAAAACCAAGTAAGTTGGTCAAAGGTTAGCGTCTGGTGAAATTATTAGCATAATCAAATTTCAGAGCACTTGGGATCAATCATCTGGAATCACACGAATCCATTCTAGATATAAGAGAACTTGATGATCAAACCCTTACAATCCAGATCGAGGATAAATTGTCTTCCTCTTATTGGTATCATGATATTGTTTCGTACCTCCTCACCCTTCAATGCCCGAGTGACATGACTCCATCCAAAGCAAGAACGTTGAAGCTGCATGTAGTCAAATAACGTATTATTGAAGGTCAATTGTACTTGAAAGATCCTCTAGGTTTCTTGCTACGTTGTTTAACAGAACCTGAAACAGAGAATGTCATAAATGAATTTCATGAAGGAGTGTGTGGAGGACATCGCACCTGAAGGGCCATGGCCTACAAGATTCTAAGAGCTGGATATTATTGGCCAAAGTTATTTATTGATGTGAATGCCAAGGTCAGAGCCTGCAATCCTTGCCAACTATTCTCCAGTAATCAAAATATCCCTGCACTACCTCTAGTCCCAGTCAAAACAAAATCTCCTTTTCAACAATGGGGCATGGACTTCATCGGATAAATCCACCCACAGTCAAGCGCCCAACACAAATGGATTTTAACTGCTACTGATTATTTCACGAAATGGGTTGAGACCATTCCAACTTGGAATGCCACAGATTCGGTAGTTATAAACTTTTTGGAAGAAAACATCCTATCCAGATTTGGTTACCCCCAGAAAATTGTTACAGACAATGCCCAAGATTTCAAATCTATGGAAATGATAAGCTTTTGTCAAAAATACAACATTGTGCTAGGACATTCTACAACCTATTATCCTCAGGGAAATGGGTTGGCCGAATCGTCCAACAAAATTTTGATGAATATAATCAAGAAAGTATTAATGGAGAATAAGAAGGCTTGGCACTTTCACCTAAAGTATGCCTTATGGGTGAACCAAATCGGCACTAAGAAATCAATAGGTATGTCTCCTTTCCAAAAGTTTTATGGTACTGACATTGTCCTCCCTATCAATCTAGCTCTTCCAATAATGAAGTTGTGGCAAGATGCAAACGAAGAGTTGAATGACATAATGAGGAGGATAATCCAAATAATCAAGGTCCAACAAAGCAAGGCCGGAGTTGATGATAGAATTCAAAAATACCAAGATAATATGAAAGCCCTTTAAGATAAAAAAGTGAACGACAGGGAGTTCCTTTCTGGTGATCTAGTTTTAAAATGGGATGCTAGAAAAGAAGATGCAGGAAAACACGACAAGTTTGATCATCTCTGGTTTGGACCTTTCAGAATTGCAGCTACAGAGTGAAAGAATCCATTCCTACTGGAAAATATTGACGGAAAAACTTTTGATGCCCCTATCAACGGGCGTTATCTAAAACATTTTATGCAATAAACATGTTTCACATTACCATTATATATATCGGTTTGGTTTCTTGTTTAATTTCACAATTTTGTTTCCCTTCGTAGGTTGTCTAAAGTTTACTTTTTCATTTCAAATAAACCTGGTTTTATTTGACATTCTGAAAAGCAAAAATAAAATATATGTACTGCATATCATTTCCGTCCTACATAATTTTTTGATCGTGTCTTTTTATGCTCTTGCAGAATACTTATTGGAAGATGAGAAATAAGGAGGTATCGGAATCTAACGCTTAGTTTTCAAAACAATTATTTCTCTCAAAATAGGTGATAAATTAACAATTGGTTTGATTGAAAATGTAAATAAAATCTGAGGTACGAATTTCTATATTTATTGTTTAAACCAAAATACTAAAAGAAATCTTGTCGGATAAAAACAAGGTTATAATCATGTAAATACAATCACCTAACCGAAGATCAGAAAGATATAAATCTCTAGAGTTCTGAATCAAATGAAATAAAAAGAAAAGAAAATAAGAATAAGAATAAAAGAGAAGCTTGATAATCGAGAAGTGAACTTATGTGGAAATAAGATTATTTTTCAAACCCTCTGACTCCTCGTTCTGTTTTTATTTTGCATATCTTCAAGCTTTCACTCTATCCGGATTTTCACTACCCGGCCTTAAATCTTCATAGAAATAAAGAATTTTGCCTTACCTCTAAAAACTTAATAACATATCTTCAAAACAATATTAGGCGAAAATCTTTATGTTCCTTTGATTTTAACCGAAAGAAAGTATGGTTATGCTAATCCTGATAACTTTAGCTTTTCTAACAGATTTTAACTGATTAATTCACTCAAGGCAAATCCCTGGAAAATAAAAATTCCCCATAAGATCTTCCCCATAGGAAAAGATGTATTGAAGATCAAGAGAGGTCTAACTCAAAGTACAATCAAAATTTGTTGACAGACCTTCATTGTCAAATTTTAAGCAGATATCATCCATGTATGATACATACAAGTTGATTGCCCCCACTTTAGAAGTATAAGAAAATATAAGATAGATGGTGAAAATAAATTCATAACATGATTGCCCCCATATAGTCTGAGACAAATGTTGAAAGAAAATTCATAAAATGATTGCCCTCATCACAAATAAAATGCAAAAATTCTATTTGAAGTGGTGAAAGGAAATTCAATGGGAGATGTAGATAACTTCACCGGGGTACTGAACAGGCTCGCTGGCAGTGAAGCAATATATATGATATCTGTAAGTTTTTCATGCGTGTATAAACATACTCCGGTAACTAGTTTTCTTTCTGATAATATTTACATTCTAAACCTTCAAGGGATTACCTAAATAAATTGTTAAAAATATTGTGCCTTGATGCGAACGAAATCAACTAAAGTCTGCTACTTAAGTTAAAGTCTTTTTTATTATCCTAAACAAATCTAAACTCGGTTTCAGGAAAAGGAAATTATTAATAGCCTAACTTTGAGATCAATAAATGACTGTGTTTGAAGGTTTTCTGAGTTTCGGCTGAAGTCCGATCTTTCTCTGTATGATTTTGTTTTCTAAAGGTGTTTTCCAGAAATACAATGGTGATTCCATTTACCCAATAAAAGCACTTGGTCTACTGTTATTCCACACCTCGCAGGGAGGCGCAATCCTTGGATGGAGCCTATGTTGGAACATATATAATCCTAAACTTTGAGCTTTACTTCTCAACTTCATCCTTCCCAAAGTGGAAACTCAGAAATCAACTTTCATAATGCTTAAATCAAATTCACTGCTAGTCACAATGCGCGCATGATATCTGTCGTTGATAAATTTCACCCGTTGATCGAACGATCCCCCTTTTTCCCCTAGTTTTGGAGCCACCTGATTTTTAAAGAGTCAAATCACTAAAGGTCGCTTCGGAGCTTTGCGCTTCGGGTGTTTCGATAGGTCTTAACGTTTAAAGCCCCGATACCAGAAAAGTGTCTATTATCACTGTTCATATTAAGTTAATATTATTTAAAAGGTGGTTAATAACTTCTCACTTCAGATTTCGGACCTTTACCATCCATCACATTCTGAAATCTCCGAAGTCCGAACTTTCGAAACACTTCAAACTTAAACAAGGTTAATTAAAACTAAAAAAACGATCATCTGTTAATTAATAATTTCGCAGTTTCGAGTTTCAGGGATTCTATCTCAAGCTACTGTTAAAAATCAGAAGTCTGAATACCCAAAAACACCTAAAGTTAAACATGATTAATTAATGTTTTAAAAGAAATTATCCCGTAATTAATCTTTCGTGAAATCGCGATTCAGGAAATTTCAAACCTGTTTCATCTGAAAGTCCCAATCGTGAACCATCGATATTAATAGCATTAATCACAAATCAACGATAATGATTTTAATGTAGATTGCAGATCGCCAGCTCGATTTTCTCATTAAGGAAAATAAATTTATCGTCAAAAAAGGTATTCTCAAATCAATACGCCTGGGGTGAATAAGAATGCTTGATTTTGAATTCCATTTTCATTATCGTAGAATAGCAAGTTTTAGCCAACTGAGAAGCTCACGCATTCCCCTGTAACAGGTAACCTGTTCTGATTTCATCAATATCATGGCACCACAAAATATGGCTAAAGCAGCTGGTGAAAGCACAAATCCGAATACAGATGTTCTGTCAAATACCTCACCGAGAGCCATAGACACTGTGAAATATTGGACACAGGGGTTTGACATCCTAGAGAATGAGGTTATAAATTGCCCAGAGGATTTCGACGATGAATTGAGCGAAACTCATGCAACTAAACTCAAGGACATAGCTCAATCAGAGCTACACAAAGTAGTTGTGCGGCCTAGGCTCATGTCGTATAACGACATGATAGGCTGGGCCTTGAAGAACATCGACATTCAAACCAGGAGAATTTGTAACTCTCAAAAGGTAGTTGTTGGGTCTTTTTTACCAGAAGACATACAAGTAATGTATAAACTATCCCTTGTTTTTAAATACAGTTACAACGCTGCATTCATGGTGGATTTTGAGAAACAGGAGTGTACTCAATATGATAAAAGCTTCCCTGATTTAATCAAGGACTGGTGGGGGAACCCAGAAAAATTCAAAGACGACACTCAAGATATGTATGCCACAATGCCATTAGAAGACCATATGATTTATATGGAAATAATGCTATGTAGGCTATTCAGGAAGAAGAGCTCCACTCACTTTCCAGTAGCATGGGTACCAATTATGCACAAAGTTGTCAAAGGATACTCTTCAACTGGGCAAGGATGTTATCAGACAACCTGGCTAAGGAAATCACAAAGTACCAATTGGAAAAATCCAAAGGGAAACCTACCCCCTTCTATATGTTTTCATATCTCATGGATGTTATTTGCTTTATGACTCCTTTCCCTCTAATGAGCTGGAGCTAGACACCAACCAATGTTGAAACTATCCATTTCTATCACTCCAAGTTGTGGGAAAACAAGGCTAGAGATTTATTCTACGAAATCTGCCATTATGTAGTGGTGCATGTTCATATCGCCCTATACGGTTGCCCACCTCCCATAATTTCAGACATAATCATGGAAAACCTGAGCAAAATAGTGGACTGGTACATCGAAGAAAATTTTTCTTACATCAGAGTTTTCAGGTGCTCAGTCCCTCCTCATTCTCTCCCAAATTTTTTACTAGATCATCTAGTATGCCGAGAAGTGGTGTATCAAACCGTAATAGGGGCCATCAGCAAAGAATGGAAAGCGACCCAGAAAAAGGTATGGCCAACCTTCCCCCTTCAGGTTGGTATGTTTTAATTATTAGACTTCGGTCATTCTAAAGTAGAAGTTGCAGATCTGGAGGATGTCAAGTTAGTTGACATTGAATTTAAAAGGCACGGTCCACAAAAAATCATGGAAAACCACCTGGCTCAATACAACTTAAAAAATTATATGCATGAGATTTCCCCACAAGATGAAATATTCAGGGGAGACAGGTCATATGAGGAAGTAATGAACATAGTCCAAACTTTTTCCCCATATCAATAGGCCAGCTTTTTCAGTTTCCAAAAGCACAGACGGAATAGCTTGTCGAAGGCACTACAGGGAGAGTCGGTAGCCCCTTCATCTACACAGGAGACTGTACCTTCGGGTTTTGAGACAGGGAGCTCTGGAATAAAGGAAACTAAGGAAAATCCAAAGGACACTGAAGTCTTAATTGAGAAAATGAAAGCTTCAATATCAACCCCACTAATCCCTCAGACAAAGGCTCAACGCGAAGATTTTCTGGAGAAAAGACATGGTACGTCTCCCTCTACACCAGACAAACTAGTTACCAGTATAGCAGAGTAACAACCGTCCATAGAGATAGGTAACCCCATTATCTCATTGACACTGTTGCAGTCAGGTTTCGGAACTCCCAGTTCTGAGGTCACCTTTATAGATGATCTTACCCCAATTTCAGCCACAGAAATGCCTCCTTCGGACTTCTTTTTCAGCAAGAAAAGGAGGGCCATCATTAAACAAGAAACGCATCAGAAATATGGAGCGATGATCAAAAGAAAAAGAATGATATGTGATGGACTGAACCGAGACGATTCAGAATTGGCTAAGGAAATGGTAGGCTCATTGGGTGCCTTTGCCACGACAAATCAGTGGTCTGTAAAAAATCTGGTCGAATAGCTAAGACAAAGAAACATGTTGGTAGGGCAGTTACAGGACCATATGAGGAATATGGAACAGGATATGAACAAAAATATGAACCGAGAGTTTGAAGCCATAGCATATGATAAACAACAAATTCAACAGCTCCAGGCCAACTTTGATGATCTCCAAAAGAATTCTCAGTTCAATCAAGGACTAATCACTCAACATGCTGAATTAATAAAACAATTGCAAGCTAAGTTGGAGTTGATCGAAAGTACTTCATTGTATATTTAGGATCTACAGACCCAAGCAATGGAAATAAATGAAAACTGGAGAATGCCCATCCAGATCTTTTTATGAGGGTAGAAGCCATCCAAAATTGCTATCAGACAGTTGATCTTTCTCTGAAAGACATCTACATCAAAGAAAGAGAAGATCGTTCAGCATGAATTAAGTTTTAGGAAGTTGTCTTATTACTACCAAAGGAAGACATCCCAGAGGTTCATCGGCTTTCCCTTTCAGAATAGATAAGAGGTGATAAAGTTTTGAAGGCTTGGGAAACAAATTTAACAGAAAGCAAGAGACTTGCTAGAGATGTAACTGAAGCTTGTCTAGAATCATTGTCCTCACTAGACAAAGGGATAATTGATTTTAAATGGAATGCTATTTTCGAAGCCCTGGGACAAATCAATATAGAAAAGAATCAGTTTAATTCCAGAACAAGCAAAGAAGAGGCTCTAATAGCCATTCAGAAAATAAACTAGATTGACCTCCTTCAAATAAATAAATGGATAGTAAACCCAAGCTTGCAATTACAGGTCATATCTCAAGGAGTGAAAAGAATACAAGAAAATCTGCCTCAAGCAGAAAGAAAGTTATACACTTTCGAAGCATATGAAGCAACCGAGCCTTCGAGTTTGGTGGTGGAATTAGCGAGCAGATTCATCCAATGCCTTGAATATGGGAAAGCAAGAACATCCAGAAACAAGTAAACAAGTGTTATTATATGATTGGATATAGCCGAAGGGACAAATGGCAACAAAATTATGATGACCAAGAAATTGTGCCAAAATAACCAGAAGATCATAAGACATAAGCGTTTCATCGAGCAGACGAAGAGATTGCCAACGAAGCTCATCATTCTCTATGCTCTATTTTCTTATTTCAAATATTCACTATTTTAAATTAGGTGAAGTCCAATCGTTTTGGGTTGTGACAATTTTGTATAAATACATAGATTGAAGATCTATTGAAGGTTGTTTTTTGCCGATTGTAATAGAGAAAACTCTCCTTATTGAGTATTAATACAAGTGCAGACAGAGATTCCACATTTTGTTTAGTTTGGGTTATGTGTTTCTTCTGTTTTTTTCCATTTCTCAACACTTTTTTATGTATTCCTTGATAAATGTTTGATTCCAATTTAGTACAACATCTACTGTAATTGCATTACATCAATAATTAATTAAGCAGTTTTTCCTCTGCATTTACTGTGAGTAAATCAAGACCTGTGAGCTATGTGGATTATTGTATCTTATACTTTATTCAAGGTTACACTATCTATTTTCTTCCACTGTAACAAGGTGAGATTCCTCGGCAATTGATGCCTTGCTTTGTTTCACAATTTTGTAGTTTTCTCTCACACCATTCGATATTGCAATTTTGACTCAGACACGAAATACAGCCTTTGTGCTACTATACTGTTAATTTCATTTAAGAAGTTTTTCTCATATAACTAGGGTAGAAAAAGCACCTCTAAAATACACTCTCTTTAAACTTTCTAATGCTTGACATTACTCTTTGAGCCTTAAGTTTAATCTCAGGAACAACACTCCCACTGAGTAAAATTAAAAGAGTATGTTAGGAATGAAATAATTTCATGTTTATAACATTGTGTTCAGATATATTTTTTTTTTCTTTGCATGTGATAACATCTTATGAATTTTCAAGTTAAAAAGTATTAAGTTGTTCTTTACTAACAACTTAGTTCGGTTGTATAATTTAAATAGAGAGGGATTAATTCCTCGACTTATCCTACATAATCTTTATAAACACAGTGGATATATAGTACACTTTAATAATAATAATAGTAATCTTTTTTTAAGGTCACGACCAAGCCAGACACCAAATTGGTGTATGAGACCCCCTTATTTGTGGGACAAGGGACCTCCCTCCGTGCAATGATTTTATTGCTAAAGTCTATGGAGGTATACATACCCTACCCCCTTTGGATATGAACTTGTGACCTCCAAGGAGGAAACACATGTTCTTAACCATCAAACGTGTTGGCTTTGATGTTATAAAAATTCAATAATATTATTGAACTATTAAAACAAATAGTGATGTGGTAAACCATTTATCTACTAAATTGTAGAAACATCCATTGGTTGTTCCATGCCAACAAATATCAATATTGTATTTAAAGAGTAGCATAGCTTATCATCTTACACATGTGTGAGCAATGACATGATAAATAAAAAGAATGTATTTAAATAGATTTAATAGTGCATTAACAACCTCACCTTTGGTTTTTGCATGTGATAGCCTTCATGTTTATGCTTTTGATGACTTTGCATTTGAGTTATTATGCTTGTGTGCATGGGCTTCTTGATCCAACATAAATAATGCCCCCGCCCTATGGGTCTACATTTTTCCTTCAATAACTTTGGATGTTTTCTCCATGCTAGTGATTTCCCTAAGGCAAGATTTGAATTCAAATAATAGATGAGAATCTTGGGTTAGTGTATGGTCTTTGCAGTCATTTTAAACAGCAAGACATTGTAGATATAGAATGAAATAGTCAAATACAACATACCAAAAAGCTATAATATACCTCAGTATCAACCAAGAAAAAAATCACTTGGACATTGCCTAAACCCTGAATAGCATTCCAATTACAACCAACAATTTGAGAATCCCCATACTATAAAAGGATGGATGTGTAAATAATAAAATTAATAGAAAAAAAAAACAACAAATCTCTAGCATTCCCTATGCTTTTGGCTTTCCCCCCCACCCCTCGTGTGTTTATATATCTCTTCACTTTATAGTGACGCAGAGGACAAACTTAGTTACTACATGTTTTTAGGACAAAATAAATAAATATAATGTAATTGACCTTTAGGGTTTCCAAAAGATGAAATTTTAGATATAAACATAATATTTCCAAATGTTTTATGAATTAGGGAAATAGGAACTCAAATAAAGGGGGACCCACCACCAAAAGCAACTTAAATATCAAATCTACCATATGTTGTGAGCTATCTACCATAAGCTGTGAGCTCCTAGAGCTTGCAACAACGTTTCAACTCCAATATAATCCCCTTATAACTCCAATCATCTCCATATGATTGCCCCTTTATAATCTCACAAAAGAAAAACATAATATTTAAATGACAAGGTAATCAAATGATGTTATGCTTTATTATTTCAAAATGAAGCATAAAGTTAGCCCACATGTATATGCCAAATAACACAAACATATACCATCCTCATGTCATCAACACCTCTATGCCATGAACCTCATAAGAATCATGAAATACACATATGGACATAAGCAAAACTTCTCATATATAAAAATAAGAACCAAGCTTATCCACACTACCAAAAACATAGTAGTCGAATTGTCCTCATTATACCAAAATGTACTTCATTGTATCCAAAAACAATAAAGGACTATCAGTCACCATGGGAAGGAACTCTTCCCCAAAAAATCATATATTCACAAAGCAGACAAGCATAAAGATCATGTTAGCCTTATCACTCCATCCACTATTGCAACAACAATGAACAAACACTCAAATGGATCATGCAAGGAATACAAGTGCAATGGATTCAAGCCATTGCATGTGAGTAAACTTAGAAATTGTAGAAGGTTTGAAAGGTTTAAACCAAAGAGTGAGAGAGAGAAGGAAAAAGGTCTTGCTAGCATGAAAGTATTTGTATCCAATTATTGATGAATTCATGTATTTTTGTGAGAACTTGATGAGATAAGAAAGGTGCATCAAATGAACATGTAAATATGAACAAGATATAACAGAGTTGAAATGAAACCCTATGTATTATCAAAACATGGGCTAAATGGTTTTGTAATAGTAGCTTAGTAACAATATGGAAGGTTTAAATCAAAGAGTGAGTGTGACAGAGAAGGAAAAAGGTCTTGCTAGCATGCAAGTATTTGTATCCAATTAATGATGAGTTGACTATATTTGTGTGATTACAAGCAAACTACGCCAAATAAACATGTAAATATCAACATGATATAACAGAGTCGAAATGAAACCATATGTATTATCAAAACATGGGTTGAATGGTTTTGGAATAGTATCTTAATATCAATATATATCATATGAGCTATGATGTTCGGCTAGAGTAAGAAATTACTCTATGCCTCACTTGAGTGATAAGTAGGGTTGGTGTATGTAACCAACTATACTTATAATATCAAAGTTGTGAACAATAAAAAAATGATGTCATAGAATGAGT